>JAHLJT010000631.1:159591825-159927595 GCA_031308135.1 Acheta domesticus | reverse complement strand
GAAGAGGAGAGTCTGTTATTTCGTCCACCTCAGAACGGCCGAAACTCTCCCTTTTCTCGTGTTTGTTCTATACAAGTTAATTTTTAAGAAATCATCTGAAAATCCAAGAAAGAGAAGTTATCCTGAAGTACCTTCATTAAATTATATACGTAACTAGTGGTGCACAGGAAGGCCCAAATTTTCTTTTTCTACTTAGTTTTCTAATTTCTTTGGTCTGGGATAAATTTTCGGATTCCCTCACCCTGTTTCCAACTGCCATCTGGCACCACCCAATCTACATTTCTTCACATTTTTTTCAATTTTTCAGAGCCTGACAATAAAATTTTTTTGTTGAAAATTAGTCATTTTCCGGCGCACTATTACAATACTTTCTCTTCTTACGATGTAAGGGTGTGAGAGCAAAAAGGAGCCGTTTTATGTCTATTCTGTGGACTTGAGTTACTAGCACTATATTTTGATAGGATTCACATTTGAATCGTAAATCACAACTTTATTCAAAATTGTTTGCTTTCACTAGCAGGATAATTGGCAGGAGGAACATCACTTTTCCAATTTCAATTGCACGAAGTAATTTCTTAGAAGATCAAACAGTCTGAAGGGTCGCGCATTCGAGTCCCGCCGTGGGCATAGTTGCTTGCCCCTTGACTTTCATGCCCACAAGTGTGTCTAGTGTAAAAGGTTAATACGGGTCCTCATGAGGAACATTGTGGGTACCGCCGGGGATAATCGAAATTGACATCTCTTGAAGATGGAAAAAGCCCCAAGAAAAAAAATTGCGAAGTTCAGAAAAGTTGCCTTTCAGACCATACATTTTGGTTTGTAAATGCAATTGCACGCGGGCAGAGGTGGTGGAATGACTAGGACCGCCAGCAGACTGTTTGATAGTAGTGTGTCACTAGTTTGTGGAGCGCAGCTGCTGACCTCTGAACAGACGGACAACGTAGCCAGAAGCGAAGGGCTTGCTGGGGCGAGTAGCGACAAGTGGAGGAGACGGGAGGCTGCTGAATTGGTCGCTCCTTACAGATGAATCGTAGCTCGTTCGTTCGTCCCAAACGTGCGAGTTCAAATAGGACTTCGTCTTGCTCGATCATCTTATTTTCACCAAAGATTGTAGTTAGAACATCTTTATTCTAAGGTCGCAAACATATTTAAACCATTCAAAATAGAAAAGGTGAATACAATACACTGAATTCAGTAAACTAAACGAACCGAAAAAACAACAATACTTTATTTACCGTTTTTTTTCATTCCCAGACACATTTAGTGCAGTGACGATTTCATTGCTTGTCGCTACAGTTCCGGAACTCCGCCGCGTGTCGGAGATTTTATGAATCAAAGGGATGGTTTCTACGGCGATGGGGAATCGACCAATTACTGAGTGTTTACGATAGGACAGAGAAGGAAGTTTCGTGAGCGCTCCGTGACGGTCCGGTATTTTAGAGCGCTAATTCGGCATTTGCCTGAATATGATCACGAAAACCACGGAAAGTTCACATACAATGCTTTCGGTCTACGAATTCAATTCCAGAAGTTGCCATAAATTCACCGATTGTTATTGAAAATATCAAGTAAAATCTTGGAACCTTACGGGGATCGAACTTGTAACCACCCAAATACAGGTAGGCTCGAGTTCACCAGCTGGATCAAACATATAAAATCCATCGTATTTATGCACGAAATTGTTTTACAATACTTGGAAAAGTTTTAAACGTTTAGAATGGTAATGCTAGAAGAGGTAATGTTGAAGACAGCAAAAAATGTATACAAATTGCAAAGTGTTTGTTCAGAGAACATGAATCTAATGTTGCTACAAATGGCACATACTTTCTCATTCTGGTTAGTTTCTAAGTGCATTGAGAAATGGAGAAGTGTTGAAAAAGTTGATGTTGCGAAAAACATCCTATTTTAAAAGAAAAGGAAGCAAAGGAGTTGAAAGAATAGAATAAGAATGAAAAAATATTTTTATCAATTATTTGAGTGTCAATTTGTTAACAAAGAACTAAAATATTAGACCACTAAATAAAATAAAGTACAAATAAAAATATTAAACAATGTAAAGGAATTAGTTGTAGGTGAGGCATCGGTACCGGCTTAGGTGGCCCAGAACATCAACTGATGTCACTGCAATGTCTCTGGTCAAGAAGTCCTACGGTTCGAGTGCCTAGGGTGACAGGATTTTCGATACAGGCTACATAGCTACGTTGAATTCAGCCGCTGTCTGAAGAATTCTAGCGGCCAACAGCCCTGATCTGTAGTTTGCCGGTGTTTCTACGATTAACTTCAGGTGAATTTCGGAGCAATATCCTGATCGACGGGCCATGAACCGCTCGCTATTTTTCCTTCCTCTGCCTTGTCCTAACTTCACCTCTCACTTACTTGTACCACACTATCACATATGTTTGGAGCTTAGCGAAATCCCGATTGGTCCCGAATTGGAGCAGCGTCCTGCTGGTGGAAGATACCTGGTTAGGAAAAGTTACGTTAGTAGACTTGCAGGACGGCGCCAGATCTCATCACCCAACGGGGAAAGATCACCGCCACTTCACCAGAGAAGAACGCGCCCAACACTTGCGGGACGAATGACCTTAGCAGTTGACGCGCTCGGGAACACGAAATAACTGATCACACTGAATCAATGAATCAACAAAGAGTCACAAAATTCTGAAAGCACATGTAAGAATTAAGCAATTGGAGAATATAAATCTTCGAATATACATGCATTTTTATTCAGACTTAAGTTCACATAACCAAGAGTTAAACACCTCTCAACATAATTTCTTTAGTGATTTAGAAGGATTTCTTCACAGCTTGTAGGCATGACCGATTGAAGGAGGTCCTTGATGTAGTGGTCACACTGCGCGTCTTCCTTTGCTGGTGCCCGAATTTGATCCTAGGCGTTTCCAACTTATTGATAGGCAAAGCGGGTTTGCGGCAGGTTTTCTTGTGGTACTCCCATTTCCCCTGTCAATATACATTCAACTGTATTGCTCCATCAATCATTCTTTATCTTAGTATTAACCATTATTCCGATAAGAATCCGCGGATCATCGGAGGCAACTAGGCGATAACCAAGAAACATGCTGAACATAGTTAACTCAACTGGAAAAAAGTGTAATTTTGTATCCACGATCAATCATTTCATTAAGTTTTTCTGATTCGATACTGAAATATAGTGTGAAATTAAAAATATTTAATAAAAAATATTTTCCTATCAAAAAGTCATTTAAACCTCTGCATTTTGTGAAAAATAAGGGCCTGTCGCTCGGCATCCCACCCGGCGACAGGCTGTGCTAAAATAGAGAGCCCTTGCATATCCGCCTTTAGCATGGAACTCGGGGACGCTCAGTGGCTGGCCGTCGGTCACCGTCGGCCTCTGTCGATCGTCGGCGGTCGTGTCCAACTCGGAGCTCGGCGTTGCGCGATGCCGCCTGCTCTTAATGCTTTCAAAGGACTCTGAAAATTCTAGTCTTTCCAAATCTCTACACTGCACTTTCCAACTTTATGATCTAGGCTGTCCGAGTGACGCCGCGTCGAAGGCTGAGGTGCCGACGTTTCGACCGACATGTCGCGGTCCTCTTCAGGGCTGTAATGTCCTGAAGTCACCCGGACAGCCTAGATCATGACTCTGGCCGCGGAAGCCTTCGATACCACTTTCCAACTTTATGTTCGCCATTCACATTCATCAAACAACCATGTACATTCCATTAATTTCTCTGTAGCTTGCAGTGTCTTTGGTAGTGTTTGGAAGAATAGCGAAGGCGGTGCAAGTATAGTATAGCGATCGTGCATGTAGTTTTTCACGATTATGCCACCACAATGAGCCCGTTACGAGACGGAAGTACAGATGTCGTGCTTAATCCTAAGATGAATAATCCCGGAAAACTACATGAATGTACAAGGTGATGAATATACAAGGCCGTGTATAGTACGCTCTCAAAAAGACACATTTTTTAAAAATTTGTAGTACCTTCATTTCTTAATAATGTCAATAAAAGCTAACTCTTAATGTTAAATAAATGATTATTAACTTAAATATTAAAAAGAAAAGACAGGAAGAGAAAAGAGAGCTTATTGCAAAGAAAAGAGACAGTTTCGTCAACAGTCTGAAAAGTAATGCACAAGAAAAGTTTAGACTTGATGTCGATGCTGAACACTTTCATGAATAAACGAATACTAACATTTATTAGGTTCGTTTTCATTAAAATTCTGATTTTGTCTTGGGAATACGAATCTCGTTACAATTACAGATATATATTTTTTTAAAGAAAAATATATGATTGATGTGCTAGAAATTAATAGACTAGCCTTATTGACATTTATGTAATTTATGGAAGTTTATGTCTATACTCATGTTTCTCATATTTACTTTGCAAA
Source organism: Acheta domesticus (assembly GCA_031308135.1). Taxonomy (NCBI): domain Eukaryota; kingdom Metazoa; phylum Arthropoda; class Insecta; order Orthoptera; family Gryllidae; genus Acheta; species Acheta domesticus. The sequence goes on along the minus strand of JAHLJT010000631.1, from coordinate 159,923,221 downwards.
AAATGTTTTTGAAAAAACAATTAGGAAAATGAATGAATAAATTGTAATCAACAATTCAAGAAAATTGTGCTACACAGCTTACTATCAGAGGAACCAGGATAGGATACATAATTTACTTTCAGTGTTGTATTTAATAGACAGCGGTCAGAAACACAATTTCTATGCCATGGAAGACAGAATTTGTAAATGAATACGCAGAAACGTTCATTCAATACGGGGAAAGTAGTGAAGGAAAAGAGAGCACTTGCCATGAGCACTAGAGCAGATGCAATGATCTGCAGAAAGGGCTCGAGCGCCCTCTGCTAACCGGTAGAGAGCGGTCGGTCTCGGGCGGTGGTTTTTCTACATAACTGAGAGCTCTAATGCAAATGCTCCACTTCACTGCCACATTATGGGTATTTAAGAGTACAAAAATACTATTCAATATTGGGATAGTAATATGTTCTCCAAAAAATGCAAAACGATCAAGAAAACGTTATTTTTATAAAAAAGTAGTTTTTGAGATGTTATAATAATTACTTTATACAGTACATTTTTGGTTTCAATTTCATTGATGATGACACGAATTTCTTATCAAAGCGCCACTGGGATGGAAGAGCGGGCTACGCGGCTGTCGAGTCGGAGGAGCCCGAGGTGCCCCAGCGGGGCCTGCGCCGCCGGGAGCGCGCCGCGCGGACCCCCGGGCCCTTGGGGTAGAGCTGCCGGATGGCGGGGCCGCGCATGCCCAGCAGCACCTCCACCAGGTCCGTGCGCTCCATCTCGCACGCCATGTGCAGCGGCGACCGCCCCGCGGTGTCCTGCGCGTCCACGTCCGCCCCCGCCTTCACCAGCAGCTTCACCAGGTCCAGCGAGCGCCGCTCCACGGCGATGTGCAGCGGCGTCACGCCGAACTTGTCCCCTCGCAGCGCCGCCACGCGCCCGCGCTTCATCCGCGCCGCCCGGCGCGCGGCCGCCCGCCCCGCAGGCGCCCTCGCCCGCGCCCTCGCCCGCGGCCTCGCCCGGGGCTCCTCCGCCCCCGCAAGCGCCCTCGAGGCGCTGCGGCGCGGGGCGGGGATCACAGCGATGATTTCACAGTGCTCGTCGCTCGAACTCACCGTTGGCTTCTCCTCCTCTTCTGTCCCACTGGCGTTGCACAATTCTTCATGTTCCTTCGAGCTCTCGATGAGTTCCATTTCTTCTGGACACTCTTCCCAGTCCCTTTCGTCATCGGCGTCGTATTGGTTTTCAAAATTCATGATGGTGTGTGAACTTATTTTTCACTAGAATAATTTTGTATGAAGGTTAAATAGTTTTCCAAACAAAAACAAATCAATTCTTTTGTTTTTAAATAAACTGATTACTCTTTGGTATCTGAGCAACGTCGTCGAGATGGTCAGAAAACACATTATAATTTTGGAAGATTTATATAATCACGTCCGTGGTAAAGGAATATTGAAAATCAAACGTTAGTGTTATGAATAATTAAAATAGCGTCATTCATAATCAAAATTATTACCTTTAAGTGTTAGCATATGTTTGCTAACGATTCACACGATGTTTCTAAATCTTCAATTAAAATAACCAAAAACTAAATTAACTGTATTTCAGTGTTATTTAAGAACTCAGCAATCTCAACGCACCAATATCTGAAAATAGCACTCTAATTTTAAGGAATTTTACAAGAACTAAATAACAACAAAGAAATGCAAGTATTTTGTTACACTAGAGAGACGATTTGACGACTTGTTCATATTGTAGACAAAAATGTTGGAAGAGGAGCATATAATTTCAATTAATCAAAATATTAAATATACGTTCCGAAAGGTTTGAAACGTTTTACTGAGTTGCTTCCTTTGGATAATCTTACCTTTGAGCAAATGGTTATGGAAATTGATCGACACATCCATGGTTCTGTTTTCCTTCATGTTTGAAACTAGTGGTGCTACAGAATGGCACAGACTTTCCCTTATTAGTTTTCTGTTTCGTTTGGTCTCGGCTAGCTATTCAGATTTGCCAATACTCTTGAGAGCTGCCATCTATCGCCGCCCAACTACGTGTTTTTGACATTTTATTAATTTTTTGGTTTCCCAAGAGTAGAACAAAACTATTATTTTAAGAATATTTAAAAAAACAGCTAAACCTTGCCCTAAATTTTCGTTGAAAAATTTCGAGCCGTTTTCAAGAAAATGGCGTTTAGCGCTACTGTAAATGCGAAATTTGATACTCTTTTTTAACGAAAATTTTCAGGTTTTCGAAAAACTCCATTCGAAGTCATACACTCACAAATTCAATAGTGTTTACAAATTGCTGGAAATGTGCATTTTAACCGTATGAGAGAACTTTCAAAAAATTACATTTTTGTAATTTTTGAAAAAACAAAAAAATACCCCCAAGTTAACTTTACGCCATATTAAAGAGTGCGATTAACACTATCCGTTCTAAAAGTTGAACAAAAAAATTGAAGTGGTTTTTTTAGAAAATGGCGATTGAGCGTTTCTGAAAATGAGCAATTTTGAGCTAGTTTTCACAGAAGACTTCAATTTTCGAGAAACGTTATTTGACAATATTCAAAGCACATGTACTCATTAATATAATAATCTGAGCAAATCGCCGCTAATGTAAATATTAACAACGTGAGAGTCAAGTCAAAAAAACCACATTTTTGCAATTTTTGAAAAAAAGAATAAAGTAATATGGCGTTAATGTCATCTCATAGAGCACATTTAGCACTATCCCTTCAAAAAGTTTAAAGAAACAATTTGAGCCGTTTTTGAGAAAATCTGTTTTTTGTAATTTTTTAAGATTTCAAATATAGCATGCAATATTCCACAAAAACTACTAAAATTTTCAAAAGAATGTACATGACCTTAATAAAAGAACTCACTTTGGACAACAAATTTTATTTGAAGGAAAAATCTCTATCTTCAATTTTGTAGTTCTAGGAAGACGCCGAAAAAAAATCAAATTTTGGCAATTTTCGGAAATTCAGAGTTAACCGTGAAAGTGGGACCTATGTCACCTTAATAAGTGTATTTTACTTTATTCTTACAATAAATTTAAAGAAAAAATTTGAAGCCGTTTCTGAGAAAAGTTTGAAAATGTCCGGGGGCTTAATGTAAAGTGCCCTCCAATTTTGAAGAAGGTTTTTCAAAATCGAGGCGCCTTCAGTGGACGCAGATCGACCGGGGAACATCCATTTTGGAAGAAATCACACGTATGGTTTACGTACTAGTGTTTTTTACTGCCGGTCAGACGGACACACCGACGGACGGACGTTTTGAAAAGGCCCACGTTTTCGGTATCAGGGGACCCCAAAACGTGTATTTCCATTGAAATATCAAAATCAATTTTCCGCAGCATTACATAACTTTCCCTACACTTCGTATATTACTCTGTATATACGTACGCATACGGAAAAGTAAAAATATTCTTTTACCAGTAGATACATAAGAGCATATGCAATTTTTTCAAACATTTTGTCATCGATTTTGAAGAATCAGAGGAATTGAAGAGTAATAGAGTAATTTTGAAGTGCAACCCAAAATATTCCCTAAATTAATACACGTATTCGACATAATGAAAAAGGAAACAGAGGTATCGCTCTGAGGCTGATGCGGCGGTAGCACGGAAAGTCGAGAAGGGGTTCACGGTATCAGGGAAGGGGAGAGAATGGAAGATGGGATGGGAAGGGGGGGGAAGTCGATAACGCACGCATACGTAACTTCACACCTCTGAACCGCCGGCGCCGCAGCCGTGGAAGAGCCTGCAACGGCGGAGATGCGGCAAAGAGGCTCAGCGATGGTGTGGATATCACAAAAAAATTGCAGCAAGTTCATTTGCGTCCTAAGGCAGGCTCACAAGCACCCTACCTGCTCGCCTCTGAAGCCGCACCTCACTTGCCAGTTCCAGATCCCCTCTATCTCCTCCCACTCTTGGTCTCCTTCCTTTATTGTTCATATCCTTTCGAATTCTACACATTCCAACCAATCATTTACAATTTACTATTGCATTTTATCTTCAAACACAAAGAAATATTGCTGACTTCTGATAATTATCATTTCTACATAACATGATTTACAAGCCCTTTAATTTCTTATTTCTTCTTTGTCTATTTCTTTTAATTGAATGACCTCACCTCCTCCTTTGACCAGCTTCAATGACGATTGAGTTGTCCTCTTTACTATACATTCGTACCATTTCCTTCCTTTATGTTGCCCTCTTCCTCACCTTCTTCCGTTTCTCTCTTTCAGTATCTTTTCTCCCGGTTATCCTCTCACCCTGTATGGCATCGAATTGGAAAATTTCCTGGTCCTTTTGCTGTGCTTGCTCATTTCTACCGTCATTGAATCTTTTCCGTTTTGAAGTCTCCTCCGCACCGTTCTATGTACCCTCCCCGTTCTCTATCTCTTCGCACCCTCGTCGCCGCCGCGCCGCCGCCCTCACGAGGTGAACTCCGAGGAAAGGGGCGCCGGCTGGGGCGTGGATGTTGCTGCAGACCAACTTCTACTTACTTTGTTATTAATTTCAAAAACTGAATTCAAGTGGAGGGGAAAACGAGAACTTCCAACTATATTTAACATGCAATTCTGTTATATTTTTCACACAACAAGTTCTGAAATTTCGAAGGAAACTTCTGACCCTTTTCAGGCGAGCTTGAACGCATTGGTTTGAATGAAGAGAAGGTGTTAGTAAAGGTACTCGCGCGTTAAAGTTGGAGAAGTTTCGGGGGAAAACAGACGCCTCGCAGCATGCGGTGCGTGACCGTGGGTTGAGTACCGCGCCGCCAGCGGAGTTCACCGGAAACTGAGAAAGGGTTTAGCACCCTTTCAAACACAAAGATATCAAAGGATCAGCACCAAATGATACAGAGAATGGACATACCTCATCACCTCTTAATTGTTGAACTATTGTGATACATGTCTGTAACATAAAAACTATTATTTTATCTGTAATACATGATTGTGTATGTGCTTTGTCGTTTACTTTTTTCGTGATGCAAGAGTTATTTTTACTTTCTCGCTACGGAGTAGAGAGAAAGTATTGTAAAGCTGCGCGAAAAAAAGGCGAATTTTCAGCAGAAAAACTCTTACTACAGGACCTGGCAATGAAAAAGGGGATAAATACATTCGCTAAATTTAGAAAAAAGTTCTCTATCCTGTGGCATAGCCAGAATCCTTTTTGGGGGGGATCCTTGATACTGAAAAATAGAATGGCGGCAAAACGTCTGTCTGTCTGTCCGTCCGTCTGTGAACAACGCTAGCGACTAAACCATTCAGCTGATTTTCTCCAAAATTGATATTCCATTATTTATCTTGCTGATGTCACAGCTCCTTGAATTTAAAACCGATATTTTAATTTGGGGGGGAATTTTGCATGAAGCCTCTGAGACATTTTCCAAATTATCAGAAAAATGGCCTCTTTCTTTATAAAATTTTGTTGATGAATAGTGTGAAGGGCGTTTAAGAGAATTGCGCAGGTCTCATGTTCGTTCAAAACACTAATTTTTCGAAAATTGCAAAAATTCAAAATGGTGTTGAGTCTTCCTACAACTTAAATATTAAAGATAAATATTTTTCCCGTAATGAAACCTGTTTCTTAAAGATCGTTTTTGCAATAAGATCATGTAAAAGTTTCAAAACACTTGACTATGTTTTATGTAATTTTGCACGAAAACACGGACGAGAAAGTACGTGCTGTTTTAGCACCATTAAATTTCTTAAGTTGAAAATGTTGTGTCCATCAAAATAACATAGTTCAGGACAAATTAACAAATTGTTTATTTGCAATTTCAATACAACGTCCATACATTTTCAACTAAACAAAACATGTTGAAATGAAAGCTTCCCCGGCGCGAAGCGCCTATCCGTACGTGCTTCCAACACACGGTACCCCAGTGTATAGACTCCGCGCTCACCATAGACCACTCCGCGATCCGTAGACCTCACTGTGCACTTCATGCTGGCGGAGCGGGACTGGTCACCCGACTGTGGAAACTGGACTATGACGGCACTGCTGCCAGGGTGCCGGTTCGCTCCCTTTAAAGGGCCGATAGTGGGCAATAAGACTCGCACTCGAGCTCGAGCCTGCTAGGCCGTGTCCACGGCTTGCCGCTGCTGCCGCCGATCCCCGATAGAGCGCGCTGCCTTTGCCACTCGCGCGCCAAATATAACAGTCATTCGCGGCCTGGAGCGTGACATGACAGAAAACAAACCTCTTCCATCAGAACAATCGTTGGCACATAAGGTAATTTAATACGCGTAGCTAGATTACAAAAATGTCAGATCATAAGAGAGAATATTTCGGGTAAGTACAAATTGATAAATACGATACTAGCTAGTTGTCTCGTGAAATAACAAGGCATGCAAGAAAAGGTGTGGTTTAGAGGGTAGACGTGAAGTATCATCTACAGTGTACAGTTGGATCAACTACAGTTGGCCTTCGGCGTTTTGTTGTGCGAGTTGCAATTGACCTACGAAAAGCAGATTATGGTATTTCGGGATCTTATTTAATATAAGATACGGGCCTGAACAGCATGAAGCAACATATTGAGGTTTATGATTTTCAATATGGTGCGTTTGTTTTTATTGTAACTTGTCAACAATTATTTCTTTTGTGTTCTTCCTAGATGTCCAGCCACTTAACGTAAGTATATTATAAAGTTTTCGTGAATAGAAAATGAAAATCATCAGTGTGTTGACAACAAATAATGTCAAGAAATTTACATGCGATGATGATATTTACGATAAATTTACTGGAAATATAATTATAATAATATAAATGAGAAAAGAATTAAGGAAAAGAAATTTAATAGAATAAAGAAGGGGAAATAAGACGATAATATGTCGTAAGGGCTTCTAAATGATTGCAATAACTCTTGTGATGACTAAAAGAAACCATACAAAGAGAGCAACAGACATACGTAACACAGAATCATTTTCAGATCAAATGACTCAGAGTTACATACGAGTTTGTGAGTGCCTCGGTGAGGCTTTGAGAAGTTCAATGTTTTAAGAGGGTATTTTATCGACAAAGAATCTGAACGGAAGAATATAGGAAGAAAACGGAATAAATTTTATGAACTTAAGATAATATGATTGCTGATTTTATTGTTTTAACAAACCTTTGCAGAGTAAGATGCAAGTTTCAATTGACAAGGAAATTAGAAAGGAATGAGAGAGTGGTGCAAACTAGTAAGAACGATTGACAACTAATTCCAAACACGCCAAACTACTGATAAACACAAACTCCTCGATGCACAGAAATAATGAAATGGAAATTATAATAATGAGCAATGAGAATTTTTATGGATCACAAATATATATTTTTAGATTAAACCTATTAAAAATAAATATTGTAAATAGGTAAAAGCAACGATAAACATTTTCAAGCAAAGTGTGAAGAATAATTAGCGAGTTGAAGAAATATGCTTATCCCGACATTCAAATAAGCGAGATATGATAAATAAGCGATATAAAATTATGTTTAAATAACTAGAAATCTAGTATTTCGTGCACGTATCCAGTGAGGATACTTTCTGGATACATGCTATGCATTTACATACCAAAAATCCGTTCCCTACATGTCACAAACAGGAAATGGCAACAATTTAAACATTTTAACTGTGTGGGCTTTGAGCTGCGTGGTACGCGGAGTATAGAGCGAGGTTGTGGGGCAGTGACGGTGCAGGGCGTAGAGCGGGAGCGGGGGCGTTGGGAGGGCGGCAGGCGCTGAGGTCAAGGGCGGGGGGCGTGGCGCGGGAGCCGCCGCGCCGTAATGAGGGGGCGAAAGGTGCGGGGCGTGGGGACGAGGCGTGCGGGCGATGTCAGCGCCCGGCCCCCGCCGCAGCGGCAATTTGTGAAGCTAATAAGGAACCACATGTTCGAGGTCCGGGCGCCGCGCGCGCTTCTTGCGGGGAGGGCGCTAACTGCGTGGATTTGTGAAGCTAATCAGTGCGCGTGGCGCCGTCTCTCGGAGGTCGCGCGCGGCGCCCCGAAAAACACCTGCGATGCGCCACGCCGCGCCGCGCCGCGCCGGCGCGCTTCAGATAGCATCTCGGGCGCTTCCCATGTGCTGTAAATTACGCCCCGACTCTCAAATTCCGGCCATTTGAGGAAGCAAGCCCGGAAAGAAGTTGTCTCCGTTCTTCTCTCTGGGTCATATATTCTTTGCGGTACCGCCTTGAGGAGCGGAATATAGTCGTCTTAACGGAAAACTTTGTATGTATTATGATGAATGACTTTGTGAATTCAGTGGTTTGAGATCTTTGACGAACTTTTCCTTTAATTTCGTAGTATCATGAAAACATTTATGGTTTATTGTAACAATACATTTGTTCAACAATGCATTTACTCTTCACATTTTGTTTAAAAATGGTGACAGCAGTAAAATTAATATTAATGCAATAATTTGTGTGAAAATTGGAACTAATGGTAGTACAACAGTACAGACCTTCTGACGTTATTGTAACTTTCAACATTTTCGGTAATTCAGAAGTTCAGACAAAATGGAAATTGCTCTATTTTTGTAGGCATTTTTTAAACCCCTATACTGTGAATACTGCAGGTTTAACCTAATTTAAATGTTTACAGGATGTTAGGAATCTTTTCAATTAGCCTTTTCCGGTCACTACCCACTTCCATGGCCAATTGAACAGTTCATGCAAAGGGTATTTCTAGATGGTTTTATTATGTATTTTGTATACATACTTTGCTCCATTTCAGAAAATCAAATGAAAGAAAAAAAATTGGAGCCGTTTTTGAGGAAACATTTTTTAAAAATTGTCTTCACGTCAAGTAAAAATTAGGCGAAAACTTCTCATATTTTCGAAAAAATTTACAGGATCTTATTTAAGAATCTAATTTTTTTTAAATAGATTTCATCAAAGAAAAAACTCTATCATCAATGTAATAGATTGCTGAGTTAACGTTTGTAATTTTTGGAAAATAAATATTTCACCAAAAAAAGGGACCTGCGAAATTTGTATGCACATCGTGCTCTAATAATTTATAGAAGAAATTTGGAGCCCTTTTTAAGAAAATATGTTTTTAATTGCCTGTATTTCACGCAAAATGTATGTAAAACTGCTCATATTTTCGAAAAAATGTGCAGAAATTTTTTAAAGATGTCTTTAAATCGTCTTTCCTTCCATTACGATTTATTTATTCTACTTGAAAAAATAACTCTGAAAGACGTTAAGGCTTTGTTACCCTTACATTCCTGCTCTGTTCGGTATACGCGAGCAATTTTATACATGTTCGAGTAGTCACCTACACCTTCTCACGACTGTGCTTGGAAAGTTGGAATAAGTTCCGGCTTCTAACGGCCACAAAGTTGTTGGCGTGACGGGCGCTGCAACGGCCGCATTCGGAAGCGCGAGCGCGAGGCGACGCGGGCGGCTGCGAGCCAGCGGAGCGCGCGGCTGCGCCCGGGGACGCAGTGAATCGCGCGCGACGCGACGGCGAGCCGCGGATGAGCCGCGCGCATCCGGCGCGCACTGAGCCACAGTAAATCCCTCCCGCCCAGGCCCCGCGCCCCAAAACACCTCGCCACCCGCACCTCCGCCCACTACGACACCGAGCCGCCCACACAACATGCCCTGTCCCAGATCTCCCTCCGCCGAATCCAACCCTGCCGCCCACTGCGTCCACTCCTTTCACACCGCCCACTACCACACTCCCCACACGACACACTCAGTGCCAGCTCTCCCTCTACCATATACAACCTTGCTGCCCACACCTTTCACACCACCCACTACCACACCCCCTACCCAACACGCCCAGTACCAGCTCTCCCTCTGCCATAACGTCGCTGCACCCAGGTACACACCTTTCACACCGCCCACTACCACACTCCCCACACAACACTCCAGTACCAGACCTTTCACACCGCCCACTACCACACTCCCCACACAACACTCCAGTACCAGACCTTTCACACCGCCCACTACCACACTCCCCACACAACACTCCAGTACCAGACCTTTCACACCGCCCACTACCACACCCCCCACCCAATACGCCCAGTACCAGCTCTCCCTCTGCCATATACAACTCGCTGCCCCCAGGTACACCCCTTTCAGACCACCCACTACCTCTACAGCGTTCACACGCTCATGCTGCCTAACCGTTAGCGTTGGCCCCTCCTCCCCCCGCTTCCACCCCAATACCTCCCTCCACTGCGCTCGTCTCGCCCGCGCCACCTCCTCTTCCCGCGAAGCCATCGCCGCCGCCGCCGCGCCACCCGCACCGCGCGCGCCGCTCGCGCATCTAAATCGCCGGCCTTCGGAAGCCACTCCGCCGGCGACTGGCGCTGCATCGCCTCGTGACGAGCGGTGCATTAACGCGACTGCTCAGTCGCAGCCCCGTAGATTATATTCTGTTTTACGCGCGCCGCCGTTTCATGCGCGTTTAATCTCAATGCGCGCGCCCCAACAAAGGGCGCGCGCGCTCTGATTCAGGGTTTCATGGAAATCTAGTGGCAGGTTGTCGGGTTCTGTTATTTCAGGGTAGATATACGAGATAGGCAGTGCTGGGTAAATGCTCTTAGATATTTTATGGGAGATTATGTGCATGGCGAGTAGCTGTAAACGCGTAAATTTGCCGTGTCATTGTCTCAACAGTTCATTCCAATTCCTGTGTTTCATCGCTTTAGAACTGAATTTCACATGATTCATATGTCTCACACTTCATGTTTTCAATTTTTATCTCTAACTTCATTTTCACTGTATCATTCCCCTCCTGTTAATCATCTTTTTCTACAGACAGTCCCTCTTTGTACTGTCATTGCAAATCACCTCAAAATAATCTTCATAAAAAATCACTATTATCATTACATCGAAGATAATACATCCGTGAAGCGGTACAATATACTAGTAACAATTCCAATCATTCGCACGTCACATTATTCTGCATGCATTAATTATATAGGATTTATATTTGGAGTAATATTTCTGTGTGTGGAAATTAATAAGCAATTTAATGAAATAATCATCTATAAAATATGCAAAAACTCAACATTTGAATGAAATATGCGAAAGAAAAAGTGTGATAAATGTGAAATGCAATGGTACTGACAATAATATGACACAATGCGAGCTCAAATAATGGTATAAAACTGTACGTGGTCCTTTGGCCCCTGCATTCTGTGAAAACAGCCTACTGACGCCGACTGTCCTGCCTGGCGATCGCTGCAAGACCGGCACTTGCCGCGCGCGCCGCTTATGATTATTTCGTGTTCGTATTTTGGGCGGGTCAATTTACCTCGGGGGCTTATGATTATTTTCGTGTTCGTATTTCGTTTTTCGGGCGGGCCATGCACTACACTTGTGGGACTAATGAACAATCCCACAAGTGTAGTGCATGCTTTTTATCACAGGAGTCAGTGATGTTCTTGCCCCTCTGATGGTGAGATCCGGTGCCGATCAATACATCGGCTTCCAATTTTTCCCATACAGAAATCCCCCATCGCCCCAGCCGGGACACGACGAGCTCTAGGCTCCCGACTGGTGTCCCGACATGACATGTGTGGTAGTGTAGTGCACGTTAGTGAGTGTGCAAGGACTGAGGATGCGACAGGGAATAGGAATGGTCCATTTGTTAGGGTACTGCTCCGTTATTTGTCTGGCATTGAACGGGAAACTACTGATCAGAGCAGCCGGCCGCTAGAATTCTCTTCCAGACAGCGGATGAATTCGACGCAGCTATCTAGCTAGAGTCAAAAATACTGCGAAAAACCTCCCGGTCACAGGCACTTCAGGGGCATCAACTGATGCCCTGAGCCACCTCACCTGGGGCGCACAGCTATTGTGATTCTGGAAAGTAGCTTAAAGCCATCTGCCGCGTCGCGCTTGGTTCACGGCACTGCACGACACTGCTCGCCCGTAGTGCTCTCAATCGATCAAATCCAGAAGTCTTTCGCAACCTCTAAATTAACCTTTCCATCATCACCTTCCCCATCCACGTTCACCAGGCAATCGTATGATAAAATAGCGTTAAAACCATGCAGAATAAAAAAAATTGGAAATTTCAATGAGAGGAAGATCAGGAATGTATACGTGAACTTAAAAGGATGGTTGAGGAGCACACAAACATAATGAGTAACGGTAGGTATGTAGATAAAATTTCCGCTACTAGTTTCGTATATCTCGACCAAGTTGAAAATAATGTTTGCAGGAGCGCGCCACGTCTGCGTTTACAGCCGAAACGACAGAGGCCGAGATAGAAGGATACTCAATCCAAAATTAAAATGAGACCATTCCAAACTATTGCAGGAAAAAAGTGCGATATATTTTGTTTCAAATCTAGTATCTTCCCAATTAATATTTTAATTGTATTTGGACATGTCTGCACTTCATATTGGAATAAATAGAAGTATATGTTTCTCTGTAAAACGGTTCAAAATTTTGTAACTAATTCTTTCGATGAGCAGTAACATTCATATTAATCGTTTATAGTAAACCTTAAGTAGTTTTTCAAAATATACACCAAATAAAGTTCTTTTTTAAGAAGTAATTACCACCATAATGAAGAATCGCATCCTTCATTCTTCGCTTGGTCGAGTTATACGACTGTATTTATTGATAAACATTGCTTGTAGCAGTGCTACCCACGTGTAAAGAAATCCTTGACGTTACTGGCGACAACGAGATGAGTATTTGTAAAATAACATTTGAATTAGTTCCGGATTTTTTTCACGTCAGAAATATTACGAATATTTATGTGCTGTTTGGTGTCAATTACGTCAGTAGGTTCATGCTTTAGCTGGAAAACGTTCATAATGAAATTGTGGCTGCAAAGGCGAGGAGGGGGGGGAGAAGTTAAAGCTATTTGCGTGATGGTGAATTCGGGAAAGAGTCGAAAAAGTTGTGGGGCACAAGAATGAACGCGTATTTTTTACTGAGTAGATGAGTAGTCAATCCATTTAATCATAAATGTGTGCAGACTAAAAGAAAAAAAGAGATCAACTGTACTTCTGGGTTCCTCTGAGACCCCTTTTCCATGAAACTTTTTTATTTACACGTGACATACTTTACCACTATGTAAGTAAAGCATACAAAGAGAATAAAATTAAAACTTCAATAGATAATAGATTTAATGTTGAACCATTTAGAGGATGGCCTGGTGATGTGGAGTGCTTTTCGTCCAATATGTATCAATTAGCTAAAGTGTCAGCTAAAACTGGGGGAAGGTGATCATATCTACCAAAACTAAATTTATTGCATCAAGAGGTTCATTCTATCCTGGGGACCAACTCTATCTCGAAATAAATTCTTTCTACTTCCTGAAAATTCGCGAAAGCAAAACGCTCTTTACGAGCACATACAAGTATCTTCCACTACACCGGCTTCTTTTTGTTAGTTTTATTCTCATTGCATCGCTGCCCTTGGCAGCTCTGTCATGCCTTCAACAAGCAGGCATCTCTTTATTAGAATAGTTACCAGTTCTACAATCTTCACTCCACTTGCGCTGCTTTATCTTCGACAAGCAGACACTTAACTTTCTTTTGCCTTCGAATATCGCAATTATTATTTATCAGTGGCGGTTGCATTAATTTATTCAATATGCTCTTGACAGCCAAACCTACAATCACCTACATGCGCCTACTCATTTACTTTGGTCACACTGACTTCGTAAGCCGCTGCCAACATATTATTGCTGTATGTCATTACATTGAGAATAAACACTTCTATCGGTACATCGGTCCAGTTTCGGGTCAGTTTCGCTCTCCATAATCGCTGAACTGTGTGGGAGGCCTGCATGCCGATCCAATTGTGTACCACTGAGATCCACGCCTTTCCGCATCAACTTTCAAAGAACAAGGTATTCCCACGCACTTCATGCCATGAGACAAAATAAGATAGTTATAGCATTATCTACCAGATCACCGGCTTAGGTGGGTCAGGGCATCAATTGATGTCACTGCAGTGTCTCTGACCAGGAGGTTCTAGAGTTTGAGTCCCGACGGTGGCAGGATTTTTGACACTAGCTACATAGCTAGGTCGAATTCTGCTGCTGTCTTCAGGAGACTTCTTGCGGTCGACTACCATGCTTGGTTGTTTTCCGTGGTTTCTCCGATCAAGGTGAATACCAGATGTATACCCTAATAGAGACACAGCTTACCTTACTGCTTACTTACACATTTACATGCAATACACTACCACGCATGCCGAGAGACCAGTCGGGAGCAGACAAGCCTGTCCTGGCTGGAGCGGTGCCCCGCTGGTGGGAGATATCTGGTTGGAGATAACCAAGCCGACGTGTCGCTCGGCGCTGAATCTCCCCATCAAGCGATGGAAGATAACTTGCACCTCTCGCGATAAAGAAATATGTTCTACACTTGTGGGAATAATGACTTTGGCAGCTGATGCACCCGGAATTACGAAACAATCTATCAAAACCATTAAGCACTTCTACAAATATTTCACTTATTATATGAGTTGAAAGGTGAAACTTCAGAGTTCCTTTGTTTGAAGTTTTTATTCAATTTTCATTCAATTTCTGTATCAATATTTTTTGAAATGCATGTTATATTCAATGTTGTTAATTCTAACCACCGTATCTCTTTAGTCAAGCAATGGTTTCCTTTAACATGCTAGTGCCAACCTCCTCCATCTGGATTACCAGTTTACGTCCCGGAGCGGTGTTAAATACTTTTATACCGAGTCCCTTTCGGTTCACTGCTTCAACCTCCTCTCTCCGGTCGTTCTCCCTTATATGTGCAGTGATCAGTAGATCATTAGACGTCTCTCGACAAGACAAATCAATTAGCACAATTCTTAGTCGACCTCCTTTAGAATGTTCTAGATTAATTCTAGAAAATAACGTGTTTTGATGGCTTTATGTCAATCTTTACGGTCCCAAACAATGTGCGCTAGAAATGTGTCGTAGAAATAACTATAATTAATGCAGCAGCTATTCCGTATTGTATTCGACCGTAGTTATTATATTTTAATTTTTCGAAATTATATTTTAGTCTTCAAAGACCGTTTTTGACATTCCAAATCATCTTAACTCACTCTTAATGTTGGTCAAATTGGGTTCATCTCCAATTTTGCTCAATTTACCATTAATGTAGTTCCATTGCTGCAGTTTTCTGCAGAAAGTGAGAGAGAGCATAGAGAATAGCAAGGAAAGGGACTTGCTTCCTATCCTCTTTTGACGATACTCCAGATGACAGTACATTATATCGCTGTCAGAATTGTTTAAATCAGTTCTCTAGACGATTATCATTGTTTTATTTAGGTGTGCACTTTTTATGTGTCACGGTTAAGTTCGAAGATTAAGCGCTTTTTAAAGCCAAAATTACTGAGTAGATATAAATGCAATGACCAGTACTCATTTACAATGTATGACCCTTTACAAACAATTCAGATTATAATAGTATTCCCTGATTTTAGACACTTTCCACATTGTTTCATTACCATGGTCTATAACGTATTTTTTAATTGCTCTAGAAAAAAATAAGGCATGAGAGAGTTTTACAAAACTTACGAATGATGTAATGAAACAATGTGGAAAGTGGCTAAAATCAGGGAATACTATTATAATCTGAATTGTTTGTAAAGGGCCATACATTGTAAATGAGTACTGGGCATTGCATTTATATCTACTCAGTAATTTTGGCTTTAAAAAGCGCTTAATCTTCGAACTTAAAACACTGTCTTCTTGCCAACGATAAGTTCACACTAAACACGTTTGCTCGCACTAGGCCATGATGCATAATCCTTGCATCATGCGCTCGACGAGAATTCGACGGCTGCTTTCAGTGAATCGTGTGCAACTCAACTGAACGTCTTAGTAGACAAATTAAGAAAGATAAGCTTTGATATGAAAAGGAGAAGAGTTCGCAGTGCTTGTTTTAAAGTAGTATTACAATTTAGTTTCTTTTCTATAAAATAAGTTACGCGATAACATACCTTCGTATTATAGGACACACCACCTTCATTAAAAGCAAAAATCTGGAAATTCGGTTGAGTTAAATGCCCCAATTCCTTTCTAAACGAAAATTCTAATGTTTTAAATATAAAGATTTCTTGAAAATGAACATTTCTACTTGTTGCTTCCCCTTTTTTTGTTTATTATTCAAATATGTGTAATGAAAGGGTAGTTATATATGGGTATTAATGTAATAATAATAATCAATGATGTTTCTTAGTAAGATTTCTCATGCAAATTTTTCATGTTCTTTCACTGTGTAAATTCAGTTTGTGCGCTTTGTAGTCTGTGCACACTAGGCTAATATTCGTTTCATTTATTTCATAATGTTTCTGTATTTAGATACCAGGTATTCCAAACTAATTGGTAGTGTGGTCTGATTGAATTCGGAAATGCTTGGATTATTTGAAAAGACGTACCTTACATGTGCAAATACATATAAAGAATTACCAGAATAATGCAACGTAGCGTAGCGATTGCATCATCACATCGCATCATTAAGCAGAACCTTACGGCAAAAGATTACCAATTTCACAAGTTCCTCTAAGTGAAAGTTACTGATAAATATTTTTTATTTATTTATTTATTTAATAGATAATTATTCCATATATAAATTACATAACTTGATACAATGTGGCTAGGCTGAGGGTCTTTAAGCCATTACAATACCTACGTCCTATCAAGTTCTAACTTTTCGAATTCTGGTATTCACCCCAAATGGTCTCTACATGGCATCAAAGCTGCGGAAAAGAGACCATAAGTCACCAGAGGAACAATCCCTGAAGGGGGAAACCTGCCGTCAAAATCCGAGTACATGCTAATCGACCAGACTTTTTCTAAATTGTTTATTTATTTCTGATATTCATTACTCTTATAACTATGTTGTTCTATTGAGAATTTAAATTAATATGAACTTTGAACCTTAATCCTCAATAATTTCCTGGTGAGAGCGTCACGCATTATCATTCCACTCTTTGGCCTATTACGCTCCTGAAATCAAACAGCGAAACACAGAAGATCGACCGCACCATCGTCTCTACACTTACTTTTCGGATACCCATACCCCTTGTCCCATAATGAGCTCATTTTACTATTTGACAGTCTCAACTTTTTCAAAATTGATTGACTTATTTATTTACTTATTACTTAATAGGTGAATGTTACATATTAGTTAATTTACTTAACAGTTTACTAACTTAAATTACTGATTAAATTATTCATCGTTTGCTTATTAATTTATTATTTCCTCTTCTGTATAGGCTCCGATCATTCTAATCGGTGCTGTTTTCCCACTCATTAACTTCCGTTTCTCTAACGGCCCCAACCTTTCCTAGAAATATTCCTAATTCTTTCATAAAGTGAGACCTCTTCCATCTAATATGTTTTGGGCGAGCGTTACGTTTCTATGTTGGAAGTAGTAGTTTCACATTCCCGTCCATTTTCCTCTCCATTTTTCTGTCGCACAGCAATTCAAAAGGATGTGATATAATACATAAACATGTGATATACGCCGTAGTAACCAGTAAAATAAACGTTTAATTTCGACAATTTGTTTCAATAATTAGTTGTTCAGTCCTACAGTAATTATAAATTCTTTCTTTACACTACAAATAAACATTTTATTTATTGTGATTATTTTTCCTCCACCGCGAATTTGTTTCGGATTATCCAAAGTTTCGGATTTGCGGGGTTCGGGTTAGCGGGATGCGCCTATATTCCGATTTTAATTTCTTCTTGTGCACTCAGTTCGTCTAGTTTGTGATCGAAGATTCAGTCCAATTGTCTACTTTCCCAATTTAATTACTGATTAGCTTCCGTTCCTGCCGATAATACAGGTTGAATTATTGTTACGACATCTATTTAACCCGTAATGTTGTTATAAAATGTATTCGAAATGTTCAATTCAGAGGTAATCAGGTGTGATTTAAACCGTTGGAGAAAATTTTGTCCTCGTATTTACCATTAGAATACATTTGAATATTATAATCTGCACTGTAAGTATGTGCTTTCAAAACTACCTACGTTGATCACAAAACATTGTGATTTCACTGGAAGATTATCACTATTATTTATTTTATTATTTAGTTTTACATTTATTAAATCTACAACGTTTTCATTAATAATTAATTTTTACAGCTCTTGGGAAAAGAACATTGTTCAGTGAGACCATATAAATTGGGCTTCAATGCGTTATTTTTTAAATACACAAAAGTAAGAATTTCGTAGTTTAATGGCACTTCCACAATTTCCATAGTTTCTACACATAAAACTTCTTGGATACTTTAGCAAAGCATGTTCTAAAATCTTGAATTCAAGCATTCACGCCCCAAGCCAATTTACATTAGCATACATTATCCATGCCAGAAAAGCTTTTACATTATTAACTAACATTACCTTACTAAATTGTAATTAGGGTTATTGCATCATTACGGAACAACGGATGGGGGCAGCTTCCGCAGGGACACCGCGTGATAACGTTCGCTGCCCTCAGATGGCCAGCACGTTCGCACGTTTGTGCGCTTTCACGCTCCCGCAAAGTGCAATTACAATGGCCACACGTGCTCCTACGCATGCGCATTGAGTTTATTCGCATCCTGCATTCGAACGACGAAAATTCACTTACTGTACTTCACACACAATAATTGCTACAAGTTGTCAATAAATAATTGTGATTCAGAATCAAATAACTATCTACAATGTATATAGGAACTTGCTAAACGAAAGTAACGATAAACCAACTTACTAATTTAATTTTTAGGGTATATAGTTTTGAATTTTCTACATGTTAAGTTTTCATTATTATTTCTGCCACAGTTAACCCATTTCAGTTTCTATCTCTTTCAAACGAAATTTAATATTGTTACAATACACAACGATCAATTTTGATTTCTATTAGAAAACATTCAGTCAACTAATTAAAATATGACTTTAAAATGTTACATTATATATGAATTCTTAAGAAAATTTAAAATTTAAGAGATCCCTATTAGTCTAGTATTAATTAATCTCGTTTACTTTATCATTTTTCCCATAAGAATATCCATCGGAAAGAAACAGAAGATACTGAAGCTATAATTTTATATATAAAACTATAATAACTGACTTTTCCTAACTTCATTCAAAAGCCAGGTATGTTGCGAAAATGGATAGGAAAGTCTTAACATAAAAAAGTTGTTCGGATTATCTGAATTAGGCATTAAGCCCCTTGAATGACCAAATAATAGACACAAGGGGCCCATACCCGCTCGGAATACATGACAATACTGTCCTTCGATTTTGCACATATCGTAGTTCACCGTACCCATAAGTGACCAATAGGACACGCGAACTCACTCTTCCGATTATACATAGTAAAGCATCTCAGCTCAGCGGCAGTCTAACTGTTCTCTCCTTCCCTTGGGCCATCCATAGCCCAACCTCAACTTTGTGCGGGCAAGGGCGCATTTCTGCTTGGACTGAAGCGGAGCATACGCAGCATCGGGTTACGCACAGCGCTTTTCATGATTCGGACGACCACAAACACGTACCTTGATGAAACACAGGAGACGGGGGTTTAGTTCGTGACAACATTCCCTGTTATAATGTGGCCACATAAGCATACTACATACGAGTACATTCGGACAAAGCTGGCTCGTATGTGAAATAGTCTCAGACATTTAATAATAATAATAATAATAATAATAATAATAATAATAATAATAACCACAACATGGATTGTAATAACAATAATAACAATATCTAGTGCCTTAAGCAGCAAAACGTCTGCTAAACAAACACAAAATGGTTCTACGAAAAGTAGCAAGCATATTGCTCAAGAATAAGGAATAAAATTCTCGCGTAAAACATTGTAAAAATTAAATATTGTAACAAAAAAATGTACACGATTGTATCATCACGATGCAACAGCACATAGTTTCTAAGATTATTTTTAACGTTAGCAAAATTCAGAGCGATCAACGAAATTGAGACAAACACCTTCTTTTAATCTTTCTTTGCTCTATCTGTAAAAAATTAAAGAAAAAATAGAGGAAGTATTTGAGAAAAAAATAATCAGTTTCATGTACGTCAAGCGAAAACTACTCATTTATTAAAAAATGAGCTTACTTAGAGATAAATAATTGAAACAGATTTTATAAAAAAATCTCTACTTTCAGTATTGTACATTTGCAATGTTAATTTTTTGTATTGTAGTAACGTAGAATTGTAGTAAAAATTGTGTAATAATATTGTAAATCTCGGGTGATATCGAAAAAAAATTAACTTTTTAACTTTTGGAAAAATCAGAGATATTAACGACAATAAGGCTTGAGCAATTTTGTAAGCGATCTATACGATATTTGAGGACAAAGTTTCATAAAAACTTGGAGCTATTTTTGTGAAAACTTTTGAAGTGTTGAGGCATTATGTAAAGTACTTCCCAAAATCAAAATATGCTTTTCGAACTCGCAGGATCTTGAGTTCGTCCAGACCGGCAAATATCAATATTGGAAGAAATAAGCTGAACGGTTTTGGTGAAGCGTTGACCACAGAGGGACAGACCGACAAAATATGGATTCTGACTACACCACGTGTTAGAGTAAGTAATGTACTTCATATAGGAACATGATTTATTCACTTCTTCATTAGTAGGGCCCGACAATAAGTTTTTCTGTCGAAAATTCGCAGTTTTCCGGCGCACGGCTGGAATATATTTTCTTGTTTGGAAGTAAGGGCGAGAAAATAAAAACTAACTACAGCTTGTCATCCGCGTAGGAATATTGACAGAGTCCATCAGATCTCCTCGGCAGATCAAGAGGCTGTAGACTTTTGGAGATAGACGACATCATACAAAAAAGCAAAAAACTAATAGCAGAACGCATCCACAAGTTTTTCGTATAATAAATACGTAACGAAGGTGTCCTTCAGCTGAGAAACGCCAGCTTCATTAGTGGGAAAAGGAGTCAAAGAAAGAAACGCCGAACGATATTTCTAGGCATGTCACTTCGTAGGCAACATTGAATGGAAAGAAGTTGAGACTCTCACTTAGGGTTTTCTGCGGGATGACTTCCTTAATAAAGAGGCAGAAGGTCTGATCTTACGAGTCCAAAAACGGTACTAATTTGCAAGATCATTTAAGACAATTTAAATAAGAGGGCAGTAAGTACAGTCTGTGTAATCAAACGAGCAAAACACTTAAGCATCGAATGTCAGATCACCTCTTCTTGAAGAAAAGCAGACATGGGTAGTGGTCATGCCCATCCTAGCTGATTACAGAGAGGACCAGAAGGAGAAAAAAACAATCAAAGAGCGTGATCTTCAGATAGAACTAGGTAAAGTTTGGAAACGGAGGCGGGTAACATTACATACAGCAGTAATTGAGAGCCCTTGGGGCTATACCCAGAGACCTGACGACGAATCTGAGCATTGATCATATGAAAGATAAGCACATCAAATACACAAGACTTAGTGGGCACCGCTGATATTCTGCATATGTCATTGAGATGATCCAATGAGAAAGAAGAAGGTGATGGCAGAGCTATCTGGTCGTAGTTTCAGTATATTAAACATTGAGATAGAGCATGGCGAGAGCGAGAAAGGAGACTAGTTGCGCTGTAAAATTGGGGAACTTAAATGCCTTGAATGCTTCCTCTCATCATGTGGGATTCTTCAAGTTCTCTAAAAACATTTTGTGCTGAGGGCGGCATACAGTTTCTGATGGTGAGCTAACGGCTGAGTTCTGTTCAAGGGCATGTAAAAATTTACTCTGAGCTATATGCTTGTTTTCGATTGTCACGTAAAATCTCATCTACGTCGGACGACCTCTTGTTTGGAAAATCCTGTTTCATCTGGGCGTAAACGAGATAAAGAACTTCATAACAAGTGATAAACCTAAGCCAGATTGAGATATTAGTTAGGTTCTGAAATGCCTAGAAAACAAAATTAAACTTCATGTTATTCTCGTTATGATTGGTTGCGAGGTAGCCAATAAATTAAAATAATGTTTTATTTATCTTTTTTAATTATTGGTACAAAGTCGTAGGTAAAGAATACGACTATGATGGGGCCTGTGAGTGTCGAATATGGCGAAGAAAAACATAGTTCATCTTTAATTTCCATAATGGTGAGTTTTAACCATAATCGATATTTATTTCTTTAAATATTGCCCCCAATATGATATATTTTAGAAATAGAGGGTGTTAGAAACATAATGCCCCAACCGTTGTAGAATATTGAAGTCCCCTCTGATTCGGCCAGAATATATCAGTGCGTGCCTTCAGCTCAAGTTCGAGCATCACCTTTACAGAGCGCGGAAACTGAAAAAAATGTTTCCACTACGTCGGACGCATTCTGCTTCCCGCACCCCTGCTACGTCGATCTTATGCATTCTGCTTCCCGCACCCCCTGCAACGCTGCACATGCTGTTTGTCCACGCACGTCCACGCACATTCACGCACGGCCTGTTCGCGGGCATCCGCATTTGCTGGCTGTTCACGTCGCCCGCGCTGGGTGGCATTATGTCGCGGATGATGTAATTAAGACGAATTTTAAGTGCGCTGATTAACAGTGTTACGCGCCGGCTGCGGCGTAATGCGCGTCCGCGGTGCGTAACGAGGTTAGCGCGCGTCGCGCACATGGGGCGGCCGGCGGGGCGGGGGCGGACAGGGGACACGCCCACCTTCATGTCTCCCTTTGTCGCGTTTGGCGCTGAAACGGAGTCGCGGCGCTCGCGACGTCAGGCGAGCGGGAGGGGAAGAGGAAGCGTTAGGGGCTCCGCGCTGATAGAGGAAATTACTTTGATGGCATGGAACCGAGAATAATCGTTTTCTCTACTGAAAAATGTCTTTTTGATTTATGATGTTTAATAATTATTTCGTGAATAACGTGAATATTTTTTAATCGTAAGTTCTAAAAATTAAAACCAACAATACTGGAATACGATAAACTCGGTAGAAGTAAGAATTTACAACACTATTCTAACAACCGTTGCCACTAAATTAAAAAGTCCTTGGTTTAGTAACCTTAAAGTAAGGTTTAATACGTTTTAGCAACAATTTACGAAGATAACTCGCTTAGATGGAGCATGACTGGAAAAGCAGGAATGTGTCTGGGAAAAATAAATTACCCGCAATAACCTTTGCCGCAAGCTCACTTTCCACGCATTGACCCTCTGTGCGCCTGAATTTTGCAAAGGGATGTCCCCTACTGAACGGATTTGCCGATGAGGTACAGCAGGTCTCCTCATTTCAATCCTCGTTCGCTTACGAATATTTGCATATACGTATTTTTTTCGGAAACTCCGATTTTATTTATTAAAGATTCAAAAAATTAGCGTTTTACAACCGAGTCTATCCACCGCGCCCTTTTTAATGTTAACAAACCAGTCCCAGTTTCTGCCGGAAAACTAGCAGTCGAGGGTTGACAGCAGCGTCCAGTTAACTTATTCTCATTTTGTAGGTTTACAAATGTTGCTATAGTAACGTCATAGCACTGGGCTAAACTGACCGACCACTCGTCGTGCAGGGGGAAGGGGTTGGTCATCTGGGGTCGGGCTGGCGGTGGCCGGACCTCGAGGGTCTCTCGCAGCCGGGGGCGTGTCTAGGAAGGCGGCTGTCAGTTCGCACAAGGGATGATGTGCACGACAGAACTCGGCCTGCAGATGGCAGTAGGCCCCATGTGCAGCAGGCCAAAATCTCAGTAATGAGAACACGTGGGCCGTGGGTCGCCTTCGTGGGAGGTCGGTCACGTGACGTTTCGCAAAAGAAACCAGCGAAGGAAATGGTCAAGCATTCGGGTCTGAGCCGAATTGAGGTGTGGATGCAACATACTTGCGCCCAGGGCGATGCGGAGGCGAGCGGGGCTCGTGAAGGCAATCCATGTTTTGGAACGCCATTGTGGAAGAGTCATTCCACGTGTGGCTGCGGTCACGCTGTGTACGGACCCTCGTTGAGGAGTGACGAGGCTACAATTCAGACAGATCTTCAACCGGCTAAGAATCGCTTCTGCGATCAGAGAAACAGGTCTTCCAGAGCAGTGAGAACTATGTATGTGTAAATAATTGTACAATAAACTTGTATATAGCAAAAGCTCAGGTCCCTGTTTACCGTAGTATTCCCAAGACGTCACACTATCATCACGAGCAAAGGGGGATAGGTCTTTCTACAATAATTTTTCAACACGCCGCACGTAAAAAACGGTATTTGATATTTGTTTTCCGTCTACAGAACAGCTATTTTTTCATTCTAACTAATGGTGTGTGAAATATTCCAAGGGTGTGCGAAAAAAATTTTCGCTCGCGGCGTGTTAAAAAAGTGGAATAAGCAATACGTGCGCTAGGTCATTTGCACACTTGTTACGTAACTTATTATTTTCCTCCCAGTTGATCGGTATATTTTTAGCTCCGAAAACTAACAAAAGTGTTTATGACTTGTGGTAAGTGGGATGAATGATACAGTACACTTTTATTTGCAGTAATTCAAGTTAGACAAACTATTAATTACTTTCTTATGCATGTTAATTTGGAACACGATTAGAGTTTTCACAATGTCAATTTGTGTAAACTTAGTTTATGCTCCTTGCGTGTTGAATTCAAATCCATTCTCTTCATCAACAATAGTAAACATTTGCTTTGTACGTGTTTGTATGCACAGGAATAATTTGTTAGATTTGACAATGACAGATGTATTTTACGGGTTAGTTGTGCGTTGTCATCGAATGCTTGTTAGTACAATTCCATATCTCTTCCTGCAGAAGCTTATGTGCCTTCTTAGAACCGATATCTCATTCAGCGCACTGAATAATACAGACCCACTGAATTTGTAATTTTACTGGCAAAAACATCTCTAACTTAATGTTGAGTTCAAATGGTTCTACAAGAAAAAGAATTTATATTTTAAAATAACATAAAACCGTAAAAAGAAACAGGATCTTTTGAGCAACTATTTTCATACGAAAAATGTAGTGGAGAACCGAAATATTTTTCAAAACAGAAAATTGAATATCTTATCTATTCGGCATCATAGTTATTTTCACTTTCTCCTATACGTACTATAACGTCTCGCTTATGCTCGTGTCATACACGCGTAAATGTAGCGACGTTCCATGCTCGACTTCCATGTAATGTTCGTTGATTGACGAGGTGAAACCGAGATGGTGCGGTCAATCTCATGATCGATTGCGGAATTTGAACGGAAGTACCTGATTCAAATCAGGGAGAAAGCAGTTGGCCATAAGATTTCGAAAGAGGTGTTACTAGGCGAGGTGCAAACCCATGCTGCTAGTCAATGACGAAGTGATCTTGAAAAGTTCTCAGAAAACATCGACGTTTGTCAACACTTAAAGAATTTGAGGTGTAGATTATTCATGGACTGGCGAGAAAATTATCATCTACGGATTTCCGTGAATTTTGTGTAGTAGAATTTATTATGTAGTTGTGAGGTGTACATGTTGGAAATCCGGAACTATTAGAAAAGTGGATTGGAGAATCATGTAAGGAAGAAGTAAGCAATCCAATTATCTTTAGGACTGCACAAGGAATCTAGCCAGTCATCAAATGTTGCATGTCTTTAGGACTGAATATAACAAGTTGCACGTAGTGGAATGATCAGGATAGTGGTATCCAGAACCGTGTGAATAGAATGTGCTAGTTAGTGGAAGGTGAAAGAAGTTTAATTACATGTGGAAAGTTATAGTTATACACTGTCTGTATAAATATAGTGAAACTAGTGAATTTTGTAGTCACGTGGCCATTGTGAGCGTGGGGAACACGGGTAATATTTGTCTGATCGTACGAAGGACAGAATCATTAGCGATCTGCCGAGGGATTTGTATTATCTGCGCGTGTGGGGATTCCAGCGAATAGACGAGGCGACCGGAGATCTAAGTATGCAATTGGGCCAACGAGCTTCGCGTCGGTGATGGAGACGCACGAACTGTGACGGATGTATGACCGTACGACCACTCATCACAGCACAGGGCTCGCACAGAGGAGTGAATATATATTTTAAGAAACTACAATGCACTGCGACCTCAAAGAAACCAGTAAAATAAGGAATATTTACAAATGATTTACGTCATCCGGATAGAAAAAATTTGTAAAGAGTAATAAATTGTGAATGGATTTAATGACGGATTTATCAACTTTGATTTTCTGAAGCGAACTTTTACAATATTGAGATCAGTTTCATAATATTCGAATACAATAAAGGTTTATTTGGAGACAAGTGTTCCAATAATTCATTGCATTATATTGACTTATCTTATACAAACTAGTTACCAAAAACATCAGCCTGTCATATTTCCCAGGATGAATAGTCAAAGAAAATTAGTTAACGAAAATCATACTTCATTGGAAGTTTAGAAACTGGATAAAACGCATTATATTCGCATCTTAACATGTTATGGCAAAACACCTTATTGGAATTGAATAAATAAGTAGTGCAACGGCAGTATCACTTCAATAGACCAAAAGGTATTTTAGAGAACATTTAGGCCCAATTAGAAGGATTCATGAATGAACTAGAAACTAACGAAACAAAACGGAATTGTTAAAATTTAGTTATAGTCATCTTGTAAAATTGTCTGGTTCAAAACAGATTGTCCTGAGTGTTCAAATGAAAAATAATGAACGGAATAGTTCTGATAAAACTCCATATTACTCGATTCCAAACCGTCGTTAGGAGTAAATTATGCCCATACTTCCCTTCACGCTTCACGCTCTCCATCCTATGAATCTCACATCTGGCTTCGCTCCAGCAGCGAAAATTTTCCGCCAGGTGAACCGTCCGAGAACATTTTCGTTCTACCGCTTCAACCATGAAGCTGACACGACTCCTCTCGGCAGTATTTCAAATTTAATCCCCAACCCCTAGAGGGCAAAACGTATCACAAGCGTCCACGCGTCCTCAACTTTCAAACGCGACACAGAGCGCGGAGTGAGCAGTTGCGTTTAACTTTCGTTTCACGCTTCAGGCGGCGCGTCGCGTCGTGCCGGGCGACGCACTGCACTCCCTCGAGCGTCACGGGCGCGCAACGGCGCGAGGGCAGCGCGAGGTGGGCGGGGCGTGGCGGGAACGGGGCGGGGCGGGGGCGGGGCGGGCGGGGCGGGGCGCGACGGCGCGAGGGCAGCTGCGAGGTGGGCGGCGCGGGGCGGGATCGGGGCGGGGCGGGGCGGGGCGGGGCGCGACGGCGCGAGGGCAGGGCGTGGCGGGCGGCGCGGGGCGGGGCGGGGGCGGGGGGCGGAGCAGAGCCGGGTGGAGCGAGGCGGGACAGGTGCTGCGGGCGGGGAAGGGATGGGATGGAATGGAATGGGATATGATAAATTGGTATAGAATACGAGGTAGGATAGAATGAAATGGGAAAAAGAGATACAGGATCCGGCAAAATATCTCCTTTATTTCAAAACCAGTTACAAACAAAGTAAGGAACAGAAAAAATACTTTTATTTGTGAACATTAAATGTTATGCAATTTTACATTACTTGTTTTTAAAAATTATATCCGGTAAATGACGTTCTCCATTGTTGACATATTGACGCCTTTCCCGGAAGTGCTTAAGACAAAGCGCCGCGGGGTGGAAGAGGGATGTTGGGCTAGGCAGACGGAGTGGGGAAGTTGGGGCAAGACGACGGGGTGAGAAGTGCACTGGGAGTCGCTCTGAGCAGTGTGATGCAGGGCGAGACAGAATAGGGAGGCTTCAGATAGACCTGAACAGAAGCATTAGACTCCCTACAGACAGAGAGTAGCCTATTTCATTGTTCCACTAATACCGCCATTTTATGTCCATTTGTCAAGAGAATTGGAACTAAATTTCACGCAAAATTTCACCAAAACTACTCACATTTTCGCAACATTGTGCACGTTCATATTCCAAGACCTGTCTTTGAACAACAGATTTAATTAAGAACATTCAACAGAGACATTTTGCCGTCAATAAATTTTTGGATGTCAAGAACCCACAAAACGCGGATTCTGACTTCACAACGTGTTAGAGGAATAATTAACTACGTGTAAGAACAAGATTTCTCCATTTTTGTGTTACCAGTGCCCATCAATAAGAGTTTTTCTGACGAAAAATAGTCGGTTTTCGCAAAACGATTACAATATTTTCTCTTGACTACTTACGTAATCGGCAAGAAAGTGAAAAGTTAAGAGCCAAACGAAACGACCATTTAAAGGAATAAGTGACAAGTTGGAGCGTTTGGGATCAAGTCTGATGGTCATGAGACCCATATGTGACGGGTTGAGAGAACAAAGAATGTTGCGATAGGATGAGTAGGGCAGTGCAGCACATTGATGTGCGCGATAACCCAGCCCAGCGCGGAGCGCAACGATGCAGAGGGATGAGCGAGTCGGAAGGGTCGAGGATGCCAACTCGAATTCTGGTGGAAGGGATGAAGTCGGCGGCCGGCGACGTGCTCGCGAGGTTGGGGTCGCGAGGTTGCACTAAGAAACGGAATACGCGAAACGTCCCCATAGCTGCTCACATATTGATGGCCGCGGGGTTTGCACTCGGAGCCGGCTGTGCGCCCTATGAAATATTGGTACGGCCCCCGGCACGTCCGCGCTCGGCCCTCGGGGCTGCCGACCCATCCCTGCCCTGCTGTGCCCCGGCCCACGTTCCACCCACGCCCAGCCCCGCCCCACCCCGTCGCCGTAGCGACGCCCGCGCGGCACGCCGCCCCCCAACTGTGGGCCAAATTGGGATTTGGGAGGCCTTTTTTGTGTAGTAGTTTGGCTGCATGACGTTTCGTTTTATCCCTACTGTACCACACTTATGCAGTTGCCCAGAAAATAGGAAAAATTTCGAGAACTTTAAATGTTAGATGAAAACTATTTGAAACGCCAATGAATTGCCAAAAGAAATATATTTAGAATTTTTTCATTTTCTTTAATTTTTGTTTGCAACAATTAGCTGATATCATTAACCCTTGGATGCAAACGAGGGGTTAATCTGACCCCAGCATGTGTTTTTCGGCTTGTGTCTTCTACAATTTTATTCTCCGAGACCTGAGCCTTCGTGACATCTTTTATTACAGTCTTATTTATTATAAAAATAATATTTTTAATTTTCACTATTTTTAAAGCCTGATTTGAAGCCTTTTTACGAAAAAAGGTCGGTTACAATCGTCTGGACACTCATACGTTATCCATCTATTTATTCCATTACGAATATGTAATTATTTTGTAGTTCGTATTTCTTTCCTTTTGTTAGGGTAGAATGTAGAATCACTGCAAAACGATTTCTATATCATGATTTTGTTTAGGGTACGTCCAGTATTGTTTGAATGCTTAGGCTTAGTTGCGTTTGAATTTGATTCTTTCACATCGCATTGTTTTGTTTTTTTCGTGTTACATTATCAGTGTCAACAGTGGCGATTAAACCGCAGAGAAAACAGGAAATAGAAATTGTCTTGATGAATATACCTCTATTGCAAATGAAAGTGAAGTATCAGACAGTGACACTGATAAACTCTATGACCTTCATAATGGCGCATGATTTTCCGAATCCCTGGAAGTTCTAATGAGGAAACAGATGAAGAGAAAACTGATTCTGATGAAGAAGGGAATCACATAGCATCAAAACTAATAGATAATAGTAGTCGTTCATGGACCCTCTATCCTCCTCCTCTTTGACAGACGGGTGGACACATATGTTTGGCATACGTCGAGTGCTCGTGGCATTGACAGTATACTTAACAAATGCTTTCGAATAATTTGCAAACTTAAATTTGCCTGCTTAAATTTGCACAATTATAATAGAATAAATATTTTAATGTTGTACGCTAATACAATAAGTTTCTACTAAATTTGTTTATTAATTCACTTCAGAATCAACATCATACTGATGGTAGTGCTTTCTGAATTGGGGATACTTTTTCAAATTTTGGAAAAAAGTATTTCTACACGTCAATATTTGCCATTAAAGGATATTTTCTACTGTGAAAACCATTAATGATTAAATTCCAGAATAAGATTCTGAAAAAGAAACCCATGACTATAATTTATAAGTCTAGGATCAATCTGACCCCACCTTTGTAATGGAGTAGGTAAATTCACGATTGCATCCGAAGGTTAAGAAGTAAAATTCAGAAGTAATATTCAGAAGTTAAAAGATGTGCAGTACATTATGAACCGAAGATGTAATGATGGATTTTGGTACAAGAGTGTGATATTACTATATGAGCTAAGACCGAGGTGGCTGTGTTTTACCTGTCCGCCTGGGAGGGCCTGCTTTACTGCGCTAGTCAAATAGAATCAAAGTGAAATGACGATCCAATTTATTTTAAATAATATTACACGAAAAGAATACTACTAATAAGAGAAATTAAAACTGACAAGCATAATATAATATCAAATGCCATGTTAATGTACACGATGCATTTACTAGAACAATTGTGAATGATTAATACGTGGCTTGTACACTTCTCTGTGATTGGTTAAGAACCTGTATCATAATAAAAGCTTTATCATAATGAGTATCATTATGCTACAGGTCGCAGCCATCAAACGACAGCATTATACAAAGAGAGTGGGAAAATAAAATATTATGCCATACAATGCAGGTCATTCGTTTTAATTGATAACAAACAATGACATAAAACGTGTATGTAAATATTTTTTTTATAATTAAGTAACATTTCTCGATTGCTGTGCATTCAAACGTACTGAAATGCTTCAACTTTTCTGTTTTATCTTGCTCGAATTCAGTAAGGCCATAATTTGCTCCACTGCATTTAAATTCATCGATTTCTTTTAACGGCCATAACCATTAATATTTATCGAACTATTTCATTTTTCTGTATCATTAAACGCAAAAGAACGTGCTTCGAAACGCATGTAGCACTCACACCGTATGAATGCAGTGTTTAATGAAATTGCTGTTATCTGTTTATTAATTTAAGTGCCTTAAAGAGGAAAGCCTAGTAGTTATACTGCGCAGAGCAATGACATCGTGCTGCCTGCCTAAAAGCGTAGATGAATATAGCCATAACAAAATTATCATATAAATTATCGTCCATAAATTGACATAATAATGAGCTATAAATTGAACTAGAGTAATTACGTTTATTCTACTTCAAGTATTAAGCAACTACTACTGTAGTGTTTGCGCTATGTAGGAGGAAATTAAAGTAGATAAATGGGGGAAATTAACTTACTATCAGGCAACAAACTTCCAAAATATAAGTTTCTTCTCACGAAGTAGTCTCTTCAGTTATACACTTCCTCCGAGTAATTTTTGATTTTTCGCGTTCGTGTAAATGTTAATTTCTTCGGTCTTCTTTTATCTCATGATTGAATAAACTTCAGTTGCAATACATTTCATATTGTCTTTGCACTACTTTCAATCCGAAAAATCATCATTCGATTCTGTCCTGGATAATATCCTTCCAACACTAATTCAAAAATTGAAATAAAATCTAAGAGTGCCAATGTTGTAGTACATTCCGAGTATATTCAGGGAGATCCGTATTTGATTCCCGAATTCCCATAGAATTCAAAATATCTTTTAGCTCGGGGTAAGTAGTGCAAAAACAAACTCTAATACGAAGAGAGAATACAAGAGAAATGATCGAATTTTGATTAAAAGTAAAGGAATAAAGGAAGAAGCGAAATATTTGTGAGAAATTGCAATTGCAAGGAGCCTTATTTAACCAACAAAGCATATGTGCAACAGAATCAATTTTGCAATAGTGTATAGCTATAGATTTGTTGGTGCAGCCCCAGTTGCGTCATACAGCTTCCCGAACGTTTGGTGATTCTCTTATTTTATTCTACAGATCCATACCTCACCAAGGGTCTTCGCTTATGGATCAATATCTATTCTGTATATGAAAATTTTAAAAATCTCAAAAGGATAACTTATGTGTCGTCCAAAGTGCTGTCAAGCATTACAATGCAGTATGGAACACACTTAAATATGCCATCTGTGACTCCAGTTCAAGATTAAATAAGACCCCCTATCTTTTGAGCAAATTGTGCTGCCAACTCTCTAAACTCGATGCAACGTGGGTGGAACCTGGTTGGTGGAAAGAACCTACAAGTCTACTGGAAAGACGGTGCCGGATCTCGTCATTCAGCCGGGGAAGATCACCAGCGATAAAGCATGCACCACACTTACGGAACTCTAGCAGATAAAGAGCCGGGAATCCTTAATCAACCAATTAAATGAAGCAAATATCACGTCGCTAAGTTTTAGAAATCATTGTACGTCGATTTGTAAGGCAAGACCTTTGCCTCTGCTTTGAACGATTTCGGTAGCTTTCAGAAAGAAAGCGCAAAAACAAAAATCAAGTCCAGGTGGCCGTGCTTCTAGAATAGTGCTACCAAATATTGCTGTTATAATATTTCAAATATTGTGATATCTAATTGAATTATCTCAAAATAATCTCATTCTACATCATCTAAATCTACTATTTTACAAAAAGAGATAAAAGTCTACGAAAAACTCAAGATCTTATTATAATACTCATCTCCCTTACGGGAGACGAGTTGTCTTGGACAATACAAACATGTTTTCATCTGATGTTCAAACTTCCACTCAATACGTTAGCATGCAAGCAACTCCAGTTCAAGGCATGGAGTATTCAACCTCACACCCACCAAATTATCAGCAACCTTCTTATCCAGCTACTTCAGAAACATCTTTTCAAGAATCTTCAGCAAACCTAGTACCACAACCTGAAACTAACATAGAAGACATCTCCAACAACGTTCGTCGTCCACACCCCACAGATGCTCAAGAAAACCCTTCCAAACGATCAAAATCATCTACCCCCATGTATAATATTCCAACCCACTCCAGATATGAACCTTCAGCTAATCTACAAGAGTCGTCTACTTCAACTTCATCACATCAAAAAGTTCCACCTATAACAGTGATTGGCATGAACTATCCTTTGTTACTTCAAGACATCGCAAAAGTGGTTCATAATAACTATTCAACAAAATCCCGATTCAATGAAATCCAAATTCTTTTTACAGACATTGATGACCATCGAAATTTCAGAAAATTCTGTGAAAGTAATAATATACAATTTTATACATTTCAAGATCCGAGCAAGAAAGCATTCCAGGTAATGTTTAAAGACATTCCAATATCACTAAGTGAATTAGAAATTTTTAATGAACTCATTCGCCTAGAATATCCAGTGCTTCAAGTTCGGCGTCTTTATGACAAACTAAGACATCCTCTTCAAACTTGTGCAATAGACTTAACAGACTCCCATCAAGCTAGAACTATTTTAAAATTAGATCGTTTATTTCATTCCATTATAAAAGTTCAACCAAAATCAAATCGATTCACCCCTGTTCAGTGTAAAAATTGTCAACGTTTTGGACATTCACAGGCGAACTGTAAATTGAAACCCAGATGTGTCAAGTGTTCTCAACCCCATCATTACTCGGTTTGTCCAAAGCCACAATCCACACCTCCCACTTGTGTAAACTGTGGACAGATACATTCTGCCAATTATAGAGGATGTTCATTTTACAAACTTGTCTTGAATAATAAGATAAATAAATCTAATAATAATTTACCTTCCACACATACTTTCTCCTCTTCTACCCCCACTAATAACTCTTCCCCCAGCATAAACTCTTATTCCACTATTCCTACTACTTTACCTCAAAACTCTTCAAAACCTTCTTTTAATTTACATACAACACATTTCCCACCTCTTTCTAACACACAAACAAACATTAACAACTCTCCTTGGACAAATAACTTACACATTCCTACACAACATACCTCTCCCTCTTCTTATAATATTCAACAAATTATTACAACAATAATATCACAAATTCTTTCAATTCTTCTTCCTCAACTTCAAAATATTATTGAATCGCTCTCTCATAATAAGTAATTGATAAAACTACCAATCAACTAACACTTCTCAACTGGAATGCTAATGGTTTGAAAAGACAACAACATACTTTCGAACATTTTCTATACACTCATAATGTACACATTGCTTTTATAACTGAGACACATTTACTCCCAACTGACAAATTATATATCTCCAACTATAAAATTTATCGTTTTGACAGAATTAATTCAGTGGCCTCCGGAGGAGTTGCTATACTCATTAAACACTTTATTAAACACTATTCATTCCAATTTAATAATCATCCTTCTCTTGAAATCCTTTCTTTAATAATCAATATAAATAATCTTGATTACTATTTTTCAGTTGCCTACAAACCCCCAAAATACACATTTCCTCTCGTAACATTTAAAAAAATCTTTAACAATATAAACAAAACCATTCTTCTTGGCGATATAAACTGTAAACATCAAATTTGGGGTTGCAATACTACCAACCCTAACGGAATTAAATTACATAATTTTCTCGTTTCTAATAATGTACAAATACACTCCCCCTCTGAACTAATTACTATTCATATAATAATAATATTATTCCTGATATTCTTGATATTATTCTTACACAAAATTTTCCTTTCCCTATAATACAAAATGTACTTCCTGAATTAGATTCTGACCATTTTCCAGTTCTTATTACTTTATCTGTTTCCTTTAATATTTCTTCTTCTACCTTCACACCTCTTTTTCAAAAAATTAGGTAGCCTGACTTTCAACACGATATTGAAAATAATATTAAGTTTCCTCATAATATACAATCTACAAATGATATTGACAATTATCTATCTTATTTTACCACTACAATACATAACACACTTTACTCTCATTCAAGCTTTATACCTAAATTTCCCCCTAGCCCCTATAAACCATTACCTTTTCGTATTCTTAATTTAATCAAAACTAAACACACTTTACGTCGTTATTGGCAAATAACTCGACGTCCCGATATTAAATCTAAACTTAACAAAATTTCGCGAATAATAAAGTCTAGAATACATTTATTTAAATTTCATCAATATCAAAACTTTCTTCAACAAATACACCCTCAATCTAAACAATTATGGTTGACAATTAAACGACTTTATAATGACAAAACTCTCATTCCTGTCCTACAAGACTCTTCCTCCACTGCCGTAAATGATCCTGAGAAACTTAAATTACTGGGCTCTCACTTCCAATCTTCTTTTATTGCTAATCCAATACACAATACTCAACTTCACAATCATATAACCCACTTCCTTTCCCTTCCTAATTATAACGTTCCACAACTTATTCCTTTTATATCCCCTATTGAAGTTCATAATATTATAAAAAAACTCAAAATTCGCAAATCAACTGGATTTGATCTAATTACCAACAAATCACTCAAATTTTTAGGTAATAAATCCATTGCTGCATTTACCAATATTTTGAATTCGTCTCTACGTTTTCACTATTTTCCTAATATTTGGAAATTAGCTATAATTATCCCTATTTGTAAACCAAAGAAAGACCCAAGATTTCCTTCTAATTATCGGCCCATTAGTTTACTTTCTTCTTTATCAAAAATTTACGAAACTATATTACTTCACAGACTTTATACATTCACTTCTCAAAATAACATTATTCAACCTTCACAATTTGGATTTATGCACAAACATTCTACTCTTCATCAACTATTACGTATTACTGAACACATAGAAAATTCTTTTCATTTAAAACAACACTCCCTTGCAATCTTTTTAGATATAGAAAAGGCATTCGACAAAGTTTGGCACGATGGTTTAATATATAAACTTCATCTTGTAGGTATTCCTATTTATCTTATAAATATTATTCAAAATTTCCTATCTAACAGAACTTTCATAGTTAAATATAATAATTCTTTCTCTCAAAAATTTAACATCTCTGCCGGGGTCCCTCAAGGTTCTTGTCTTTCGCCTCTGCTATTCAATATCTATCTATCCGACATTCCAATATTCGCTTCTTCTAAATTAGCCCTTTTTGCAGATGATACAGCACTTATTAACTCACACACTAATATTCTTCTTGCCAGAAATAAACTTCAAATAGATCTTAATCGTTATTCGGTGTGGGCCCACAATTGGAGAATCAAAATCAATATGGATAAATGCCAAGCCAAAATATTTACGTTATGTAAGCCAATAACCCCTCCTCCCCTTCTAATTCATAACACTCCTATTCCTTGGCTTTCTTCCTCTTCATCTATTAAATATTTAGGTCTCTATCTAGACACAAAACTGAACTGGAAAATTCACATAAAAAATGTTATACAAAAAACTACCATTAAAATACAAAAACTTAATTCTCTCATAAATAATAACTCAACTCTCCGCATTAAAACTGCTAAATTAATATACACTTCAATTATTAGACCTACTTTAACTTATGCTTGTCCAATATGGTCAAATGCAGCAAAATCAAATATACAAAAACTTCAAATCATTCAAAACAAATTCTTTCGAAAAATTCTACATGCACCTTGGTTTATTCCCAATACACAAATTCACAATGAACTAAATCTCCCTACAATCCATGATTTAATTAAAACTTGTAGTCTCAAATTTTTTAATACTCTTCCTTCATTACATCATGCACAATTTTTTAATCTTGGTAAAACTTATCCCTTTCCTCGTAGAATTAATTCCAAATTTCCTAAAGATAAATTTCATCCTCCGTAATTTTATTTATTTTCTCTTCTTTTCTATGTTCCTTAGTCTTATATAATTGTCTAATTATTAAAAATTTACCTTCATAAATCCTCTTACAGAGGTTACTGTTAGTGTCCAAAACGACTGTCCATTATTGTAAATTCCAATGCCCTGAAAGACAAATTGTCGAACAGGAAGTAATAAATTAATTTAAAAACAAATGGTTTTCGCTCCTCCACTGTGAAAATAAACAAATTTGTGGGCTAGGGCGTATTCTTGATTGGCGACTTCTTCATGAAAGGTATATTGACACTTTTTACTCTCTCGCTACCGCTTGCGCAATAGACAGAAAGTTACGCACTGCGCGGAAAAAAACGGAGAATCTTCGGCAGAAAAAC
Source organism: Acheta domesticus (assembly GCA_031308135.1). Classification (NCBI taxonomy): domain Eukaryota; kingdom Metazoa; phylum Arthropoda; class Insecta; order Orthoptera; family Gryllidae; genus Acheta; species Acheta domesticus. The sequence goes on along the minus strand of JAHLJT010000631.1, from coordinate 159,886,405 downwards.
TCTTATTGTCGGGCCCTGATAACAACAAAGTGGATAAATCCCGTTACTAAATTTGTAGAAAAAAATCCTTTAACATACTGCTCTAGCCAGAATCCATGTTTTGTGGATCCTTGATACCGAAACATCGATTGACGGCAAAACGTACATCTGTCCGTCCATCTGTGTATGTGAACAACACTAGCGCCTAAAATATGCATATGATTGTTTCCAAACTGAAAAAACCCGTCGATCTGGCCTGAGTCAAATATTTGAGATTTAAAAAAACTCCAATACTTTCTTCGCTTTACATGAAGTCCATGGGAGATTTTCAAAATTGTCTCAAAAATGGCTGCAATTTTTTTCTTTAAATCTCTTGTAAGAATAGAGTAAAATACACTTATAAAGATGGGACAGGTACAATTTTCACTGATAACTCTAAATTTTTGAAAATTGCAAAAAATTGAATTTTTTCGGCGTCTTCCGACAACTACGAAATTAAAGATGGAGATTTTTCCTTCAAATGAAATATGTTGTACATAATTAGTTCTTTCAATAAAAATAATACGTATATTTTTTGAAAAATGTAATCGTTTTCGCGCAATATTGCGTAAAATATGCCAATTTCAAATCATTTTCTTCAAAAGCGGTTCCAAACCTTTTCTTTAAACTTTTGTTGCGGATTTTGTTTAATTAACTCTATAACGTAAACGTCATATAGCTGTAGTCTTTTGTTCTTCTAAAAATTAAAAGCATGTACTTTTTTTTCATTTCTCTCATGTCGTTAATATTTACATTAGCGGCGGATTTGTTCATATTATTGCATTTACGAATACATGTGCACCAAATAAAGTCTGATAATGTTTCTCGAAAATTCAAAAGTTTTTTGTGAAAATTAGCTCAAAATTTCGCATTTTCAGGAACTCTTAAACGATATTTTCTCGAAAATGGCTTCAATTTGTTTTTCAAACTTTTCATACATAGTGCTAATTTCAAGCAAAAATCAAAACAAATTGAACAATTAAAACTCCGTTTCGTACAGATAAATCATCTACCAATGAGACAGAATTCATTGAATTTGAACTGAAGTCTCGCGGGGTGGAATGCCATTCTCGTATTCCAATCTAGTATTTCCTGAAGGCTAGCGAATGGAGCACGGGAAATTAGAAAATGCAAAATTACACCAAACAACTAAATTTAAAAAAAAATGTACATACGTTTTTTTAAAGTCCCAATTTTTACTTTCCCGTATACGTACATATATACCGAGTAATATACGTAGTATAGGGGAAGTTATGTACCGCTGCGCGAAAAAAACGGCGGATTCCCCGCAGAAAAAATTCTTGCTGGGCTCTGATAACGAAACTATTGGTGCTACAGAATAGCACGGACTTTCCCGTATTAGTTTTCTATTTCCTTTGGTCTCGGCAAGCTATTCGGACTTGCCACATTCTCTTGCAAGCTGCAATCTATCGCTGCCCAAAGTACGTTTCTTTGACATTTTATTAATTTTTCGATTTCCAAATAATAGAGCAGAAATATTATTTTAAGAATATTCAAGAACAGTAAAATCTCGTCTTAAATGCCAATTTTCTTTAAAAAATTTGGAGCCGTAATTAAAAATTACGTTTCATTGCTACTGAAAATGCGAAATTTGAAGCTGTTTTTACAGACAATTTATGAGTTTTCGAAAAACTTCATTAGAACTCTTTTGAAGTACATCAACTCACAAATACGATAGTCTTTACAAATTTCTGGAGATGTGCTTATTAACGGTGTGAAAACTTAAAAAATACATTTGTGTAATTAAAAAAAAACAAAAAAATCCCAAATGGAACTTTACTGTGTACTAGCTGACCCGGCAAACGTTGTTTTGCCATATAAATTATTCCTAGGATTATTTTAGTAGAAAAACATGACTAACTTATTGTCAGTGTTTGAGGATGTGGTATATATGAGTTGAAGAGGCATGGAGCGCTGTGAACGATGATGAAATATAAAAATAACACAATACCAAATATTTATATTTTTAATTTATTGTAATTTATTTTTTTAATTATATAAATTGCTAATTATAATAATTTTACTAAAAAAACAAATCCCTAAACGCAATAGAGTATACAATATTTTTTGTTATCCCATCTTTAGATAACACAAATAAACTGGATGGTTTGCCCACTCGAGAAACTGACATCGTTTGGCCTTGAGACTTATTAATAGTCATCGCAAATGCCAATCTCAACGGAAATTGAAGACGTTTAAATTGAATTGGCACATCTGTGGGTATAATAGGGATCCGTGGCAGTAATGTATTATCACCTCGAAATTTACCATTTAAAATGATGGCTTCGACGTTTGCTGCTTACTGGATCAGAAGCAATGTTGCCAGATGTGAAACTACCGATTGCGAAGTTTTTAAGTTCGAAAATGCGGATTTCTTCTAATGAATGCGGATTTACTACGTATAATATAATTTAAAGATAGGGGAAAACATCAATAATTCATACATCGACATAGAAGTCCGTTTTATTAATTAAATAAATGTGATATGGTCTCACTATATTTGTTCTATGTTTGTTCTCACTATATATAAAGTTCTCCATTCACCCAAGAAATTAAAAATATAAAATATCAGTATTTTTGTTATAAATGTGCTTTCAATTTATTTTTAATCTCAGTTTAATATGAAGATTTTAACATTTCGTAACGTAATTTCCACATTTTTAATTTCAATATCCCGCGAAGTGCATCATTTCTCCGGCTTGAATAAACGCAGTAAGAATCCGAACGATGTTCCGTATTCTTATTTGGTGGATTCGGAAACGACTAACCAACATGTTGTCACCTATTTGTCCTCTGAATCTATAACAGTAAGACAATAAAGGACGGAGTTCACGACTACACCTTGGTACTTGGTCATCAATTTTCGAATACGGCAATTGGATAAAACCCTAATGATTGGTAAATGATTGGTGTTTTATTGCTTTCTACTTTAATCGAATAGAGAGAGACAACATTTTTGAACATTCAAATTTTGTCAACCATAGTTAGCGGGACATCTAACAATTGTAATAACTGAGGATATGAAAAAATGGAGTTTAATCTACTATCAAGGAAATGCAGATTTATTTGGCATCCTCATCGCTTAATGCGGATTAGGTGTTAATAATGCGGTATAAAATGCGGAAATGCGGTACGTCTGGCAACACTGGTCAGAAGTGACGCCGGTAGACGTCTTTCGGGGATACTGATCAAGTGATAATTATATCATGTAAATGAATCAGGTATTCCTTTATCTATTGTTGCACTAAATGGCAGTAAAAACGAAAATCTATATATTAAAAGACGGCAGGAGAAAATAATTAACGATAATAAATAAATCTTCTCTAAAGAACAATCATTTAATTTTTTTTATAAAATACATGTACACATTTTTAACTGTTTAACTATGAATCTGTTCCCCATTTTGTACATTCGAGAATATAATATCAACTTCCGAAGACTAACTAAACATTAATTAATTAAGGCTAATTAAACATTTCGCAGCAACAAACATCACAAATTATTAAAACAAAGTTCCTAGTCCCAACGTCATATCTACCTGTAGTCAAATAGTAATTGCTGTGCTTTTTTTCCTGCTAATTATAAAATTAATGATATATTAGTCTTTAATAAGCGTAAGACTCCTCAAACTTAACGCAACAATGCATGGCGGAGACAAACATTTCTCTAGCTGAGCGCAGCAGACGTTGTTCTGCCTCTATCTCTCTCTTTCTCAGTCTTTCTCTCTCTTTCCCCGTCTCCCTTTCTCCGTCTCTCTCTCTTTCCCCGTCTGTCTTTCTCCGTCTCTCTCTCTTTCACCGTCTCTCCCCGTGTTGTTCACATTTAATAGCAGATTCTGCTCATCGCTGAGCAGCTGCGTAATATGGAGGAACAACATGTAGCGGGTGAAATACCGCCGTTTGAAATACCTACCGTGTGTAACGGATTGCCTAAAAAGTTTTGTCCGAAAAATTAAAAAATTGGGTTGGACCACCCTTATCACTAAGGGGCATAAAAATATATAACAACCGATTCTCAGACCTACTGAATATACATATAAAATTTCATCAAAATCGGTCCAGTCGTTTTGGAGAAGTATGGTAACTAAAACTGTGACACGAGAATTTTATATATATATATTGAAACGAATTGTTATCTCTGATACAATAACAATGCGTTCCGATGCATATCGTACGTTTGAACTGCGCGGCAGAGGCCGGCCCGCCGGCGGAGTCGGGGGGCCAGAGCCGGTTCAGCGCGAAGAACCGGAGGCCACGAATCACGAGCACGGGATCAGTAGTAGAGCAATGGCGGAGGTAGAGGACGGACGTTTGAGTGTCGTGTGGAAGGAAGAGTGAACAGTGGCGGAGAGAATAGAACTGGAAAGGCGTTGTGACAAAGAAAGTGTGTGACGAAAGTGGAAGGGCTAGTTGAAAAGTGAGACGAGACGAAACGGGTACAAGAGAGTGGTGAAGGATTACAAGCGGTGGATGGTCAACACGTGGAGTGGGCACAGGCAGTGTAGAGGAAGGGAACATTGTATACAAGTATTCGACATCATTAAGTGCCATTAAGGTGAACAGTCGATGACAATTACAATAAAAGCTAGAAGCTGTGATGTAAGAGAACAAGAAAACCGTAGTTGGGGAGGACGTCGTACCGATGCAGTCGAAACGTTCTGGTAACGTTTCGAAGTAGACCACTGCGACCACGAGTGGGGTGGGAGGCGACCGACGGCGGCGAAGGTCGGCCGCCCTTCCGAGCGCAGCCGAAGGAAGCGGACTTACCCGAAGGGCGAGGTGGCGCGACAAGACACGTCAGAAGACAACGCATAGAACAAGTGGCAGGAGCGGCACTGCGGGGCTCCCCTCCCTGCGCTGACATCCTGCGGCGCGAGGCGTCGACCCGACGGCGGACGGGCGAACATGAAACGGCGTGAGTCAGACTGGAGTCTCGTGAGTCGAAGCGGCCGGAAGATTGGGAGGGAAAGTAATTAGCTAGTAGCTGAGAGTGATCTTGAGTTGAGCCCCCCCCCCCAAGTATTGAAATCATAATAAAGGAGTGAAGCCCCAGGATAACGGAGAAATTGTCAATGGGATGTAATTAAACACGGGGAAAGAACAGAGTAATTGCTCCTGTGAGCACCGAAAGCAACCAATTTTGTATGGCGATTGTTCTTGTAATAAAGAAAAGTTCTTGTTACCCACTAGTTTCCATTGTGCATGTGATTGGATCCGGAGCCCATTCCCGAATAAGAATTCCTGTCCCCCTCTTTTTATTATAAATATTGTGTGAGTCAATCCACGACTCGTCTCAATATATATATATATATATATATATATGTATAGATAGATAGATAGATAGATTAAAGAGTGCGATTAGCACTATCAGTTTGAAAAGTTTGGAGAAAAAATTTTGAGCCATTTTTGAGAAAACGGCGTTTGAGCGTTTCTGAAAATGCGGAATTTTGAGCTAGTTTTCACAGAAAACGGTTGAGTTTTCCACAAAATTTACTTCACATTATTTGAAGCACATGTACTCATAAATATAATAATGTGTACAAATTGCCGCTAATGTGTACATATTAACGATGTGAGAAACAAGTAAAAAAATCGTTTTTGTAATGTTTGAGGATACAAAAGAAGAAGAAAAGCTATTTTCAGAAAAAGTAGCTTTAAAAAATAAATATTGCCTATCTATGGAACAAATGTGTGGAAAGGAAATACTCATATTTTCGAAATATTGAACGTAAGATTATTTGAAGATCTGGTTTTGAAGAAAACATTTCATTATGAAAAAAACTAGTGGTGTTTCCAACGCACATACTTTCTCGCACTGCTTCTATACGGTCCTAAATGCTACTCCACTACTTCATAAACAAGCAAAAGTGTTTTCTACCAGAAAAATTTTTCCGTTCCAAGACCCGAAATCCGATCCTCAAAGTAAACGAACCGGCACTTTTATCACTACGCCAAACTAGCACCGTATAGGTCGAAAAGAGTCATAAAAAGAATCGAACCGAGCTATAAAATGGTAAATGCATGATAAACAAACAATTGATACGATGGTAAAATACGATTTACAAATCCAAGAAGAGACGTGAAAAATTGTTGAATGTTAAAAACTCGAAAAAATATATACAGACACTTCGAGCTCATTTATCGTAATTACCCATATTTGTGATTCAAATGGCTTCACTTGCTTTTCATTAAAGTTTTTAGAATTCTCAATTATTTCTTGTGACAATAGAGATTTTTGACAAATAAAATGCCCCGATCATGACTCGAACCGGCACAGCTTCCCTCCAAAAAGCTATGCCAATTCTCGCTGATTAACGACTGCTATGAAAGTGGCTCTGCATGACGTTTACACTTGTATAATAGTAATAGCGTATGGTGGTTTCATTTCTAGTGTTAGAAGTTGAAAAATCTAGAGAATGTGAAACAAAATGTCCTTTGGGGGTCCAAAGAAGGTATCTCGGAAGATTATCATTTATAACAGAAAAACTGGTTCAAACTATAGAGATTAGAAAACTTTATGCGAGAAAGTCTGCGCCATTCTATTACACCACTAGTTTCCTAAATTTAGAAACACGTTTCATCCACTTTTTCCTCACCAGACTCCAACTATAAGAGTTTTTCTGGCTAAAATTAGCCGTTTTCCAGCGCACGATTACATAACTTTCTCTTCTTACGAAGTATTCGTAAGGCGAGAAGGTAAAAAGCAAATTATTAACGGTTTTGGAACTATTAGGGATATCTAACTTGTTCTTATCCGTAATTATTATATTTTGTTTACATTTAATGTTGATAGTCTACCTTTTGTACTGAAATCGGTTTATACAGATGCACAGAACGACGAACAATTAATATGATAGTATATACGCTTTACAACTCCAAGAAGAGATGTGGAAAATTGTTAAAAAGTTGAAAATTGGAAAATTACATACAGACACTTCCAGTTCATTTACCGTAATTATCAATATTTGTAATTCGAATGGCTTCACATGGATTTTAATCATGTTTCTGGAATTCTCAATTATTTCCTGTAACAGAGAATTTTGATAAATAATATTACCCGATCAGGACTCGAATCAGCAAAGTTTCCATCGGAAGCTCTGGGCCGATGCACCCAATTAACAGGAACGGATATTTTCCCTCTGCTTGGCTCTAACACTTATATAATAGTAATAGCATATGGTGGCTTCATTTTTAGCATTAGAAAGCCGAAAAATCCAGAAAATGTGAAACAAAATGTCCTTTGGGCGTCCAAAGAATGTATCTCGGAAGATTACCATTCATAACGAAAAAACTGGTTCAAACTATAGAGATTAGAAAATTAAGTTCTGCGAGAAAGTCTGTGCCATTCTATAGCACCACTAGTTTATGTATTTATTTACCGTCCATTATTACACACGTGGGGAAAATTTAAAGAAAAATTTGAAGCGGTTTTTGAGAAATTTCCTGTTGTAATTTTGAAGCAAAGATTACGCAAAAACGACTCGTTTTTTCAGAAAATTCTACATAACCTTTTTTAAAAATCTAATTTTGTACAAGAAACTTTGTTTGATGTAAAAATCGCTATCTACAATTTTGTAGTTTAAAAATTATTTTTTTGCAATTTTCAAAAAACCAAGTATTTCCCAGAAGTAGGACTAAGGCCATATTTTTTATCGTCCTTCATTACATAAGTGAAGAAAACTTAATGAAAAAATTTGGAACGGTTTTTGACAAACACTTTTTTGTAAATAGGAATCGCAATTTTCACAAAAACTACTCGTTTCTTCAAAAAATGGTAAATGACCTTATTTAAAGAGCTAATATTGTACAACCGACTTTGTGTGAGGTAAAAATCTCTATCTTCAATTTTGCAGGTTTTAAAAAGTTTTTTGCAATTTTCGAAATATTGGGGCTATCAACGAAAATGATACCTACATCATTCCCTTAAACGTCCTTTGCACTATTCAACAACAAAATATTTGGAGCCATTTTCTTTTAACTTTGAAAATCTCAAAACGGGCTTCATTTAAAGTACCCCCAAATATTGCCCATCCTCGCCGCCGACCCACCCCTTCGGCGGAGATGGGCTCTTCAAAGCGTCTTTCGGCATGTGCGGCTTATTGCTGCCCTTCTAATGCAGCCGCGCCTCGCGCGCTCCCGCCCCTTGTCTCGGGGCCCAAGACCGGCAGCCACACAAGGGCCCCCCTCTCCACTCACACCATCCCCTTCTTCCACGCCTCGCGGTGGCCACCCACCACCGCGAGGTCGGGGGGGGCGGCTGTCTATATTTTGTTAGGAACCATCGCGCCCGTCAGATTCGCTACACAGAGTTCACAAGACAGAACTCTTCCATGAGATCGCGGCAGTCAGATCCGCTCATCAGTCATGTGAGACTTGGATGAACATCACGCGGTCATTCGCGTAGTTACTGACTTATGCTACGCTGGCAGTCGGCACTTCTGCCCTGCCACTCATCAACATGCTGCAAAGCCTTTAACGGCATTTATTCATCAAGGGCTAAAGGCTGCCCATCTTGAAAGTTTTCATTTGCACGTGTGTGGGGCGACATTGAAAACCAGACCACGGCAGGCATACATGCCTGGTCACAGTGGCCGGGACGGAACATTCGCTCAGCTGGTGCAGAGTATCACCGCATCACGGCATGGCTAGACTCCAGCCCCGGCAGCGAACTGATCGAGAGCAGCGCCTTCGCAACGCAGGTACCTATTCTTGTCTCCAGGCTGCCGAGCCATTGAAAAGACTATCAACTCGTATATCACTATTCAGTGATTATAATTATTCATTCATCATTGTTTTAGGTGCCTATTTGTCATTCATTAATTTTAAGATTTAGATTTAGGATTTTATTGTGGCGTCATACGGGTGTAATCAAAACACAGACGAGAGTGGGTTGTAATAACAGTGACTTTATTCATAAACTAGAACGTAGTCACAAATAACAAATTTCACTGCTTACAATTAACGAACTAAATATACCCCACTACTAGGACAGATTTTAATCGAACGGCTACCACACCGCCTTGGTATATCTTCTCCATTGTAGCAATATCTTGATGAAACTCTTCACCATATGCTTTAGTAATATCACCCAAATTCTGCAGGAAATGGAGTGAAGAAAATGAATTTTCAGAGACAATCTACATCACTTATTTTTGTAGCTTTCCAACCATTTAGTGACCAACGGTTTATAATTGTCTTCGTTCTTTCTCCCGAGAAATGCACGCACAACTCTCTTCAAGGATTGCCAAGCTGCTAACTCAATGTCTCGCAATTTTTCTTCCACTATTTCATCCAACGGGAGTTTTATGATTTTCGGACCAATGAAAATTTCTTCCTTCCATTTTGCATTACTTATCCATGGAATTAGTTCACTGCTCCGACCGATGACGAGGCCCTTGAAATTTGAAACCGATATTTAAATTTTTGGGGTTCTTTACTTAAAGCCCATCGGGCATTTTCAAGATTTAAAAAAAAGGTTTCAAATTTTTTTATTAAATTTGGTTGTTGGATAGTACGATGGACTTTAAGAGAACGGTGCAGGTCTCATTTTCTTTGAAATCCCTAATTTTTCGAAAATTTCAGAAATTCAGAATGTTTTCGGCGTCTTACTACTACTATACTATTGAAGATAGAGATTTTTTCCTGCATCAAATCTGTTCCTTAAAGACATCTTGAAATACGATTATATTCAACTTTTCGAAATTATGAATAGTTTTCCTGTAATTTTGCCCGAAATACTGGTAATTTTAATTTTTTTCTCAAAAACCGTTCCAAATTTTACTTTAAATTTTATCCTTATATGTAATATGGGATGGTAAAAAATATGGTGTTAGTCTAATTTTCGGATATAGTCCGGTTTTTCGAAAATTGCAAACAGAGCTGCCGCTGCCGCTTCTCCTGCTGCTACTATTGCTGCTGCTGCCGCCGCCGCCGCCGCTGCTATAACTTCTTCTAGTACTTCTACTATTGCTATATTGCTGCTACTGCTACTACTACTTCTCCTAAGTACTTTTGCTGTGACGGCTACTACTGCTATTGCTCCGGCTGCTGTTGCTGCTAATGCTGCTATTACTACCTCCACTACTTCCACTTGATCTACTACCACTGCTTCAACTACTACACTACTCCCACTCCTCTCGCACAACTACTACTACCTCTACCACTATCACTATCATTACCACTACTACTTCTACTGCTACCACAGTTATTACGATAGCTACTACTACCACTACTGCTACTACTACTACCACTACTGCTACTACAATTGCTAATTCTGCAACTATTGCTACTACTTCTACTACTACTTCTACTACTGCAACTTTTATTACTATTATTAGTTCTACTACAACTATTATTACTAACCCAGAACACTTTTCTTGCATTCCAGAAATACATTGGTTCTCTAAAATGACAAAACTAATAGACAGTACCCCATCCCCAGAAAACGTTAATCAACATTTGCGAAATATATGCGAATGATTTCCACGTGTTACTAGCCGTACAGACTCCCCTCTCAATATGATCAAGTCAAAATGTGAAATGCGACAATATAATCACTTACGTGACTGAACAGAGAGTACAGTATCACCAGAACTATAACTAGAGTGTGTAACAGTTTCCAGAGCTGTCTGAGTAATGCCCACATGCCGCATCCCACTGTGCGCCTCTCGCGCCGCCAATGGCGCTGGCGTCGCTGGAGCGCCTGCACAGATTAGATTAGAGAGACCCTCACACCCGAATCTACGGGCACCCCTCCCTGCCCATCGCTTCTCCCGGTTGCCAATACACCAAATAGCGTGCCGGCATAAAATATTCCTGTGAACCGGCGCATCACCAATTCGCAAAGGTTTCTTTGTGACTGTTTAAAAATATATAGGCCTACAAAGAGGCGATCCGGGCAGATGTGCGCTGAGAAGAGAGTATTAGGAAGGTTATGCGCTTTGGAGTGAATGCGTGCAAAAGACATGATGTAGCTTTAAAAGATTTGAGGTCCGAATAGAAGGATTGGTCACGATTTCTCCATCTGTATCTGAAGATATGATTTACTTACGCAAATTTCCTAACACAAAGGAAGAGTTATAAAGCTGAATCAATCGATGTCTATATTTTGAAAGAAATATAGGTTTCGGAAGTCGCTAATTTCGAAAAAGTGTTTTTTCAGAACATCTGTTCATCTGTCTGTACGTTCCACATACTACACGACCGCTTATACTGTAATTTAGAATTTTCACCAAAATAAATATTTTCCAATTTATCTACTTGACAATGGGATCACAGGAATTTGATTATATTTATTATTATTACTATTATTATTATTATTATTAATTTTTTTAGAGAAGGGGATTAAAGTAGGCTATATTGCTCTCTGCGGGTTTACTTTCTTCAGTAGTAATGAGTTCAGTCAAAATGAGTAATATATTTCAATTTCTGGGTTTCAATAGTTTTCTAAAATAAAACTTAATTTTCTGGACTTAACGATGATTTTCTCCCTATTAACCATGACAGTTGTATATATTTTAGTTTTGTTTCCATTTCTATTCTTTTTAATGAAATATGTCTCTTTCAGCTTAGCTTTTTATCTAAATTTAGTCCGAAATATTTCCCGGAATCTACATTTCATTTTATTTCCGTTTATTCCAAATCTTGTATTTATTGTTTTTTTAAGAGTAAATGTGATACATTTGCACTTCATGTAATTCAATATTATTCTACACAGTTTAAGTATTTGTCTAGGAGCGCCAGGTGAACTTCCAATATACTTGCTGCCATTCCTTGGTGGTTTTCATGAGAAGCTAACATGTCTGTGTCATCTGCATATTTTGCAGTGGTGATATCTGGTGACTGAGGTAAGTCAAAGGTGTACAGCATTGGTTGTGTAGAGTATACAGTATGCTGTGTAGAGTATACAGCACTGGCTCAAAAATGCAGATATTTGGTACGCCTGATAATACTGAGTGGAACGAGGTTGTTCCATCTTCGAATTTTATTTGAAAATAGTGGTGATACAACAACACATACTTTCCCGTATTATCGAAATCTATATGAGGTGTTGGCTCTCCATCGTAACTATTTATTCTTGCATAAAGCTATTTCGGATCCGCATTGCAGCCATCTTCAAGCTTTATGCAAGAATAAATAGTTACGATGGAGAGCCAACACCTCATATAGATTTCGATGATAGAAGCATCGTAAACACCGCACCATTTCCTACCATTTCCCGTATTATTGGGACCAGTTACGTAGAGCTGAAATATTGTACTTTCTGCTCTACAGTATCTTATCTATTATTTGAAAACGTCCAATTCAACCAAGAAGCGATCAACCACGGTGTAAGATATACATGTGTGTTAACTAGCCGCCTTTGGGGCGAATTTTCTGAAGCCAGTTTGAGGCTAGTTCCTCGCTTGTCCTACGGTGCGCACGATCGGTGTGGGTTGCGGTGTAAGATATACATCTTAAGATGACATCTTAAACTGTGGCTGTTACACATTACATGACCAATCACGACCTTGCCCAAATAAGACCCAAAGATCGCAGCACTTATATGCGAGAACTGTGAGAACTAGCCTCACATAAGCTTCAGTTTTATATTGCTTTGAGTGCTACATACTGGTACAGATTTTCCTGTATTAGTTTTCTGTTTCCTTTGGTCCCCGGTAGGTATTCGGACTTCGAACAATACTCTTGACAGCTGCCATGTATCGTCGCCCAAACTACATTTTTTTTGTACATTTTATTGATTTTTCCATTTACTAATAGAACAAAAATATTATTTTAAGAATATTTAAAAACAGTGTCCTAAATGGCAATTTTCATTGAAAAATTTGGAGCAGTTTTCAAGAAAATGGTGTTTAAGCGCTACTGTAAATGTGAAATTTGAAGCTCTTTTTCACAGATTTTTTTGAGTTTTCGGAAAACTTCATTTGAAGTAATTTGAAGCACTTACACTCACCAATTCAATAGTGTTTACAAATTGCTGGAAATGTGCATTTTAACCGTATGAGAAAATGTTCAAAAAAATTACATTTTTGTAATTTTTGAAGAAACAAAAAAATATTCCAAAATGAACTTTCCGCCATATTAAAGAGTGCAATTAGCAATAACCATTCGAAAAGTTTGAACAAAAAAATTTAAGCCATTTTTCAAAATACGGAATTTTGATCTAGTTTTCACAGAAAATTATTCAATTTTCAAAAAACGTTATTTGACATTATTTAAAGCACATGTACTCATTCATATAATAATGTGAACAAATCGCCGCTGACGTAAATATTATTGACTGTGAGAGACACGTCAAAAAATTACATTATTATAATTTTTGAAAAACAAAAGAATAGAACAATATGTTGTTATAACTCGACCAAGCGAAGAATGAAGGCTGCGATTGCGGCAGCGTCGTAGGAACTACAGTGAAAACACGGGTCTCTACAGTCAGTTTAGCTAAAAAAGTGTCGCCAGGAGCGGGAAGCGAGTTCAGAGACTGCTCCTACGGAATCACCATGGCCTCCTTCATAGAGGTTGTGAATCAGCTGATAAAATATAACTTCAGAGACACATCATGCAAGATTTGCACTGACTGTTTTATTTTTGTCCCTTTAGTTGCTTTTTTACTTTTCATCGTTCTAGTACAAGACTATAATAAAAGGTTTTGTTTATATTGAATTTTTAATACTTATTCATTGGATTTAAACATTTTGTATTCTCCTTCATTCATCTTTTTTTCCATAGGCTTTAGACGGTTTGTTAGATATGCAATAAAGTACCAAAACATTAACTTTACTGTCATAAGTATCTACTATATTCTTCATTATGCTGGTAGTTACTACTTACATAAAAAGAATTTTATTTGGTATATATTGGTAAAGAATTAGTTTCGATGTTACTGCTCATCGAAAGAATTAGTTTCAAAATTTTGAATCGTTTTGCAGAGAAAAGTATACATTTATTTATTCCAATATGAGGTGCAGACATGTATAAATACAGTTAAAATATTAATTGGGAAGATTATAGATTTGCAACGAAATAAATCGCGCTTTTTTTCGCAATAGATTCGCACGGTACCATTTTCATTTTGAATTGAGTATCCTTTTATCTCCGTCTCTGTCGTTTCGGTTGTAAACACAGACAGTGACGCGCTCCTGTAAACATCTTTCTCAAGTTATCGAGCTTTCTCAAGTTATCGAGCTTTCTCAAGTCGAGCTATAATGTCATCTCATAGAGCACATTTAGCACTATCCCTACCAAAAGTTTAAAGAAAAAATTTGGAGCCGTTTTTGAGAAAATTTGGTTTTTGTAATCTCTTATAATTTCAAATTTTGCGCACAAACCACTAAAATTTTCAAAAAAATGTACGTGACCTTAATGAAAGAAGTTACTTTGGACCACAAATTTCATTTGAAGGAAAAATTTCTATCTTCAATTTTGTAGTTTTAGGAAGACAAACATTTGCAATTTTCAAAAATTCAGAGTTAACCATGAAAATGAGACCTATGCCACCTTAATAAGTGTACTTTTACTCTACTTATACAAGAAATTTAAAGAAAATATTTGGAGCCGTTTTTGAGAAAATTTTGAATATGTCCGGGGGCTTCATGTAAAGTACCCCAAAATTTTAAAGAAAGATTTTCAAAATCGTGGCGCATCGAGTGGACGTAGATTGACCGGGGAATATTCGTTCTGGAAGAAATCGCACGTATGGTTTATACTGCGAATAGTATTTCTGCCGACTGGACAGCTCCAGGCTGAGAGGGGAGAGGGGGTACCGTTATCCTGTCAGAGGCTTCAAATTGTGATGATTTCACTACAAAGTTGCCGATGTTTACAAAGAAACAAGTAAGCAAGAAATGAAATAGCGCGAAGCAACTGAAAATTGAAGAGCCCCAAATGCCAAGAGGAGCACCATTACTTGTTAGGTTATGCATCGTGTGTGCGGTTATGTCGTCTACTGATAAAGGCTTACTTAAAGGCTGATATACTTATGACACGATGTATATGTACATCCACCTTACGGGACATTTCTAATTTTTATCTTTATGCCAATACATTCAATTAGGACGCGTCTTTGAAAACCTTGTAAAAACAGGCAATGTCAGTAACTTCGAAAAGTCCTGCAATTTTTTTTATTGTGAACGTTCTGTGAAAGGTATGTATTCAAACCAATATGTTTTGATTTTAGATATTTCTCTTAAAAATCTTTCATAATGAATACTATGCATTTTCCTTCGTAAAACGTATATCGCTGTACTTACTATCATCTGCTTTGCGCGTCTCATGCAAAAATGTTTCGTTATTCCTTGCTTTGGCAAGATTAAATGTAAGGGATTGCAATAAAATTGAGTAACAGAATTTCATCAAATAAAGTAGTATCATTATTACAATTCTACCAAAAATACAAATAAGTTGGACGTGTATGTCTCAACAGCTGATCTGACGCAAGAACGAACACGAGTCTGCCGCCCGAGTAAGTGGCAACATCGCTCTCCCCCACTCTCGGCTGTCAAGTCGGTAGAAGTTTTGCTTGCAGTATAGTGTTGTTCAGAGACTGACGGGCGGATGGAGAGACGGACGGACGGACGTTTTGAAAAAAAAACACTTTTTCGGTATCAGGGGACTCCAAAACGTATATTTCCGTTTAAATTTCGAAATAGATTTTCCGCCGCATTACATAACTTTCCCTATACTCCGTATATAGTACATATACGGGAAAGTAAAAATCTTTATAAAAAGGAATTTTTGTTAATATAATACAATTGGCAGAGAGACGCGAGATGTTCTTAATGAAATGAATGCATCTGTAGGATTCTTTTGAATTATCTATCCCTGTGACACGCGATTTCGTCGTGTCAGCCGGACATTGAAGGAGAGGGATTTCTGCCGTCAACGTAGAATTTGATCGTAGGGTCGCTTGTCTCTCAAGGCGTAGGCCGTAGGGGAATTGCTTCTCTCCTGAGTCTTTGAGCGTGAGAAGGTGTAAGGGCATGGCTTGTATTCATGCGTCTCTCTGCCCCGCGTTGAAAATCATTACCCCTCGACCAGATCTGAAGGCCATGCGAGTATATCAGAATGTACTGGGTTGTGAAGCATTGTGCAGAGAAAGAGTCAGCAAGCAGTCGGAATACAGCCCATAAGGTGTGTGTATTCAATTCTGGCTCTCTTTCTTCCATAAATACTTTATATATTAATGGATTTCGATAATTATAGTAAAGTCATGTAAATCACTACTTTCAGGGCAGAAACATCAATACCACAATAATCATAAAATGGGCAACCTTGCATAAAACGGAAACCTCCCGAAACCGGACATTTTTTGTGTCGCGATCGATTCCGGCTTAGACAGATTTTACTGTATAATACAATATGCAATTTTTGCAAGATTCTGTATTTTAATGAAAATGTGACATGTAGTATGCTCTTAAGCGTCCTTGACCTTATCTGAAGAGACAGTTTAATCCAGTTTGAAGAAAATTTTGAAGATGTAGCTTTTCGTAAAATACCCACAAACGTAAAGCATTATTTTGAAACTCATGAGGGCTTCTAGCTTATTTAACCTTATTTAACTTAATTTATTTGACCGAGGAATATCAATTTTGGAAAAAATTTGTTGAATGTTCTTCGCGCTAGCTTTCATCATAAGCGGACAGAGTGACAGACGAAGAGACGTTTTGCCTGCAATCGATTTTTCGCTATCAATGACCTTCAAAACATGTATTCTGACTACCCAACGTGTTAGAGGAGGAAATTTACTTTATGTAGAAAGAAGATTTATTCACTTTTTCGTTCCCAAGTCGCGTTTTCACCATCTCGCTCATAATTCGTAATAAAGAGTGTATTGTAATCGTGCGCCGGAAAACGGCATATTTTAGACAGAATCTTCTAGAATCTCTCGCCGTCGCGTCGGCGTGTAAGAAATTATTCTATAAGGGAAATGACACAGTCTAAACATGAAATAGTTGAGAGAATTTAAGAAAGGCAGTTTTACTAATGGGAAATAACAATGGCCAAAAAGGACCACGCTACATCAACCTTCAGGAAGAAACAGGGGAGAAAGGCCTAGAATCGTGGTCGGTAGGAGTACAAAAACTGTTTGCTCAAGAGGTATTTAGGAGGAAGAAGAAGTATGGTGTGGCCTAAGGCATCCAAGCAATTTCGCCATTTGCGTGACTATTCAGTAGCCTGTTATTCTTTCTTTGTTATTATTACTTCGTACTTAAATATACTACTTGTGAATGAAAGGACAGAATGTGAAGATATATGTAACAACGCGTTTGTACGTACGTTTGGTTAAATGTTATATATCCCAAAAGAAGAAAAAATGAATACCTATTCCTAACTGACCAAGATCACTGTTCTCTGAAGATTAATATCACCGAACAACAAATGTGGGAATAACAAGTAAGAGCTTGGGGAAAGAACATGATGAGCCGCATCAGCCCCAGTAAGTTCATCTCTTTTGTAATGTTAATATCTCGACATCTGTGAAAGTGTGGCTTACCTTGTTTTAAATACTATGTCCTTTTTACGTTTATAAATACCAATAACAACATGAGAAACACTTCGACCAAAATCGGGATATTAAAATTTATGAACAGTGGATGGCTAGGTGGGGCTGGTAAATCTTATCTTGATTCGGCTTCAGGCTTTCAAATTTCTATAAGAAAAGAACAAGTTTGAAATATAATGACTTTTGTAATGTGTAATGAGTAAAGGTATAAAAACCTCCCTAATTTGGTTAGAAATGGCTTAGACAAATAAGATAATTGTGTAATTCTTTTCTAAAAAACTTTATTCAATGATTATTACAATAAACTGAGCTTTATTTTTTATTAATTAGCTATCTAAACGTAAGACCTTTTTAGAAAAGCATAAATTCTTCAATTTATAAAATTAAATTTCATAAACAAATATGAAAGAATGTTATTATTACACGACAATATTTCCTCTTAAAAATCGCCTTTCTGTACTTGAAACATGCATCATTGGTAACTTAAATTTTGATGAGATGGCTTACGCATTGTTAAAGATTTAGAAATTAAGAACATTGAAATTTGACATTCAATGCTGTAAGATCCAATCCTATAAGTTCCCTTATTTATGTGGATATAGTTATGAAACCGTTACTTTATCTCTATGAGATTTTTTATATGCTTTATTTTGCACAGTTGAGGTTTACCTAACGCTGGAACATAATGCTCACCTGGGGATTGTTTGCTTGTTCATGGATAATACGATGTCACGTCAGCTACGAGCATCCATCTTCATTACAGGTTAGAACAGTCATGAATGAGAATGATGAATGACGTAGCAGATTCCATGTATTAAAGCCACAAACACAATAATCATGCCATGATGTAAAAGGACAACGGACATCGATAGAATACCGTGCGGAATATTAGTATTGCTATATGTTTTTGAAGTAGAATGCCTTTCATCGAAACAGGTAAGTCATACCGATCTGAACCAAGTGTTTCACACTATTTTAGAAAAGTGAATTAAATTGAAATACTTTCCTTCTAAGATACATGTGTTCCATACTTCATGATGCCAGTATAATAAAACGTAGAAGTTGTGTGAAAAGACACGCACTGTCTACATTTCCTGTGACAAACGCCACAGGATGTGATGAAGTGCTAAGGTTTGTTGTCTCATGTACGATCACGTACTATTTGTAGTAAATTGACGTAAATATTAGTGTCTGATAACTATTATCTACATTAAAATATTCTGCAACGGCTCCTGAAAAAATCTTACCTCAAATCACGAACTATATGCGTGCAGGAGATTGATTGGCTATTGAAGCAGCGAGAATACAGATGATCACAATATTAATTTTAAACACATTTTCTAAACTAATTAATACAAAAGCATGCCATTGCGTGGCACCACAATAATACTATTAAAATATTTTATACATCAAAGTGGACAAACTTATCCATTGTTCGTAGCCAATGAGCGCATGTTTCAATTGCTACTTTTTGATTCGATGGGAACAGATAGAATAAGCAACTCGACAAATTTGAAAATTGTTTATAGTGAACCACCTATGGATATGCTACGAAATTTACTACAGCTATTTGTGAATGTATAATATTACCACATAGGTATATTTAGAAACGACTCACTAAAGTGACAAAGTACAAGTTAAAAGCAAGCAGCCGGATATTTAAAAAATCTGAGATTGCTAGGACACGTTTGTCGACAATTGCCACTATCTGCCAGCAGCGCGCTGCCTCTGCCAATGAACCGTGCGTCAGAGAGTGGAAAATGTTCTGCCTATTTTATGCACATTTTCAAAGCTCACAAACGAATTCATTCTACGAGAAAAGAATTACTACATTCTAATTAAACAAAATCTGTTTTGTTGTTAAGGGTATGGGAATATTCTAACTAATCAGCAGAGTAGCTATTTTTACTTACTTTTCTAAACATCAATCGCGATACTGCTACTGTTTGCAACCGAAATTCCCAGGAACCTTAGAAAAAGGGCTTTCCAGACGCTGACTACGAGCGAATAAGTGCACTTAGAAATTTTAAAGTCGAGTTACGTACAGTGCGCTACTGGTCTCTTCACATTCTTTGGTGGTACTGTGGGTGCCCCCCCCTCATCGTCCATAATCTGCGTCTCTCCTGATATCCAAGAAGACGCCTCACACTTAATTATTACAGGGATGCCAATTTTAAACTATAATTTTTAGGCTCTCTCTAGTAAAGTCGGTTCTTTCACGGCTTCTGTAGCGTGCTAAAAGTTCAGTTTTTAGCACTAGTGCTAAAAGTGAGACGAAGCTCAAGCGTTCGGAGAAATCTGTGAATGCAACAAAGGAAATCAAAAATAAAATTATTTCGTGTGGCCGCATCAGCTACTACTACTCTTAATGTATCTTTGTGTGGTTTGTAAATTTGTACAAAAATAAAATGAATTCAGTAAAACTGACAAAAAATAGCACGACACGTGACAAAGGTCATTTTATTTTGCGCATAGAATTTCGACAGATGCCTATCGGCTTCGTATCGGAACCTTTACTTCTAGCAAAATAAAATATTTCTTTTACCACTCAAATCATAAAATAAATCATCACTATAGGACGACAACTTAGAAAAAAAACTTGGCATCGCTTACCTAGGAGGCGTGGCGAACCCATTCCCCACTGCTCCCGAGGGGGAGCTCAGGTAAACTCAAGGACCGCCGGCAACTATAACTGATTCACTCTTGCAACGTAGTTTTCACGCTTCACCACTATAGGGCAGTGGTGTCAAGGTCTTCTACTGGTGGCAGTGGCACGCGTCGTGGCACCGTAGCATGCCACGAGCTTCTCTGCGCAACTAGTGTTAGGAAGGAGAATTATTAGTAGTAACCCCGCCGTTTTACTATAGGGATGGCATTGTCTCTGGTGGCAGTGTAATGAACTGCGTGGAGGGGCGATTTCGTCGTGGCACTCGTGCCATGGACTCCTGCTCATGGCATCAACCTTGACAACACTGCTCTAGGGTTCGGGATGTTCATCAAGGCCAGGCTGACTTTTCCCGCCGGCCCAGGCCGAGGCGGCGGCGGCGGCGGCGGCGGCGGCGGCGGCGGTAGCTCCTCAAGGCGGGGAAGTTGTGCCTCAAAGAGAGGAAACCTCCCCCTCCGCCCCTTTTCACGCATGCGCAGTCCAGGTTTGTTTTTAAGTGGTCGACCTATATTAATATAACTAAATTACCTGCGGTGGGTGTTAACTGAAACCTAGTTAGAAATGAAGTTACCGTCTGCGACTATAAAATCAATAATCTCCAATTTTTATTTTTACAATATAAAAGAACATTCAGTTGGTTTTACAATTTATATTTTTTCTCTGGGTTTGTCCAAGCTAATCTCGGAAACATCAAAAGCAATTTCAATGGGATTACGACCGACAGAAAGTCGAAGGTAATTTATATTTGTATACCATTATTTTGTATTTTTGTGAAGAAGATTTTTTTTTACAAAAGTGTATAGTTATTGAATTCTGAAGCGTGTGCGCTTGCCATAATTTAAATAAAAATAAGTCTATATTCTTATACCCGTTTTACTAAACGCACTTGATATTTAAAAAAGAGAAAATCACCACTCGAGATATTAGTGAAAACTAGTTAGATCCCCATTATCCACTGAAAACAACTTTTAAGAGCGTTTACATCTAGTTTTTTGCAGGTATCTCCAAAGTGATGAGAAAATTCATCAATTGGTACCGATCATATCTTTCTGAAAGCACATGAAAGTTCCCTATTAAGATAGAGAGGATGGAGGGGGATCGGAGTGGAGTGGAGCTGAGCGTGGTGGCGATGGGCCGAGCGGAGTGGGACGTAGAGGGGCGAAATGGTGTGGTGCAGGGTAGACGCGAGGCGAGGCAAAACGGGGTGGGGTTATCTGCAGAGTGGAGGGGTGCAGCAGGCGAAGCTACCTGAATGATGCGCAGCAAAGCGGAGCGGTACGAGGCTAAGCGGGTTCACTAGAGCGGGGCGAAGCGGGGGTGCGTATCTAGACAGAATCAGCCTTATCGTTTGTTTAAAACGTTTTAGGGGGAAGGAATGGAATATTAGAGTTGGGAGTTGGGAAACATTTGAGTACATATTATTATCCTTCTAAGTGTATTATTTATTATAGGTATATGCCATAAAAAATAACAAAATACTAATAATGATCGGAACATGTAACACTTTTTGAAATTAATTTCCTCTCAGTAAAACACTTCACCCTGCACGGTCTCCACATGAACCTTGCTGGAAAACATGCAGTCGGTGAGAAGCTTGCACAATACATCATCAACTCCAGTCCTACGCAGTCTACTGCCAAAAATCCATCCCTTTCACCTTCCTTACGTTCTCCGCCCTCCACCCTTATTCCGAACCCTCTTACCCCTCCTGTGAAGCTACTCCCTTTTCTTCTATTCCCATTACCAATGACGCCCCTATTTCCTCACAACCTGTGACTGCTGGGACACATTACAACCTTCGACCACGCACTCGAGGTAAAAATGGAGTAAATATATAGCAACTACAGTCAGATGCAGCAGAAAAACATTCGTTGCAAAAGATAAATATATTGCACCATAATGTTCAATCCCTTTCAAATAAAACTGAGTTTATCGAGGCTGCTCTACAGGGCGATTTAAATCAAATGGATGTTCTTTGCTTTACGGAACATTGGTTATCTCCTAATGAACTTAGCATTACATTACATTTACATTACATTTCTGGCTTAGTTTGAAGAGTAACAAAATTTGTTTTATGATAAGTTTTGAGCGACAAAAAAGCCACAAATTCCCATGCAATTAATTTTTAATTTATCTGTGTAGTTTCTTGGTTTCTTGTTTTTGCGATGCTAAGCTGATATCAAATTAGTAGCATTTGTTATAGCAGTGTCAAATGATGGGCGACAATTTTTTTTGCGTAACAAATTAGCGACAAAGAAACAAATTTGGAGATTTATTTCAATTTTTTTGACAACTTGGCGATTCTAACTTCTTCTTTCTTTCTTTCTTTCTTCAATTTCTAAGCATCATAACGTATCTCAAGATTTTCTCCTCTACTTTAAAAAATACAAGTCTTTGTTAAGAAAAGTCTTAAGGCAGGCTAAAATCATGAAACACGATCAGGATATTTTGAACTCAAATAACAAAACAAAATCAATGTAAAATATAGTAAAAAATATGACCAAATCAACTAAAAACCTTGTAAAGAATGTTTTAAAAGATAACGATGGAGATGTGAACTATCTGGCAACAGTGAATAGTCTCTTTAAACAATACTTTTCGAGAATTGCTGCCGATCTCACTAAGGGTTTTCAGCCACAAAATTCAACTTCTGACGTTTCCCTAAAAATCTTAGACACAATGTTCGTTTCCGAAACCTCTTCCTATGAAATTCTCGAAATAATCGGAAATTAAAAAATAAATATTCGGCCGGTTTGGATGAATTTCCGGATTGTTTGTTAAAGACATGTGCGCCTGCCATTATACACCCGTTAACTCACATATTTAATGCATCCTTACGCAGCGGAATTTTTCCAGATATTTTTAAAATAGCTAAGATTAAGCCGCTCTTCAAAAAAGGCAACAAAAATGAAATTCAAAATTATCGGCCAATTTCTCTTTTGTCAGTTTTTTCAAAAATATTAGAGACACCTTTTTTATTTGCGAATGGAAACCTTTCTCAATACACACGACGCGTTTTCAGATTGCCAACATGGATTCCGAAAATCAAAATCTACGGAAACAGCCATTTTTTCTTTTCTTAAAGGTGTTGCCTCATCATTGGATCAAAACGAAGCAACTATTGGAATATTTTTAGATCTTTCAAAAGCTTTTGACGTCATTGATCATAACATTTTACTTTCAAAATTACCTTCATATAAAATCCGTGGTATTGTTCTAGATTGGCTATGTTCGTACCTTAAAAACGATCTCAGAGAGTAAATATACTTACTGGAATGATGAAACTTTATGTACACATCTTTCCGGTTCTTTGCCATTTGCCATAGATTGCCATAAATAGTACAATATCAGATTATCAAATTGGTTCCGTAATAAGAAATTAATAGTAAATGAATAGAAAACTGTTTCAATGCAGTTTTCCATTTCAAATAAACAATTCTGTACTCTATTGAAAATGAACGGTGAGCCATTGACTGATGTTAGGCCCGCAAGAGACTACACCGAGGAATGTGTTTTCAGAAATGTGCGACGAGAAATGTGGAAAATCGAAACAAGGGGCACTTATGGACCTCCACACATTAGAAAGAGTTCCTCGCTTGAGTCGGTCGGCGAGCGAGTTTTCTCGCACACATTTCTACTCCATCACTTGTTATACGACATTTAGGCGTTCGCTGCGGCAGGAAAACACCAAACAGTGCGCAGAACTGAGTGAGGTTATAACATTTAGCAGTAAAAGATGCGATAAACTACCAGTTATCTCTTTGTTTTCTTGAATTTTCTCTTAAAATGGAAATTAACAAGAAAAAACTTGTTTGAAAGAGATTTTTATTTGGATGAAACCCGCCCATAATGAGTAATATAAAAATACAAATTTGAAGCAAGAAACTTGAAAAGGCATTTTGAAATAATTGAATTAATTTATTACTTTTCTTAATTGGTATTTACGAATGAATTTATTAGTTGTGAATTTTGTTATGAATTATTTGATCATTCATTATTCAACCAACAAGTATAGTACACCATAGCGTGGTAGAGATTACGGAGATCAAGAAAATTTGTTGATGTACTACTTCTCACTTATACGTCACATAATTTCCTGTTGTTTTTTTTTACATCAAATAATGGTTTGTATGCAATGCAGTGTTTGCATACATGTGTGCAATGCATGTGTTTCTCTCTAGGTAATTCGAACTCGTTAAACAGATGGTTTACGATTAATTTAACAAAACAAGGATTTCACGAGTTAAAATTACATAAGAGCATACAAGAAATGGGGCTCGTAGATGATCTCATAGCTAAAACCAGATTGTGGTTAAAACTGCTGCCACTACTCTCGGCTTGTGGGACATAAAGGCATTTCGAGACATCGAATAACCCCTTTGTAGTGTGTGGACGCAGTCTCTACGCATTCAGAATTCTTTCAAATTCAGTCAGCCTTCATACTGCTCGTTGTGTATATTTTGCGAATGTTCATTCCTGTTTGAGATATGGCATAATATACTGGGGAAACACATTTTATAGCTCCCAGACTTTCAGATTACAAAAACGAATTGTACGAATAATAAGCAAATCCCACCCACGTGATTCTTGTAAGTCTTTCTTTATTAATCTAGAAATAAGGAATGTTACCATTACCTTATCTCCTGATTTACAAATCAGCAGTTTTTGTCAAAAAATGACTTACTTAAGGGCGGGATTATATTTTCAGCAAACGCCGATGTTTAGAAGTATAACACACGACGTAGTAATCATATTCATCAGGTGTCAGTATCAACAGCTCACTACAAAAAATTCACATACAATTCATGTACATTACTCTACAACACTTTGCCAGATGACTTTAAACGATTAAATTCGATAGAAAAGTTTAAGTCCCAAGTAAAATATTTTCTGCTGCATAACTGTTTCTATACAATTCAAGACTAAACCGAGCATCAAAAGGAAAGTAACATTAATTTTAACAATGGTAGTTAATGTATTTATTTATCATTTGAACTGTATAATTCTAAAGAACCTGTAACAAATACTGTACCACAGCTTCTGGGTTGATGGCTCCCATCTCGATCAGGTTTTTTGTCCAGTTCCCCTGATCCTTTTGAGCAAATGCTGAGATGGTCCCTTGTTTTGCTTCTGGACATAAATGTAACTTCATTATTTGTGCACGTCTTCTGAATTTCAGTGGGAAATATAGTTATTGAAACTATTGTTTTCCTTATTGTCGCGGTTTCATGAAGAACATGATGAGGGTTAAGGGCACAAATTTATAGCTAATTTACCTTTGAAAATACATTTTATTATATAGAAGCGAATATATTTGTCAACAAAACTTGAAAAAACCGCTCTTTTTTCTGTATTCAAAATTCGACTAGAATATGGTTTAGGATAGAGATCAGAGAATTATGAAAACGTGCACAAATTTCACTTCTCCCTATAGCTCGTCACACACAGTTTTAAACTGTTTTTGACGTAAATAAATAAAAAAACACATTTCTTCTCAGCAACTAGAATAACAATTACGGAAATTAAATTAAAATTCCTTATCCACAGCTCATTCAGTAATACACAATATCTCAAAAGCTATTTTATTTTTCAAAATTGTCTGGAGTCAGAGTCTTCGTATGTACACATTTCGTATAATCTGATGAATTCTTATTCTCCGGTTTGTATAAACGTAGTTCCTTAAGTGAACTTAACGCTGCCGAAGAAAATGAGGATGTCTTCTTTGAGACTTTTGATTCGTCTGTGAAGACAGTGGATGAGCTTAAGTGGATTGCTAGTACGAGAGTGAGAAGAGTAGACACATTCTGACAACATCGCATATGCTGATGCAATTTTACAAGCTACCCAAGTGATGTAGTTGTTATTATATGAAAATATAAATTTTGTTCAAGTAGTATGAACTCACGGTAAGAACAATTGAGGGGTAGGTCGGTTACCAGGGACGCAAGGTTGTTGAGGGAAATTGGGTTAAGTTCGCAAGAGTATGGATGCTGGGATGTAGGCCGATTAAATATTAATGTGAAATTCTCATTTAAAATCTAATTAGTATCAACTTCAGGGTTTCAGACGTTTGGTGAAACCTCGGGGAAGGAAGTATATACTCTTCGGGTAATACAGCAAGTTGATCGGCGGTTCTAAAGTAAGGAACAAAATATCTGCGGCAGCGGAGAAAACATTTGCCGATGGATTCTGTGTGTATGTTTTCACGAACAATATATTTGCTTTTCTTGATTGAACTTGACATGTTATTATTTAAATTAGCTCTACAGAGAGACCAACGGTCAGTAACGTTTGGTGAATGGAAATACAGCTGCAACGGTTTTAGTTGTTGGCGGTTGATGGATTTTTTGTAGTTAGCAGTGGTCTGATTGAGGCGGATGGCCTATGATGATCAACCAACTCGATCGATAGTTTCAAAGGATCAGTGTACTTATAAAGCGAGTACACGCACTGATTGCTGCAATTAGTTATGCTTACAGGGAAAAGTTGGCATCATTTGAGTGAATCAGTAGTCATGGTTTGAAACAGGGCATTAACATAAAATTAAATAAACATTACATAAACTTGCAATAATGCGAATATATTTTTTCATGAAAAGGTTTTCACTGGATTGTATGAACACCGTGGGTGTTTGTAAAATGAAGCGGTTGAAAGAAAATCATTTGAGTCGACGGTTGACGGGAGGAGACATAATTTGGAACATAGGGTTTTCATTTATCCTGAAATAAAAACACACGGCATTGAACATACAGTACACAGTCCATTGCGCTGTTCGTTGTGTTGAGGTGCACTGGAAGGCGGTGAGGTCACGCGCAGTGAATCAGCGCGTAAACGCCGTGGAATGCATGCCAGAGCACGCCTGGAACTGGAACTGCCGCCCATGAATGACGACTGTTAATATGAAACCCATTTTCGCGATATAGAACTCGACGTGGTACATGGCGAGGAGATCGTGATTAGCAGTTCGTGCCCAAAGACATAGACACAATATTGTTGATTGCGTAATGCAATGTAATTAATACATACCGTATGTGCAATTTAATTATACAAGTTCAGAGTGTGCGTGGGGAATAATTCACTGATCACGAAACGAAGAAGCCACTGTGCATGTTTGCCGAGGTAGGCGTCATGGCACAAGCACGTGGATGTGTTGTTTACGTTCACTACACATTGTAATAACGAAAGATACACGCTTCATGCGCACTACGCTCAGTTTTGGAGCACATCTTGTGGCACACTACATACGTTTCATCAGCACATTCGCTTCATTTCCTTATGCGTGGTTCATAGTAGCTACATTTTCCACGCGTTTCCTCTCGTTGTCTTTCACAATACTTCTCCAATATTTCCGATGTATCTAAGAACATTTGTACATTACATTTTAGTGATCATCACAATAATTGCACAATTATTGTGTGCTTCTTTTGTCCGATTTTCGTGCTATGAACTGTGAAATTCATCGAATTTGGGAGGTAAATGACGGCATATTTTTCATTTCCTCTAACGCATACTATTGCTACAGTTTGTAAAGGTATTGCATCACACGAAAGCAGAATAATTTTTTAGATGCAACCATTAAAACCTGCCGGTGATTTCTTTCCAAACCTCTATTATTTTGAAAATCATGAAACAAGACAATGCCTATAAAAAGAATATCTGACCACATCATTACCATCCGGAGTTCGAAATGCCCTCGTGAACACAAAACATATATATTTTACTCTACAATTTCTCTTTTTTTGAATTATTTGAAGAAATATTTTTCTCTTGAACCTTTTTGCAATAAAATTATTATTCTTCATGTAACAATAATTTTGTTTTCAAAATTTAGTAATATATTTGTTACCGTCAAGTTACAACTCGCGAATTTGCATGCATTGAACAAGAGGGGTAGAAAAAAATACAAACTGGAAGGAATGCTCGCATATTTCTTCTGAAGGTATTCGAAATACTAGGAGAGACGTTTACAAAATTTTAGCGTTGAAATATTTGAAACGAAAGCTTCAGGATGGGGACAATACACAAGGAGTCGAAATGACTCTTCCCGAGCGATCTAGGTAATTTTGCTAATTTTTCATGAAATATATTTTTTACACGTTTCAATTTTTAACATACATTATATATGTGAAAATGATGAAAAATCACGAAATTACAAAATTACAAAATCCTATCTTGAAAAATAAAGAAGTTACAAGGATATGAAGATCGCCAGGAGTCGAAATGACGCGCCTCTATGTTCTAGTGCAGTGGGTCCAGATAGGCCACGTCCGGTCCTTATTTGAATTTTGAATGTGACACGGCGACGCCATATGCACATGTCTGTTCGCCACCAACTCGCTCTGGCGGTGAAGCTGTGAACTACTCAGTTACACATATCGCCGGCTCGGGTGAAGGTGGATTTTGCATTTCCGTTGGCTTTCTGCCTCGATGAGCGTTGGGTGTGTGGGCTACGTGCTAAAGGCCATCAACAGTTTCTAGTGACTAGTTACTTTACGTTTAGGAAAGAAATTTAATTATATACTGTTGAATCGCATTGTCTGAAGCGTGTATTATCGCTACGAGATGCTGGGTGCCAAATTGCACAAATTCGAAACGGAAATTAGCCATTGAAACGCGCCAATTTGGTTTTCCGAGGACCGAGAAAAAGGTGAGTCGTATCACGTTTTTATGCATGAAGTTTGCTGATTAATGCTGATGTTGTAATGTTGTTATTACTAGCATTTTTTAAACTATGTCTTTAAAATAAATATATTCGTTTTAGATGCAGAGAATGGCTAAAATGTATTGAGAACCAGCTGTAGCCAAATGCTCGTGGAAGCATTAGTAAGTCTATATGCAAAGAGCATTTTCTGGAACAGCATGTAACTGCGAATCAGAGACCATTGATAATGCTGATCCAATAAAATATTCGGAACCACGAAATCCCCTTTGCAAGAAACCGGTTCAGTAGAAAGAAGTAAGTTCTCCATTTTCTTCGATGTGCATCCAGATATTTCAATAGTGCGTCGTAAAGTGATTTTTTAATGTTTATTTTGAATTTCAAATACCCGGATTGAAAGAATTGCACCACAGATTTCAGTAGATGTTGCTAATGGTAAGAGTTATTTTCGGTAGTAATAAGAATTTGTTCAGAGTACAGTTAGTGGCAATATTCCTTGAAATCAAATAGTGCATAATTTGAATGAAGTGTATCTCACCAAAAGTTCTTTCTTTGCAGAGCCTTCTGTAGAAGTGTCACACTATACTCTGTCTGGAGTAATTGTGCCCTATACATTCTGTGACAGTATTTGTGGTAAGTGTTGGACTTGTAGGCGCATATAAATAATTAAGTTATAAATTGTGGAATTTCTTGTTTATGATTGTTTATTTTCAGATCCTTTGCACCAATTGAGGTGACACCAACTGCAATGGCTGTAACCGGTAAGACCTTTTTAAATAGAATTCATCTGTCCAAAGTGAAGTACAGTTTCTCTTTATTTTTTACATTTGTATACTGCGGTTTTCCTAACTGTGCTCCTGACAGGAATCAGCTTTTGACGGTTTCATCCAATCGGGAGCTTTAACGTCACCATGGTGGCATCACTTTGGGTACTTACATGCTCCCGATTAGATGGCAGCGAAACAGCTGATTCCTGTCAGGGGTACAGTTAAGAAAAGCGCAGTATAGTTCACCGGTCCATGTTGGCAATAGAGCTTCAAACAGAGCAGATTTGTTTGAGATAGCAAATGAGCATACAGTTTTTTTTTCTGTGAAATTAATTTTGATTACACAAGAGTAAATAGTTTGAAGGGAGTGTTTCTACCAGCATTTTTTTTTAAATTTTCATATCCTTTTGCACAGGCAGTAGATCATACTGAAAAAGGTAAGTTTTTTTGAATGGGTGTGAAATGCAAATAGAAGCATGCTATTGAAACCATAATTTATTGGTAACAATTTTTTCTTGATTGTTATAGGTACTACTGTCTTTCAGCATGCTGCTATACCTTGTGGCAGATGCATTTGTTTGCCTTGTTCGTGCCTTTAATTTATTATTAGGGGATATTCAACAGATTGGTAATGCAGGTAGACTGGTATGAAAAAAGTGTGAAAGGTGATAATCTGAATTTTTGCAGTTAAAAAAGCACGGAAATGATTCATAAGAGTGAAAATAGTGTTGATCTATTATTTTTAATGTTGAAAGTATACCCCAATAATGTAAGTTAGCATTAAATGATCATTTTGTTTTTAAAATTGTTTTCTTTGAGGAGTCAGAGCTCAAGAGAGAAAATTTTAAAGAATTATTGTTATGTGCAGTGAACGTCTTTCTTAATTCTCAACAAAGTTTTTGCAGATACCTCTTCTAAGCTGACAGTTCGTAATGGTTTACATAAATAATGTAGTATTAATTTCAGTGTGTACTTTGTCATTCGATTCAGGTCTATAAACTTATTTTTTCCACATCTGCTTTTGGAAAGTACTAATTAAATTGAACTTGATTTCAGGAATAAATTGATTCTGTAAAAAATGGTCATTTTCACAAATTTGGAATGCTTATTTTACTATGACACTTTATTTGGAAATTATGGAAACAAATATTTTTACTGCCTGTTTCAGATCAAAGATACGCTAATGTTTTCATCTGTTTCTTTTAAGCACTGTTCATATTGTTCATGCATAGTGCTGTGTAATAAAGTAGTATTCACATTAATTTGGTATGTCTCCAAGCAAGCAATTTCGCAAAGTTGCATGTTCGGGATGGCATATTGTGTTTAATGCCTTTTGTAATAAAAAATTGTTAATACAAGTGAAATTATAAAATTATGTATTGTCAATATATTCAATAAATACTAGATTTTACTACTACAATTTGTCTTTTTTCTTCCATAAAATCCTTGCAATTATTTTTGTTGCTTTTAATAAGTTGTGGTTAAAGGAATGAGGAGAGGAACTTTAAAACTCCCGCGTAGCGGGTTTTTTCAAATTTTGCGGTTTCTTCTACGCTATTGGCTGTTTCTTTGCCCAATAGAAAGCAATACAGCTGGATATGGCGGCACCGGAAGTTCGGCAAATAAGGGTTCTCCGTTAAACATTGAGTGCCATCTCTGAGATATACTCTTTGTTCTAGTGTTAACGCGATTTTCTTAAAAAGGGCTACACATTTTTAAAAGAAAATTGCTATTTAGGACGAGGTTTTTTGTGTTATTGAATGTTCTAAAACTAATATTTCCGTTCTACAACTAGGGAAAAGAAAAATTGAGAAAATGCCAAAAAATGTACTTTTGGCGGTGATACTTTTGAGCATACTGGAAACAATAATCGTGTGCTATGAGTATCTTATACCCATCACCAGAACCGGCAGCTATTGCATATTAAGAAAAGTTTCACGACTTTTACCATTAAAATCAGCAGTGTAAGAGGTTGGTCATAGCATACATTTTTTGAAAATTAAAAGGACGATAATAGAGGGATGTTTTTTAATTCGTATTTGTAGAGGAATTTCTTTGGATGTTAATTTTTATTAGTACCATTTTGTATTCATAATTAAATTTGTAAAATAATATTAAAAAACGCTTGTACGTAATCATCATTGTTATAACAATTAGTAACATGTGACCACTAGCACGTGTTAACTTAGGTAACGTTTGAAGACACTTCAGGTCAATCCCGAATAATAAATGTTTAATGTCACTCGTCTGCTAAAAGTATTTTAGAACTAACTAGATATATTATTTATTTACTAAACGTGTCGCGGCTTTATTTGTGGTAGGGTCCGTTGCGGTCCCCATCTCGTCGACCAGTCTGCTCCTTGTGTAGAGCCCAGGGTCTTCATTAGGCTCTCTGGTGCGGACGCCAGCTGGTTTGGGTAACTCGGGCACTGGTGATTAGCGGCCGAGATGAAACTGGGACTGTGAGCGGCATTGTCAAATTTTGCACATTAGCAAGTCAACGTGCTGGGCAGCGACTGGAGCGGCGCGGCGGTCAACGCGGCGGAGTCCGAGGGCAGAAGCATCACAAGAAGCAATGGCGAAAGCTTCCGGGCCGCGGAGGTGGGTAAGGAGGATGACACGGGAAAAGCGACAGTTAGGTTAGCAAGATACGTCTAGCATTACGAACTTTGAGAAAGGTAGCACGTTGTAGATGTGCGCATAAAAATAAAGCAGTTGACTTTGAGAACAATGTGATATTTTCAAGCGAACACTCCCAAAGAACTAACTGTTGTGGAAACTTTGTTCAAGTTTTCTTGACTTCAGTTGTACATGCAGGTGTCCAAATTGTAGACTCTCGATACTTGTTCGCACGATTGATATTGGTGATAAAGGCTTCTAAAGCTTTCAAAAATATCTCACAATGAATTTATTGGATTTAGACACTCCTGGAGGAAAGAAATGGTTAAACATTTTTTACAAAGAGTTTCTTTTTCAAAAACTATTCTAACATGAAAGAAAGTCACTAAAATGACATTATTGGCTCACCAACACAAAATTACAAATGTTTAGGTGAAACATAAGTATTAGAATATTACAAGCTCCGGACTTTGAAAAAAGAATTTTTATATATACAGACCGAGATTTTTCTCCAATAGGATTAAAGACAGACGCCAAAACTTTTGCCATGCAAGAGTGATACGTCTACTAATATCGCTGTTGAGTCTGTTGTAAAAAGATATCAATTGACCTACATAATAATCCGAAACCTACTCTATCTGGCTTGATCCCACCTTTATTGATAGTTTCTTGCAATATGTCATAATTATGGTCTTATTTAGGTAAGTCCCTCCTTTTGGCTTTCTTCGTTTAGTTCTTCTAACATTCGTTGAAGTTTATGGTGGGAGTTCGCTAGTAGTACTATATCATCTGCGAACTTGAGGTTGTTAACATTCGGCAGTATATATTGATGCCCATTTTCTCCCACATCAGGTTTTCAATAACTTCTTCTAACAAGCTGGTAAATATTTTGGGTGATATGGAGTCGCCTTGTCTAACTCCACTTTTTACTTTAAATGCTTCTCCTATTATATTTGTCTTCAATTTAGCTGAACTGCACTTGTATATTTTCTGTAGGATTCTAACATTTGCTCGGGACGCCTTGATTTTGTACCGCGTTGAGTGTTGGCTCGTGTTCTACTGTACCAAATGCTTTATAAAAGTCCACAAGAGCAATGTATAAATTTAGATTATATTCTTGAACTTTTTCCAAAATTTGATTAATAACTTGAAGGTGGTTTTTCGCGCTGTATCCATTTCTAAAACCTACCTGTTCTGGTGTTAATCCGGGAGTGCCCGCAATAGGTAGACTCACACCAGGGCCCGCACAAAGCACACGGAAAAATCATTGAACCTCTTATTATCTCATTAAATAATATTAAATAAAATTTCCATAAATGATTTTAGTATGTTCTAAACAAACATATGTTTTACAGTTTTCAAAAAAAAATTAGAAATTCTGTTTGTTCTTTTCGTTTTGCAATGTTCGTATTTTTTAAATTTTCCTATAGACGTCTCCTGCACATCTTTCTCTTTGGTACGACATTGTGACACTCGTTCCTAGATAATACAAATCATTACATTTTCTGAATAGGCACTTGTAGACACGGCTGAAAATGTCATGATAGTACCGTTTATGGCAGGCGCTTAAAATGCACTGGCGCCTGTGCACGTAACGTATCTGACAGATATCGCGCAGCGCAGAGATCAAGTTTCAACATACTCACGAGAAATATTTCATCGAAAGGATAAAAATAGAAGGCAAGCGTTTTCAGAAAAGTACAATGAAGGAATACATGAAATATCAGGCGACTAATGCATCGTAATAATTCAGGAACATACAATCGCTGTGTCAAAGAATACAAAAAAAAACTTTAACAATTTCACAAAACTCTTGCAATGCTATGAAAACACAAAATGAAAGGCACACACTGACTAAGCGATGCTACCTGACTAATACAGTAAGAAAAATTAAATAAATGTAAACATTGCAGAATGTATTGAAGGTTACGAGGCACACATGCCTAGATTTTTTAAACCAGACTACTCTCATAGTACCACAGCACCTCCTATTTACACAGCTGTCAAGTAGAGGGTCTCAATGCAGATAGGAAAAAATGCCTTTCGCCGAACGTCCTGGAAGTTAGCAGGTCCATTTCATCCAATCACAAAACTGCATAGCCCATAATGTTCAGCTATTTTGCCGTTTTTAAGATGTGAAAACCAAAAATTGATATCTCCATTCTTTCAAAAAATATTAAGAATTAAAAAAACATTAAAGATACGTTCAATATAAGAGCGCAATCAAAGAAGTAAAAGGACGTCCCCCGTACAAAATCACACATAACAACTCATAATCGACGCCAAAATTTCCCGAAAACTAGTGAAAAACAAAATCTGTAATAAAAAATTTGCCGCCAACCGGTTAGACACAATTACCCGGGTTCGAATCCCAGATATGCACCTCTTAAATTAGCCCCATTCAATAAATAGACGCATTCTCTAGTAAACCATTAGCTTTAACAATTCATACTGTGGGCCGAAATTAGCACTAACCAAGTGGCAAACATAATCATTAATAAAATAATTTCCCGCGGATCGGCTAGTTTAAATTACCCGGGTTCGAATCCCCAAAACTTACATTTTGAAAGCCCCTTTCAAGGAAACGCGCGGTGTCTCCAAAACCATTACCCATAACAATTCATTATGAGCGCCGAAATTAGCTGCATGAAAGTGTAAAATATAATCTGTAATCAAAAAATTTGCCGCGCACGGCTGAGTTATAGTTTCCCGGGTTCAAAATTCCAAAATTTTATCTTTGCGAACGGCCTCTTTCCAGAAAAGCGCGCAGTGTCTCCTAAACAATTGACCTTAACAATTCTCACTCTGCACCGAATGAAGCTGTCAGTAAGTGCCAACTACAATATGTACTCCAATAATTTGCCGCGAACCAGTTAGTTACAGTTTCCCGAGTTCAAAATATCAAAAATTTTACTTTTCGAACGGCCTCTTTCAAGAAAAGTGCGCCGTATCTCCTAAACCATTGACCTTGACAATTCCCGCCTTGCGCCAAAATTAGCTCTAGGCAAGTGACAACCATAATCTGCAACCAAAAAATTTGCCGCGGACCGGTTAGTTTCAGTTTCTCGGGTTCATATTTCCAAAAATGTACCTCTTCGAACGGCCTCTTTCCATAAAAACGCGCCGTGTCACCTAAACAAATGACCTTAACAATTCGCGCTCTGCACCGAATGATGCTGTGAGCATGTGCCAACTATAATCTGTAATCAAACAATTTGTCGCGAACCGGTTAGTGACTGTTTCTTGGGTTTCAAATTCAGCAAAATAGCTGAACATTATGGGCTATGCAGTTTTGTGGTTGGATGAAATGGACCTGCTAACTTCCATTGGAAGTTAGCAGGACCACTGATTTTTGGGGGAAAATGGCTCGCGGCAAATTTTTGGTTTTTCGCATCTCAAAAACGGCAAAAAAGCGGCAAATTATGAGCAATGCAGTTTTGTGATTGGATGAAATGGACCTGCTAACTTCTAGGACGTTTTCGCCGACGGGAATGCTTCACGCCCAAGTCCAGCGCACTCCCCTGTTCCGCCGTGGGCCAACTCCACCAGCATCCACTCTCGCCAACCACCCAGCTCTGACACCGCCCCGAGTATGACACCGGGCGGATCGCAGAGAGCGGTTAGCCGGCCAGCCGGAGGAGGGGCGGACAGAGGCGGGGGGAGATACGGGCGGCGATGGCGGTGGTGGTGGTAGCGGGGCAGGCAACGTCGGCGGCAGCGGCGGTGACGGTGGTGACGGTGGTGATGTCGACGTGACGTCATCGGTGTCGGCGGCGGAAGCAAGCGCCCCAATGCGTAGAGGCGCGGGGGAACAATGATTAATTAATGTCTTAATTAATTAATTAATTCTTTAAAGTGGGACGCGCGAACTTTGGAGTTGGCGCCTCCATAACACACTGGTGTAGCATGGAACTCCCATAATTTGGCGGGAGTACCACAAAGAGTGCCCAGGTGGGCGGAAGTCGCAGGAACTTGTCCGCGCCGACCAAATGTGCTAACACGCTGTGGCTTGGATCTCAAAGATCTACAGGATGTCCGGGGAGGAAACGTCGAAACTTCAAAAATAATCTCTTTAGACAATATTAAGCATATTTTGTCTGATAAACTATATGGATATTCCGAATGGTTGAGCCGCAATAAGCACACAAAAGTTGGTTTTAAAAATTGATTTCTAGGCAAAAATTTGCATTATAGAAGCATAGAAACACACCAGTTGGGGTCGTTATCTTTTACGTATGTTGGCAACAATGGCTTCCTTAATTGTGTTCTCATCCCATTATATCCTCACTGCCATTCCTGTAGAAGGTGTCGACGCGTTAAGGTGAGTTTCTTCGTGATGATTTTGGTAGGTTATATAGCTTTCTTGGATGATCAGCAATGGAGGGGGTCGAATCCGACCCCACTTTGGTCTTCACGTAATGAAATATTTAGTTTAATAAATTTCTACACATCGCTCTAGTCTACATGAAAAAAATGTCTAATGCAAGTATGTCTACATGCAGAAATGTCTATTGCCTAAATGTGTGCAGGCGAATATGTCTACTTGCAAAACTGAATATTGCAAATATATATATTGAAACGAATTGTTATCACTCACGTGATAACAATGCGTTTTGGCGCATATTAAGAATTTGATCTGCGCGGCAGCGGCCGGCGCGCCGACGGAGTCGGGTGCGAGGAACCGGAGTCGGTTCGGGGGCGAGAAGCCGAGGGCCACGAGGCGCGACAGTAGCGGAGAGAATGTCTTGGGGTGCGGACGTGCGAGACGCGGGAGAGTAGCGGAGAGAATGTCCTGGGGTGCGGACGTGGATAGTAGCGGAGAGAATGTCATGAGAGGCAGACGTGCGGAGAGTGGCGCGGACTGTTGATCGGTGAGAGTAGTGAAAGTGAACGTGGTGCCGGAGGACTGGAAAGGCGTGGTGTCAAGGAAAGTAAGTGACGAGAGTGAAGCACTAGTTGGAAAGTGAAACGAGACGAGAAGGACATGGGAGCATGGTGGAGTGTCACCCGCAGTGAATGATCTCCACGTGGAGTGAACGGAGCTGTGCGGAAGGGTGGAATGGTGTAAACCAGTGTTCGACTTCATTGGGAGCAAACTAGGTGAACGGTCGACGACTATTGCTGCCTGGGTTGAAATCTACATGCGGATGCAGTCGAAACGTTGTGGGAACATTTAGAAGCACCACAGCGGCCACGAGTGGGATGGGGTGCGGCTCACGGCAACGGAACGTCCACCGGTCTTCCGAGCGCAGATGTGGGTCGCATTCCAATATATTAACCGGTATTTATTTTGAAATATTTGGAAAAAAATACTTGCTCTCAGATATCGTCAATGCAGGGAATGCAACAATGCAATTCCGTTTCGCGCTCGCAAATTTCTGCGAATTAAATGTCATTGTGATGTCTTGATGTAGCTGTATGAAAAGGAGTTATAATTGTCAAATTTATGTTGATATTTGCATGAAAATATTTAGTTTTCGCACCAAATGATGTACCATTTGTAGTGAGTAGAGTATTTTTGCACGGTTTTAGAATAATCTTCTCTAATCATGGACACATGAAATGCATTTCTATAGTGTCTGGGTTATCAGGCTTTTTTTTCCAATGTAAGTTTACACAATATTTGTAATATTTTTTTACAGTTATTGAATTCACATAGTTTTGACAACACTGCGATGAAAAATGATTCTTAATTTCTTGGTTGAATTTAACGATTTCAAATAATAGCTAAGATATTAGCAGCGGAGAAAGTGCAATATTTCAATACTACGTAGCTGTTTCCAATAGCACGTGAAAATATGTGCTGTTGTAGCACCATTAGTTGCTATTTTGTTTCTGAGGTACCGGGACAGTATTGCCAGAGACGCCTCATTTTCGACGCAGGGTTGTCAGATTTGGTGGAATTCCGCGTTTTGGGCTGGAACATGGCTCTCTCGTGGGACAAAAATTGACTTCGCTGAATGCTGCGCAATGGACGGAAATGCATCGAAAAATGTGCGGTTTTGGGTGGGTTTACAGATTACGTCGAAATTTTCAAAAACAATCACAACGACGTGAAGAGTGAGTTTAATTTTTTTGTCTTTTCGCTATACATGTTATTCTATTAATCATTCTTTAATTTGTTCAAATTTACTTTGTGAAGTGAGTAATATTAGCCCTTAACTGGTGACGTACGGTCTCGGAGGAAAAATAAACGCGTAGACCTCCTTTCCGGTACGTGACAATACATTTTCTTTACAGTGACTTCTTATTACTTTCCCGTATACGCACGTATACACGGAGTGATATACGCAGTGTAAAGAATGAAGTTAAGTAATGCTGCGCGAAAAAATGGCCATTTTTCGGCGGAAAAAAATTCATTGCCGGCCGTGATAACGAAAAAGTGGATAAAACAAGTTGCTAAATTAAGAAAACAAACCTTAACACGTGGTGTAGCCAGCAACCCTGTTTTGTGGGCCCTTGATACCGAAAAAACAATTGAAAGGAAAACGTCCGTCTGTCCGTTTGTGAACACTGCTAGTGCTTAAACCATACGTACGATTTTTTCCAAAATTGATATTCCCGGGTCGATCTGGTTCTAGTCAAAGCTTTGAGATTTTGAAGAAGATTCTGTAAAACTTGGGAGTACATTATATGAACACCTCCGGACATTTTCAAAACTTACTCAAAAACGGCCCCGAATTTTTTCTTGAAGTTTCTTTTATGAATAGAGTAAAATACACATATTAAGATGGCATAGGTCCTATGTTCATGGATAACTCTTAAAGTTTCGAAAATTGCAAAAGTTTAAAATTTTTTCGGCGTCTTTCTAGAACTACAAAATTGAAAATGGAGATTTTTCTTTTAAATAAAATTTGTTGTCCAAAGTGAGTTTTTTCATTAAGGTCATGTGCATTTTTTTTGAAAATTTTAGTAGTTTTTCGTGCAATATAGCTTGCAATACGTGCAATTTTAAAAAAATTACAAAAACAAGATTTTCTCGAAAACGGCTTTCCGTAGAGATAGTGCTAAATGTAACCTATGAGATGAAAAAACGTCATATTGCTCTGTTCTTTTGTTTTTTCAAAAATTGGAAAAATGTAATTTTATTAACTTGTCTCTCACGTCGTTAATATTTACATTAGCGGCAATTTTTTCACATTATTATATTTACAAGTACATGTGCTTTAAATAATGTCAAGTAAAGTTTCTCGGAAACACAACCGTTTTCTGTGAAAACTAGCTCAAAATTCCGCATTTTCAGAACCGCTCAAACGCCATTTTCTCATATATGGCTGCAAATTTTTTCTTCAAACTTTTGTAACAGATTTTGCTAATTACACTCTTTAATATGACATAAAGTTTATTTTGAGTTTTTTTTTTTCAAAAATTATATAAATGTAATTTTCTTGAAATATCTCTCACATGTTTAATAAGCACATTACCAGCAATTTGTGAAAATTATTTTATTTGTGAGTGTAAGTGCTTCAAATAATTTCAAATGAAGTATTTTCAAAACTCAAAAATTTTCTGTGAAAATGAGTTTCAAATTTCCCATTTTTAGTAGCGCTAAAACGCAATTTTCCTTAAAACGGCATATAATTTTTAAAAAAATTGCCATTTAGAACTAGGTTTTTGTGTTCTTTAATATTCTAAAATTAATATTTCTGCGCTA
This sequence comes from Acheta domesticus, assembly GCA_031308135.1. Lineage (NCBI taxonomy): Eukaryota > Metazoa > Arthropoda > Insecta > Orthoptera > Gryllidae > Acheta > Acheta domesticus. The sequence continues at coordinate 159,846,503 of JAHLJT010000631.1, read as the reverse complement.
CCAATAGGAAACCGAAAAATTAAGAAAATGACAAAAAATGTACTTTTGGAGGTGATAGATGGCAGCTGACAAGAAAGAGTATGTGGCAATTCCAAATAGCTAGCGAAGACTCAAGGAAAAAGAAAACGGAAAAGTCTGTGCCATTCTGTAGCACCACTAGTTAAATATTAGGATGTAACTTATTATTACAAAAAAATTAAGCTTTTACATACATTTCTCATTACAATGTCCCCAAGCAAAAAATAAAACGAATGAAGCATAACACATGGCCACGGCCTTAAAAAAACTTGAAATAAAGTTTTTTAATGCAAATTCAAATTTCCAGCTTCTTCGACGTTCCTTTCCGCAATTCGCATCGAGCCATGCGGATGACTAAAATTCCGCTGATTTATAATTAATGAAAATTGTGATACTTTATCTTTTTATTTTCTCGCCTTACGAATACTTCGTAAGAAGAAAAAGTTAAGTAATCGTGCGCTGGAAAACGGTTAATTTTCTCAAAAAAGACTCTTATAGCAGAGGTCTGGTAACGAAAAAGTGGATAAAACCTGTTGCTAAATTTAGAAACGAAGTCCTCTATCTCGTGGTGTAGTCAAATCCCTGGTCTGTTTCTTCTTGATACTGCAAAATCGATTGACGGTAAAACATCCGTCCGTCTGTCCGTCTGTGGTCAACGCTAGCGCCTAAACCGTTCAGCCGATTTTCTTCAAAAATTATATCCCCAATCGTTTTTACTTGTGTCAAGGATCCTGGAATTTGAAACCGATATTCTAATTTCTGGGGGGTACTATACATGAAGCCCGTCGGTGATTTTCAAAGTTAAAAAAATGGCTCCAAATTTTTTTATTAAATGTTGTTATTGCATAGTGCGAAGAACGCTTAAGGAAATGATGTAAGTATCATTTTCGTTGATATACCCAATTTTTCGAAACTTGCAGAAAACTATTTAAGAACTGCAAAATTGAAGATAGAGATTTTGCCTCACACAGAGTCGGTTGTACAAAATTAGCACTTTAAATAAGGTCATGTACCATTTTTTTAAAAACGAATACCTAAATTGAGCTTCAAATATACAAAAAAATTCTCAAAAACCGCACAAAACTTTTTGTTTAAATTTTTTTCACTTATGTAATGAGGGACGATAGAAATATGGTCTTATTCCTACTTCTGGTAAAAACTTCATTTTGTGAAAATTGCAAAAAAATTAATTTTTTAAAATTACAAAATTGTAGATAGCGATTTTTACCTCAGACAAAGTCACAAAGTACAAAACTAGCTCTATAAAAAAGGCTCTGTAGAATTTTCTGAAGAAACGAGTCGTTTTTGCGTAATCTTCGCTTCAAGTTTACAAAAAAATCCTCAAAAATGGCTCTTAATTTTTTTCTTTTATTTTCTCCACGTGTGTAATAAGGGACGGTAAATAAATAAATAAACTAGTGGTGCTATGGAATGACACAGACGTTTCCGCAATTGTTATTTTTCTAATGCCGATCGTCGGATCAATTATTTGGAGTAAGCCGTTCACCGCTGCCTTTCTTGGTCATGTTTGAATGACATGTTTTTCGCACGTTGACAATTACCTGCTTCCTAATGATAAAAGCTGATGCAATTACGTTTCTCTAATATATAAGTAGTTTGTCCGCATGACACTTCCGTGGTGCAGGTGGCTAACGCCCCTTGGAGTTGAGTTCTTCACTTCGGAAGATGCCGGGTTTGAATCCCAGATGGGGATTTTAATTTGATGAATGTGTTGTTGCAGGAAAAAAACATTGAAGATTGTAGAAACTTTATTGAAAATCATTTGAAGTACTTCTACTCACGAATAGAATCAATCCAGATAAATATATAGGGCTTGTCTGTGTTTTCCCAAATTGCTTATTTTAAACAACTTTTCAGCTTTGTTATTCGATTTCTGAAACGTTTGTCATGTCAAATCAATCTTTGTCTTGTATATATCTGTATGAACTAATTTAAGTAAAATTATGAGTATTTCAACGTTAAATTGAAATACAATATAACCAGAACGCTTGCGATCATCAAACGGTTCCGAAATTATTATTACTTTCTCGCCTTACGAATACTTCGTAAGAAGAGAAAGTTATGAAATCGTGCTTTGGAAAACGGCAAATTTTCGCCAGAAGAACTCTTACAGCGGAAATCTGGTAACGAAAAAGTGGATAAAACCCTGTTGATAAATTTAGAAAAACTAATGGTACTATACAATGGCACAGACTTTATCGGAGGTTTCTAATCTCTAAATTAAACTTTCTAATCTCTAAATTAAACTTGTTTTTCTGTTATGAATGATGATGTTCCCAGATACCTTCTCTGAGCGCCTAAAGGACATTTTTTTTCATTCTTTTGATTTTCTGGTACATTTACATTCTTTTCCACCATACTCTATTATTATTATTATTATTATTATTATTATTATTATTATTATTATTATTATTATTATTATTATTATTATTATTATTATTATATAATATATATAACGCATATCCGTTGTGGTCGCAGTCGTTAATCAGCGAGCATTGGTACAAGTCTTCCAAGGGTAACTTCGCCGGTTCGAGTTCTGGTCGGGGAATATTATTTGTCAAAATTCTCAGTTGTCACAGGAAATAATTGAGAATTCTATAAACCATGTGAAGCGATTTGAATCACAAATATTGATAATTACGATAAAAGTAATGGAAGTGTCTGTATATATTTTTTCAAATTTTTAACTTTTAACAATTTTTCACGTCTCTTCTTGGATTTGTAAAGCGTATGTACCATCGTATCAATTGTTTCTTTATCATGCATTTACCATTTTATAGCTCGGTTCGTTTCTTTTGATGTCTCTGTTCGACCCATGCGGTGCTAGTGTGGCGTACTGGTATAAGAGCCGGTTAGTTAACTTTGTGTGTCGTATTTCGGGTCTCGGTACGGAAAACATTTGCTGGCAGAATACACTTTTGCCGATTTATTAAGTAGTGGAATAGCATTTAGATGCAGTGCGAGAAAGTATGTGCGTTGGAAGCACCACTAGTTGTTTATTTGATAATTTAGGGGGTCTTGCACTTTCATAGGGCCGAGACTGTCGAGACCGTCCTCTAAATAAAAATATCATTCTAAAAATCATTAGTTGTTTCTAATTTTCTCCATGCCAGAAATGAATTAGGTATATCGAAATTTCAATTAAAAAATAAAGATTTAACACAATATCACAAAACTTTCAACTCGAAATTTTCCTCCGCATATTTTGCATCGCTGCAAATTCATATTCTCGAATTCTTTCTATCCACTTATTAATTGATACCAATGTTTCGTTGAAATTGATATTTGTGTGTGAGGGTTTTCTTTAGCCTTTTCCTGTCTCGGTTTTGGATTTTTTCCTGAGTGATGTTAAGACTTCTGCCAGAGATCGCTTTTTCATCGCTTGATGAAGCCATTTCTAAATTTTTGTACATGTCATAAGACAGTAGAGGACTTTTACAGTAGTAAGACAGAGAAAGCAAAGTCTAAGAGTATTGTGCATGCATATTCCAATTTACAAACGGAATATGCATGAGCATTTATATCCACATTCACACCCATATTTTTGCTGCGTAGCTTCCGCAAAAAAACTCTATCACTTAGGTGCCTGACACATGTCCCTTTACATACAAACTTCAGTTACGACATTAAACAAATCTGTCATTACAATAAGGTAAGGATTATCTGTTATTGTCCAAAACAATATCCGTGTAAATATGTGTAAAGATCTTGGTAAATATAAAACATGTGTACATGCATGGAAAAGCAGTATTTTCTGTGGTAACTTTTCTACAGCTCTCCTTTTGTGCGATGTAATTGCACGGGTTCAACTATTTTATTTTGTTTCAAAAAGTACAATGAAAGCTGAAGCCACTGAGGATAAACATATAAAAATAAACGAAGATAAATTGTAGAAATATAGTGTAATAAATGTACAAAATCCAAACTGATTTGTTATTACCAAAACGCAGTGTATAGCCTGCTCTTACACTTCACTCACTAGAATGATAGTGCCAGTAGTAGTCGAGCAGAGCCCGAAGCGTTGCGTCGGCCTCCATTATGCCTGCGAACGAGGACGGCTTGAGTGGGCACCGTTGCTGGCCGAGCGGTGCCCCTCTTAAGTTAATCTACATGGCCACCCCGAAAGCTTTTCGTGATTGTCGCCTCCAGCGCGTCAGACCGGGCCGGGTGCTCAAGAGTGGAGGGGGGCGGAGGCAGGCAGTGGTGCGTTTCCCAGGCGCCAATCGATCATGCCTGGCAACTTCCGATTACTGCTCAAGGCAACGTGCGAAGTAATCAATAGCATTTTCCATGTGTTGCAGCCATTTTTCGGTTTATAAATCTTCAATTGCAAAGGAACGTGACAGTGACATGAATCATACTCAACCTTTTTTTGCTAATGTTATTATATATGTACTAGCGTACCCGTGCGACAACTCTCACATGTTGAACCCCGCCCTTTCCCTATCCATTTTTCTATCCTTTCCATGAAGAAGTAAAGATGTTAGTGAAAAGTATTTATTTGTTTAAAAAATGTACAAATGTAACTTCTCATGTATTTACAGAATATCAAACAAAAATAACAATGCAACTGATCCTGGAAACAAATTTTCAATAAAGGTTTATTCAGCATTATAGAGGGATGTTCTTGGAAAAATTCATTAGTATTAGAAAAGGTTTTTACTCTTGAGAAAACCAAGTAAAGTAGTGCGAAAATACCGGATCGGGCAAGTACCACCCTACTCTTAGCAATATTATTTAACTTCCCTTGATTTGTTATGAGGAAGGGGGGTGAAGAGTCAGGGTGACAGCTTCCTGAGGTGCGAAAACTGAAAAATTATTTGCATACTAAAAAGTATTGGATTAGTTTCTGCAGTCTTATGTACCTCAAGAAAAGCAATTTCGAGCCAAAAAATAATCAAACTAATGTTTTCACCTTTGAGTACTAAATACCACTTCTTACCATTAGAAACAATTTAGTAGGCTTAGACTTCACTTTGGTACATGGGAATGTTGCACAAACGATGTTTGCTTATTGAATATCTTAACGAACCTACACTTTGAGTTTAATATCATCTACAGTATGAGTTTGCAGCTGGGCATTGATGTACATACTTCCAGAGACAGCCAACATTTAAATCGTGCATTTGGACTGCGATCGTTGGCAGTTGTCGAATTACTTACGCTATTCTTTCTATAATTTTAAATTTAGTGTTTTTATATTAATTTACGTAGTATTGTAGGCTAGCGTATTTTGATTTTTGTTTTTCATTTATTTCAATCTATTTTACTTAAGCTACTTTAAAAAGTTTATTATTTGGTTGTGCCATAGCATAAGTTTTCCCCTACTATCCCCGCTCACCCGTGCGAGAACTCTCGCATTTTAAATCCCACACTCATCCCAATTCTTCTATTTCCATTCTAGGAGGGAAAGTAGTTAACGAAACGTGTTTATTTATTTAAAAATGTATAAATGTAACTTACAATGTAGTAACACAATATTACAAAGAAATATAAAAAAAATTCAATTGATGTTTAAAATAAATTTTCAATGAAGATTTATTCAATATCATGGAGAGTTTTCTTGGAACAATTCACAACACATCCTTAAAGAAAACCTTTGAAGTAATTATTTATTTTTCTTTGACAGTTAGCTTTTAGTTTTTCGTGATACCTACAAAAATATTAGCGTTTTACCTCTGAGATTACTACGTGTCTGAACCCACTGACGTAAAATTTTCATCGAATGATAACGAAAAAACTGGTACAGGGAAAACACAAACACAGTCTTCACTCTTCACTGTAAACCCACATCCCGTCACAATTAGGTACACAGTACTTACCTTCAGACCACGGCAAAACATTAATTGAATGGTTTCACTACAGCGGGTAAGAAACAATCTTCATTGGTATCAAGAAACTTTAATAGTACTTCTAATGTTTGGTGGAGAGCAAATCTTGAACGAATGATTACGCAAATAAACCTCGCCAGACTGCACAAACCACGGTGTATAGAGAAAGCGTAAATATAAGATACTAGCTGAAGAACCCCGCGTTGCCGGCGTATTTATCATAGTTTTGTATTAAACAGAGAGAGGAATTCCATCTATTCCCGCCCTATGGCAGAGCCTACTTCTATCTATTCTACTGAATATTCCCTCCGCCCTATCCCCCCCCAGCCTTGCTCCAATATGGAAATACCTGGTCTTCCGTACACACAAAATTACTTCTCGCTTCAAAATATTTAAATTTTAGTCCTATTGGGGTTCCCGTTCCCAAACTCCTTTCTCTTTATAACTGAAAATAATACAAACCTACACAAAAAATAAAATGTATATACTAACGTATATCCTTTTTGTGAAATTGTATATTTATACCAACATTTTCAATCAATTGCCACATTATAAAACTTATTCTTTTTCATATTTTTTCTTCTCGCATATTTATAAAGAAACGTTTGAAATCAATCTTACCGCATCAATCGACGTGCGCAGTTCTCGGAATTTTGAATCCCGGCTTGACAACACTTTTTACTTTCCCGTATACGTACGTATACACGGAGTGATATACGTATACTGAGATTTTTCTAAGAGCGACTCTCAAGGAAACTCAAATCCCATCTTCGCGATGGAATATGTCACGGCATTTCGCGTCTTTCTCAGTCGTTCCGCTAGATTTCGCACGATCGCGAACGTATGAAGCAGTGCTTGCGATAATGCGACTTCTACCGGCAAGACCGAGAAAAGACGCGAAATGCCGAGACATATTCCATCGCGAAGATGGGATTTGAGTTTCCTTGAGAGTCGCTCTTAGAAAAATCGCAGTATAGTATAGGAAAAGTTATGTAACGCTGCCCGAAAAAATGGCCAATTTTCGCCGGAAAAAATTAATTGCCGGGCCGTGAAAAGGGAAAAGTGGATAAAACCAGTTGCTAAATTAAGGAAAAAAAATCCCCTAACTCGTGGTGTAGCCCTGTTTTCTACGTCCTTGATACCGAAAAACCAATTGAAAGGAAAACATCCGTCCGTCTGTCCGTCCGTCCGTCCGTCTGTCCGTCCGTCTGTCCGTCCGTCTGTCCGTCCGTCTGTCCGTCCGTCTGTCCGTCCGTCTGTCCGTCCGTCTGTCCGTCCGTCTGTCCGTCCGTCTGTCCGTCCGTCTGTCCGTCCGTCTGTCCGTCCGTCTGTCCGTCTGTGAACACTGCTAGCGCCTAAACCATACGTACGATTTCTTCCAAAATGGATATTCCACGGTCGATCTGCTTCTAGTCGAAGCTTTGAGGTTTTGAAAAAGATTCTTCAAAATTTGGGGGTACTTAATATGAAGCCCCCCGGGGATTTTCAAAATTTTCTCAAAAACGGTTCCAATTTTTTTCTTTAAATTTCTTGTATGAATAGAGGAAAATACACATTAACATGGCATAGGTCCGATTTTCACGGATAACTCTGATTTTTCGAAAATTGTGAAAGTTTCAATTTTTTTCGGCGTCTTTCTCCAGCTACAAAATTGAAGATAGAGATTTTTTCATCAAATAAAATTTCTTCTATACATTGAGTTCTTTCATAAAGGTCATGTAAATGTTTTTCAAAATTTTAGTAGTTTTCGTGCGATATTGCGTGCAATATGTGCAATTTTAAAAAATTACAAAAACACGATTTTCTCAAAAACGGCTCCAAATTTTTTCTTTAAACTTTTGGTAGGAATATTGGTAAATGCACTCTATTAGATGACATAAAAGCCATATTGCTCTGTAGGTTGTTTTTTTCAAAAATTACTAAAATGTAAATTTTTTCATATGTTTCTCACGTAGATAATATTTACATTAGAGGCGATTTTTTTATATTATTATATTTAGAAGTACATATGCTTTAAATAATGTCAAATAAAGTTTCTCGGAAACACAACCGTTTTCTGTGAAAAGTAGATCAAAATTTCGCATTATCAGAAACGCTCAAACGCCATTTTCTCATATATGGCTGCAAATTTTTTCTTCAAACTTTTGTAACGGATAGTGCTAATTACTCTCTTTAGTATAGCGTAAAGTTTCTTTTGAGTTATTTTTTGTTTTTTCAAAAATTACATAATTGTAATTTTTTTGAAAGATCTCTCACATCTTTTATATGCACATTACCAGTAATTAGTAAACATTATTATATTTGTGAGTGTAAGTTCTTCTAATAAAGTATTTTGAAAACTCAAAAATTTTCTGTGAAAATGAGCTTCAAATTTCGCAATTTTAGTAGCACTAAAACGCCATTTTCTCTTAAACGGCACATAATTTTTAAAAGAAAATTGTCATTAATGACTAGGTTTTTGTGTTCTTGAATATTCAAAAATTAATGTTTCCGTTCTACCAATAGGAAACAGTAAAATTAAGAAAACGACAAAAAATGTACTTTTGGCGGTGATAGATGACAGCTGGCAAAAAAGAGTTTGTGGCAATTCCGAATAGCTAGTGAAGCCCCAAGGAAATAGAAAACTAATACAGGAAAGTTTGTGCCATTCTGTAGACCACTAGTTGTGACATGATCCGGCGGTATGATCACAATAGTTCACGTACAATATCACGATAGTTCTCTGCTTTTGGGTTGCCTAGAAAGGTTCACGTGTGAAAGACAGCCATGCATTTTTTTAACATCACTTCATCTCAACGAAATGTTCATCAACCATTAATTTGCTAATTTGGGATCCTACAAATATTCCTTTCTTTACTTTCGCTTCACTGATCCTTGAGAACTTCTTTCGCAAAAACCACGTAATCCACGTAATGTTTGTCCATGGCTTTCACAAAGTTTTTGACGAGAGACAAATTAAAGCGCAGTGGAGGCAGTTACACATTTTTAGGGTCAACAAGAGCAGTGTTAATCACTTTTCTCTATCCAGTTAGTTCTTCAATACGAGCACAAAAGTTTTCCATTTTGTGATTTTTGCAGTCTCCGCTGTCCCACTCACATAGAAAGCAGAAGCGCTTTGTAAATATTTTCTGAGTTTTTTATTTATTAGTCTACACGCAAGTGTTTTAAATGATCCTCTTTGTAGAGCCCTGTTTTTTTAATATAAACGTGAAGATAATTTTTTGGCAAGATTCTAAAATTATTCTTAAAGTTTGGGAAGCGTTTCATATTTTTCTAAGGTTTTTTGATTTTGGTGTTTATTGGCCCGTAAGAACCAATGTTAAATGTTTCTCTTTGTACAACCATGATTTTTGGAATATAAACGAGGGGATAATTTTTTTAAGAGCCGATAATTATTCTTAAATTTTGGGATGGGTTTCAGATTTTTCTAAGGTTTTTTGATTTGGTAATATCGTTACCAAAAGTTTAAAGAAAAAAATTGGAGCCGTTTTTGAGAAAATCCTGTTTCCGTAATTTTTTAAAATTGCCCATGTTGCACGCAATATTGCGCGAATACTACTAAAATATTCAAGAAAATAATTCACTTCAAGAAAGAACTCACTTTGGAGAAGAGATTTTATTTGAAGGAAAAATCTCTATCTTCAAGTTTGTAGCTGTAGGATGACGCCGAAAAAATTCAAACTTTTGCAATTTTCGAAAATTCAGAGTTAACGGTAAAAACTGGACCTATGCCACCTTTATAAATGTATTTTACTTCATTCTTACAACAAATTTAAAGTAAATATTTGGAGCCGTTTTTGAGAAAATTTTGAAAATGTCCGGGGGGCTTCATGTAAAGTACTCCCAAATTTTGAAGAAAGTTTCAAAGTTTCAAAATATTAAAGCATCGGCTAGATCCAGATGGACAGGGGTTTCTTCCATTTGGAAAAAATCCTGCTAGTGATTTAGGCGCTAAAGATATTTACAGGCGGACAGACGGACGTTTTCCTTTCAGTTGGTTTTTTCGGTATCAAGAACTTGCAAAACAAGGATTCTGGCTACACCATGTGTTAGGGGATTTTTTTTTAATTTAGCAACTGGATTTATCCACTTTTTCTTTATCACGGCCCGGGAACCAATTTTTTCTGGTGAAAATTTACCGTTTTTTTTCGCGTAGCATTACATAACTTTCCGTATTACATAACTCCGTATATGAGCCATTCCACCTCAAAACGCACAAGAGTTGACACGACATTTTTTGAAATCTACGATATTTTTTTTAATCTGGACATCAAAAAAAGAGACACGTATTTTTTTATTTGCCTGAAAATTGATTATTTGTGTAGTTATGGCTATATTAAATTTTGGAATTTACAGGTACTTCATAAAATAAGATCAATTGACTCTCCAAATGTACTAAATGTAAAAATTTCTGGTTTGTGTGATTTAATACTTTGACATGTTTATTTTATTCCTCTGTAAATACATTTTTCAAAACATATTTTTTTTCACTTTAAAAAATGTACTTTTTTCAAAAAAAGTAAAATTTCTATATAAACTCGATGAGATAAAAATTTGAAAAAAATATAGGCGTGTTCTTTGTTCAATTTTCTATAAAATACAACAAGAAAAAAGTGGGCACTCCAAATATACAGTTCTGAGAAAATCAATTCTAAGTATGAGGGCGCGCTCTGCCTACCTATGTACTAACGAATTGTGTTCGGGCAGTCTTTGATGCAAGTGCTGCAGAACTAAAAAAAGAATGACCGTCTGCCTTATAAGGGTTTCAAGAGTTATTAGTATTTCAGATGTTCACTCTGCCCCCAGAATGTATGACCGTGTCACACATTTTTGTGGGTAACATTTTTTAAATTTATATAATTTTTTTAAAATAAATGACTCGAATATATACCATTCATTCTGGACATCAAAAAAGAGACACGTGTTTCTTTATTTACCTGAAAATTGTTTATTTATGTAGTATATTAAATTTAAAAATTTATGCCTACTTTGCAAAATATGATTAATTGATGCTCCGAATGTACTTAACATAAAAATTACTGGTTTGTTTCGTTTAAATTTTTGATATGTGTATTTTATTCATCTGTAAATTACTTTCTCAAAAAATAAATATTTGATTAAAAATGTAACTATTTTAAAAAAATGAAAATTTCTTTATGAACTCTCTCAGATTAAAATTTGAAAAAATAGGCATATTTCTTCTTTACTTTTCTACAAAACTTAACAAGAAAAAAGTGGGCATTCAACACGTACAGATAAAAAATCTATTGTAAGTATGGAATGCGGGCGAGTAGTTCCTGCATCTGCACTAATGGCCCTCTGCCTGATTAGGGTTTCAAGAAACATTAGTAAATCATATGTTCACTCTTTCCCCAGAAGGGATGGGTGACAGCAAAACGAATACTTTTCCTCGTACCAGAGAAACGAATTTTACTGCAGCGTCCCTTTGCGTCCTAGGGACGGGGTGCCCTCCTGACCTTGCTCGTGAAATACAATCGACCTCTTGTCTAGGGACATGGTAAAATTTTCTCAACATCAGTCGCAATACGTACCTTATGAAGACAAGAGTGCTAGTATTTGTTATGTGAATCGTGTGTACATTGTGCAACATGAGTGGCGATCACCGTACGAGATAGATGTTTCAATCCATTTAATTTTTCTGATAACGATTTAAAAAAAAGAATATCTCCAAGACGCGTAAACCACGATTTACTGGAGAATTTACAGGAGTCATTAGTTTGGCGAATTTGTGATTCGTTTTGGAAGAAAATGAATCGGCTGCCAAAACGGCCTTTTGTTAGTGAAGAGAGCGTCGAGATTAGTGGCTTCCGTGGCATTAACGGAAGTAGTGGAACGTCCAGTGAAAAGAGTGGAAATCAAGAAGTGACAATTTAAACTCTTCAGATAGTTCGTCAAGTGTCTGCGAAATGAATAAAGAGTAGATAAACAAGAGTTTAATTGCAATAGGAGAAACTCCCGCCAAGAAAAGAAAATTGGAACAAAAACGGTATCCCCATGAGAAATTTTAGAAAGTACAAAGTGCCAACACAGATATTTTTTTTCACATTGAAGATACTTCGACGTCCATCGAAAAATCAGACAAAGATACTATTTAGTAACTTATCGATTACTTTCACTCAACAGATGACATGACGTTGAAAATTTAAATTTTGACAATTTTTTAAAGTTGGACAAACAATAAAATTAAACGACATTTTGCAGCAACCGAACGCATGATAAAAGTGTCTAAAACAATAGCTGAAGAAAATGGAAATTTGTCCAGACCTGAAGTAAATTCAGGTTCAGACCTGAAGAGGGACCAGAAAATTTCAAAATGTCAGTCAAAAATCCGTCATGTAATTATTTATAAGTTTATAAATTATTTATAAATATATCAATATTATTTATATGTATATTAATATACATAAATATTATTATTTATAAATTCAATCATGAAGTTCCACCACCTCAAGAAGTACTTAAATTACTGCTTCATCCAAAGAAACCGACGACCAGTAACGCAAAAAACGCGTCTATTGCAGCAATCTATTACACACTGATTCGTAAAATATTAATATCTTATAAAGTTACTGAGATCCCACTTTGATTTTTTCTTGAATTATCATCAATACTCTAGTGAGTTTATAAATATTTTTTAATTTTTTTTAGCTCATGGAGTTTACATTCAGTTTTTTAAAAAAATTGAAAATTCAGAAAATTAAATATTTTGCAAAATCTTAAAAATTAAAAATGTTTTTAAGTTTCGAATGCAATTTGAACGGGATTTCTATAATTAGTGTATTCAATTGTGTGATATTTTTAAGCTAGTGATGAGCGTCATTTTTAGCAAATTTCATTATAAAATATTTCCGAAAAAAATAAAGTTAGAAAAAAATAAAAATACAAGTGTTCACTTATTTGATCCGTATAACAAATAGAAAAAATAGAAAATAATTAAAAATATGAAGGTCAAATTTTGGTATTTTTTGTGCGATTTGACGTGGAATGGCTCATATACGTATGTATACGTGAAAGTGAAAATTGGAACCGTTTTTGAGAAAATATTTGATACAATATGCCTTTCACGCATAATAACACGAAAACTACTCATATTTTTGTAAAGTTGAACTCGACTTATTAAAAGATTTGTCTTTGATGAAGAGAGTTCATTAAAAAAAGTTTGTATCTTCAATATTGTAGTTGTAGAAAGACGTGAAAATGTTTGATCTATTTTAATTTTCGAAAAACATGATGAAACCTGCTATTCCTTTAAACGTCGATTATTCTATCCCAGGTGAAAGTTTAATATTGCAATTTAGAGAAATTTTGAGAAAATTCTGAAAATGTTTAAAGTACCCTCAAAAATAAAAATATTCGTTTCAAAATTCACAGTACTTGGGATCGTTCCGATTGGTCGGGAATAACAAACTTTGGAGAAAATCTTCTGACCGTTCTAGGCCCTAGCATTAACCTCACACAGATGGGCAGATATACAGACAGAAGTTTGGCGGTCAATCTATTTTTCGGTATCAATGACCCACAGACCATGGATTCTGACTACCCAACGTGTTAAAGGAAGTATTTTTTTTACACAGAAAGAGATAAATCCACTTTTTCGTTACCATAGCTCGACAAAAAGAGTTTTTCTGTCGAAAACTCACCGTTTTCCACAGAAACGATTACAATAATTTCTCTTCTTGCCAAATAAGGTAGGAAAGCAAAAAATGACACCTGGCCTCATTTAAAGATCTAATTTTGAAGAATAGATTTCATTCAGAAGAAAAATCTCCATCTTAAATATTGAGGTTGTACGAAGACGCGCTAAACATGCAAAACGTTTGTAATTTCTGAAAATGCAGAGAATACAAAGAATATCTAATTTACTTTTTCTTACTGGTGTACATTGCTCCATCCAATAAAAAATAATGCAAAGATTTAGGGCCATTTTGGGGGTATAATTAAAAAAGTCTCGGACACTTCATCTTAAGTACACTCAAAATTAAATAATCCGTTTCAAATTCATGAGTCGGAACAGACGTTTTCCCGTAAACAAATTTTTCAGTTTTAAGGTCCGCAAAACGAGTGTTCTGACTACACAAAGTGTTAGAGGAAGTAATCTACTACTTTTAAGGAGGCAAATTATCCATTCTTTGACCTCAAAGAGACACAATACAATTTTTTCTGGTAAACTATATTTAAAAATATCAAACTAAGCCATAGTCATATTTTAAGTTACTTCACACTATCGTTGATTCACTTGATTTATTAAATAGCAATTTATTACAAAAAGCCGATAGTGCTGTGATGGGTATGGCATATATAATTCGTTCCCATTCATTGTTAATTATATTTGTTTTTCTTCTATTGTCATGAAAGACTTCTTGCAAAATAATAAAGAGGTTTCCGAGGTAACGAGAACCCAACTACTAAAATGGCTTGTCTGGTACGCCCACAGTCTGATGTCTATTCCCGTCATCCACAGATGCCATTGCTCTGTTCCTAATAGGAGGGGTTAACATTCAGTTGATGTAAGAACGGCACTCGTGAACATTGGTTAACGCAGAAGGAATGGATCACATCAAGCGGCAAGGATCACTGCAGACGACGTGGGGCACTTCAGGCAGCGAAGATCAGTGCAGCTGCTGTTGATAACGCAGAACACTGGAACTGGCTGGGTGCAGCCATGCTGCGTCGGCGAAGAGTTTCCAGAGACCACGAAAGGTGGGTTGGTGTTATCTTTTTTTTATGAAAATGCACGTAAAATATAAAAAGAAAACGTTAAAATTACTTCCATGGATCAGGTTTATTACGTGGTAAATTGTCTCTATTATAAGATAAAACTGAACAAAAAGTGTACCATCACTTCGAAAATGTATAGGTTGCCGTGACCTCCCGACATGAGTGAAAATTACTATTTAGTCGAAACTCGTTTTAAGTAATTTTGTCAAAATACTTGCAAATCGGAATTAGAACAATTAGATAAATATTTAAAATTAGCTTTGAAGAAAATGAGCCAGTAAATATTTTATCAGCAAATCTAACCATTTTCAAACATGACGATGTCTGTGAGCATGTCTAACGACGTCCGTATTGTAATAAAGAGAAACATTGTTAAGAAGGTGCCAAAGAGACATATACAAGAGAGCCATTCCTTTCTCTTGCACCTTCCCTGTCCCTGTCGGCATACGAGGCCGGCGGAGAAGTAGCCGACACAGTTCTGGGATGTAGGTAGAACCGGAGTCGGTAGGAAGAACCGGAGTAGGGAGAGCAGTCAACATTTTCAGAAGCGGGCCAAGAGACTAAAAGCACGGAGTGGTCAAGCGGAGGAAGCGAGAAGTGACTACGTTTACAGAGTCCTTCTCCTCCTCCGCACCCTTCCCTCGTTCTCTCATTTCTCCTCTTCCAATCGATCTTTCTCCCTCTTTCCTCAGACTTTCTTGCTCCTCCTTCCCCATTATTCTCTCCCTTTTGGCGTCCTGCTCGCAAGGGCGGACTCCCACTAGGCCTCGTCCTGCCTGCAGCTCCGAGAAGTCGTTGCTTGCTCGACAGTGGGCCTCGTCTTGTTTGTTCGAGGTATTTTCCATTGCTCGGACTGTCTTACTACTAATAGTCGTCGTGATGGATATTACGACAGGAATATCTAAGAAAAGCATTGAAAACACCCTGGTTCATAAGAAACGATCAAATATTACACGAACTCAGTATTCTGCCTCTAAAATCCTGGATCATTCGTTTCTCAGACAAATTCTATATTTCTCTTACTTCTTCTCCTGCTTATACATCTTTTGAACTTGGAAAAACCGAGAACCCTTCTCCGAGAATTGAATCACGTTATTGAAAAGATCTCTTATATACTCCATTGTTAGCTCCATAGTATGTATTATTTATTGTATAAATTTCATATATAATGTATTATTTATAAACATTTTTTTATCATTGTCTCATCAAAATCAAAAATACCTATGTCAGTGGTATGTTAGAGATTACTTTTTAAGTTTCTCCTCATATTCTATTCAATGTTATGTAATATTCGCACACTTGAAAGACAAATATTTTGTCGAAAAAGTATCAATAAATATACTACAAAAATGACAGGAAAAAAAGCAAAATATGGTCATTACATTTATTGGATCATTTCCAACATATACTGTTAATTTGAAAAATTAACAAAACAATTTTTACAGCAAAATTTTCAATATAGCTTGGGAAGAAAAGGACCTTTTTATAGAGTGCCGCAGCTATACCAAATGTCTAGTTCACAAAAATCTGTAATGTCACAGGATGTCTTGAGCTTTTTCCCGTTTTTTTCCGGTCTGAGAATATAAATTTTCCAGCTCTTGTTTCGCATATTACAACACATTTTTTTCTGTTTATTACTTGACAGTACTGTGTTACTCCTGCACTTTTGTTTCGCAACTGAATATTAGAGTATAATTTTGTTCCAAAACGAGTTTAAAAAAAAGATAGATTTTTTTTCTAGGAAGCATTTTTTATTAATTAATATTAAGAGTCCTGAAATGCTTAATGTATTTTTCAGCTGCAAAGTCGATCATGGAGCTGACGTCAACGCAGGGATTGAGTTTTCAACATTCAAGTAGGGATTTTTTTCAAAATGTATATTCTCCAGTCGGTACCAGGCCTCCTAATCAGCTCTCACAAAGTTATAGAATAACTGTATATTACATGAAATATGTGGAAAGTACGCTTAACACTAATACATTCATTTTTACTTTTTGAAATTTTTTGAAATTTCAGAATGAATAAATATTTATATTTGCTTAAAAACGTCTCAGATACCTTATTTTTTTTAAATCTCAAAGATTACATAATCGATTTTGCGATTTTAAAAAGTTGTTTAGTAATAACATTTAGGGTTGTAATAGTTTTTTCACCGATTTAATTGTTACAAGATTTCCGTATATTTTCAATGAGATTTTGCTTTTTGTGTTTAAAACAGTTTCAATGGATAGATAACATTTAATCATCTGATTGTATCTCTTATTTAATAATGTTTGATTTTTAAAATATTAAAATGTTTAAATGTTTTCGAAATTTTCGACTATTTTTGCATAAAATAATACTGTATCCAACGATTTAAAGAATTCACGGATATTGACTCTAGCTGTGTCTCTAATGAACACAATGACCGTTTAAGCAGTTTCTCCATTTGTTAATTGTAAGCATTAAGTTAGTAACACGTGGAAACAATAAACAAGAAAAAATCTTAATTGATGCATATATTTACATTTTACCAAGTTCGTTTCGCTTGACGATTATCAAAATATTTCCTAAATTTTGACCAACCGGTACACTCTGCCAACGACGACTTCGACGCCTCGTTAAACTCTTGTTGTGATGTTAGAGTGCATCAAACGCGTACACTGCATTTCGTTGACTTTATTTTATTCTTTTGTTAAATGGCGCGTGTGTGATATACGCGCACGTTTCCTAGAGCCTTGGAATACTTACCCTCACTGCTTTACTAACAGTAATTGAATTATTAATAAGTGATAGAAACGAACATTGTTAACAAAATCTGATAACCAGAAATGTCCATTCCCACAGAAACAATTTTGCATCGAAAAACGAGCCAGAAATTTGATTCCTGTCGTCAAAATTACCAACTTCCATTACTCTTGCATCTAGCGAAATGAGGGCTCAAGGAAACGCGCGCGGATATTAATAAATTCAAATCAAATTATTTTAGTTGTTTCTACTCGTGTCGCTACACAAGAAAGCGTGTTTCCATTTAAATACTTTATACATTATGTTTCGATGTGCCTTGTATATTTCCAGATCAAAAGTCTGCCAATAAAGACCTGACTACACTGGATCCGATGAGTACTGGAAACACGGACCTTCACTCATGAGGCGATTCCATCTCAGGTGGGCAAAATTCGTATTCTGTATATTTTCAGTTCAGAACGACTGAAGTAAATTCGATAGCTATACCTAACATGCATGTAACCTCATAATTAGGTATCGGATATTTAGGAACAAAATATCGTCTTTAGGCTCCAAAAATGTCACTGAAATATATAAAGAAAAAGGAGAAGAAAGGCTCTGTCATATTTTACACAATAAAGTGAAAAAAATGTTTCCCTATATTATTTTTTCAACTTAAATGCACAAAACCAGTTTGTATATTTTAACATAAACAGGATTTATTTATAGCTCATTACAACCCTTTTACATTTTATTCTTCCTATAGTTTGCATTTCAATATATTACCAAAGGTTCCCAATTTCAAATTTGCGACGTTTGAGAGGTAAAATCAGATTCAATGCGGAGAAGAATCTCTCAATATCTACTGATATGACTGACTTACAATTTAAAAGCCTAACATTAGCAACATGAAATTCACCTGAAAATTTAGAAATATTTTCACTTAAAATTTCGCTTACTGACTTTGTGATATATTCTGGACTTTTTTAGAACATTTTAAAATTGTTCACGTATCAGTTTTCCTGAACACTTGGAATCTAATCTACTGCTGACAAAAATATTGACATGGATTGACACAGACAATGCTCGTAATGTTTACAATATTATTCCACTGCTCTGAACAAAGTTCTGCATTGAGTACGGGCGGCAGAGATGTATCTGGCAAATTCTTTCGAAGAAACAAATTAATGATGCTAAAACATCACGTACTTTCTCGCTCGTATTTTCACGCAAAATGACGCAAAAGTACTCCTTTTTTCAAAAAACTGTACATGACCTTATTTCAAAATCTATTTTTAAGAAACATATTTCATTAAGGGAAAATATCTATCGTTAATATTTTCTATGTAGGAAGGCTCCAAAAATATTGTCAACTTTTGAAATTTTCGAAAATTAGAGTTATTAACGAAAATGAGACCTATCCCTTTCTCTCAACAAAAAATTTAATCTTGATTATATGAGCCATTTTTTTTTAAATTGGGAAAATATGCCAGTGGTTTCATGTAAAGTACCCCCAAAATTAAAATATCGGTTTCAAATTCACGGGACCCCTACATCTTCCAAACAGATTGAGGAATATTAATTTGAGAGAAAATCGGTTGAACGGTTTAGCCGCTACCGTTGTTCACGGAGGGACAAACGTTTCGCCATTTGAATTGTCGGTAAGAAAGACCAAAATTATGAATTCTGGCTACACTACGTTATAGAGGATTTTCTTCTAAATTTAGCAACTGGATTTATCCACATTTTCGTTACCAGAGTCCTGTAATAATAGTTTTTATGCCACAAATTCGTCGTTTTTACGCTCAGAATTACATAAGTCTCTCTCTACTCTGTAGCGAGAAAGTAAAATAATTCCGGTAGAATATTCTATGAAAATCTTTTTGACTGAAGAAATAGGTTTATTTACTGAAGGAAAATGTTTTATAACATCATCTATATTACAGTGAAAAACCCAATCAATTACTGATTGTCAGTGTATCTGATAAAATGGGCTTCAAATCATTTTCGGCCAGTGCTTTTAATAAATCTACAGATCATCGTACTCCATATTTAGCACTGCAAAGAGTGATTAACTCAGATTTTTTCGTGAAGAAAACAACTATTTTCTATTTTTTGGATATCCCAAATTACCGGTGAAGTTCCTAGCTTCACATTATATACGTCGAAGTTTTTCGAATCATTCATTGTTCACAAACTAGCATCAATATTTACACACCGTTTCTCCAGATTATTTTCACTTGACAAACATTACTCTTTAGTTCACTGTATATATATCATCACACGTTTAAAAGTTCGAAACAGAAAAGTCTTTGAAATTTGCTCAACCTATGTATTTTGCTGCGTCTTGTAACAAAACAGGTATTGTTCTCTGTCGCAAGAAGATTCTGTCACAGGATTCCTAATAATTTCTCAAATTACAATCCAAAATGTCTTTAAAGTGTATCCTATTAATCATACCTGAATCTTCATAATCATCCAATTTACTTTCCCAAAAATCTATAGCCATTAAAAGATGTCAGTTTTCCCATATTATTTCTCGTCAGAATATTTACAATGGACTCTTTCTGGCTCATCAAAAATTCAGTTTTCCTCTTCAATACAGGTAGATCACAGGAACAAAAAATATCTTGCTTTAACTTTGTTAAAGTTTTTAACAAGTCTCGTATAGCCCAGTGATTAAGCAATCGCCAACATAAAGAACGAAAGCAAAAAATATTTCAAGATTTTCCCGAAAAAATCAAAGATCGCTCTTGATAGGATGGGCTCCTGTCAAAATTAGTAATGTAATTACCTAAATGTACCAACATCTTACATCTAAAAACCAATATCTGATAACCGTACAGATTTACCTTAATAAAAAATTACCTTTGTACATTTTACTATGTATATTTTAAAAGGCAGTTTTCACGTCTATAAAAATTCAGTAAGAAACATTGTATCTTTTCATTACTGATGAATTTAATGATGTTAATTTTATTTAGTAAATAGTTTTACTTCATAACAGGATTGCAAAAAATTCGCATATTCCCTATGTATTTGCTTCAAAACACATGAAACTAATCGTGTTTTATATTTGAAATTAACTCTTTGTTATCTCTATCGCCTTGTTCCTAAACACGTAAATGCAGGGAATTATATTTTTTTAATTTCAGAGCTTCCTACAACTTCTCTGCCATCTATTATTTGGAATTCTTCAGATGGTTGATCGTTGATTTTTTCCAACATTTTCATCTCATTTAATTTCGAACCAATCTAAAAGATACATGGGATTTCTTCATGATATTTTTGCTAGATATATTGTAAAAACTTCCTCATCCCCACGATCTTCTAACTCACCCCCTAATTGGATCTGGTAACCTGCCATGCTAACTTCCAGGCCAAGGCTTTGTCGACACATTCATTGGTTAGCTTGTTCCCTCTAATGATCCCCCTCGCGCTGTGTCTTTCCCCGTTCTGCCTACAACGTGCCACACCAATGCCGAACTTGCTAACGCGAAGCCTTTTCATCGAGAGGACAGCTGTGACCCCCGATGCCACAACCCAATCCTTTCCGGGGCGACAAGTCTGAGAATGC
Organism: Acheta domesticus; assembly: GCA_031308135.1. Classification (NCBI taxonomy): domain Eukaryota; kingdom Metazoa; phylum Arthropoda; class Insecta; order Orthoptera; family Gryllidae; genus Acheta; species Acheta domesticus. The sequence continues at coordinate 159,825,611 of JAHLJT010000631.1, read as the reverse complement.
CTCTACGATACACTCAACCTCCGTCGCCGCAGCTACGAACTGAAGATTTGCAGCCAACTGCTCTGGCCCCCGATGCTACAACCAAAATTTTCCGGGCGACCAGTCGAAGCCTGCCTCTTCGATACACTCACCTTCCTTCACCGCCGCTACGAACTAAAGAGTGAAGAGTTCCAGCCACCTACTCTGGCCCGCGATGCCTCAACCCATTTTTCCGGGGCGACCATTCTCAGGACTGTCTCTACGATACACTCACCTGCCGCCGCCGCAGCTACGAACTGAAGAGTTCCAGCCAACTGCTTTGGCCCCGATGCCACAACACAATCTTTCCGGGGCGACCAGGCTTAGACTGCCTCTACGACACACTCACATGCCGTAGCCGCAGCTACGAACTAGAGATGAAGCCACCTGCTCTGGCCTCCGATGCTACAAACCAATCTTGCCGGGGGCGACCACTCTCAGCCTGTACGATCATATATCATGCCGCCCTTGCCGCCGTCGCCATTCCTTTAACTCCATCCATCAACACTCGTGGGGGGGACACTGGAGGGCGCAACGAACACCGATGAGTGGACGAGTCGGCTCGCCCGGGGGCGGCGGCACACCGTCATCTGAAACTGGCGGGTGCTGCCTCACCCCCTAATTGGTTCTGGTAACCGGCCACACTAACTTCCAGGCCAAGGCTTTGTCGACACATTCATTGGTTAGCTTGTTCCCTCTAATGATCCCCACTCGCGTTGAGTGTTTTCCCCGTTCTGCCTACAACGTGCCACACCAATGCCGAACTGGCCAACGCGAAGCCTTTTCATCGAGGAGGTCAGCTGTGATCCCGATGCCACAACCCAATCTTTCCCGGGCGACCAGTCTGAGCCTGCCTCTTCGATACATTTCTTCCTTCGCCGCCGCTACGAACTGAAGAGTGAAGAGTTCCAGCCACCTGCTCTGGCCCCCGATGCCTCACCCCAATCATTACGGGGCGACCTTTCTCAGTTTGCCTCCACGATACACTAAACTGCCGCGGCCGCAGCCACGAACTGAAGAGTTCCAGCCCAACTCCCTTGGCCCCGACACCTCAACCCAATCTTCCCGGGGCGACCAGTCTCCGCCTACCTCTACGATACATTCACCTGCCACCACTACGAACTGAAGAGTTTCAGCCACCTGCTCTGGCCCCCGATGCCACAACCCAATCTTCTCGGGGCGACCACTCTCAGCCTGTACGATCATATATCATGCCGCCCATGCCGCCGTTGCCACGCCTTTAACTCCATCCATCAACACTCGTGGGGGGACACTGGAGGGCGCAGCGAATTCCGATGAGTGGACGAGTCGGCTCGCCCGGGGGCGGCGGCACACCGTCATCTGAAACTGGCGGGTGCTGCCTCACCCCCTAATTGGTTCTGGTAACCTGCCATGCTAACTTCCAGGCCAAGGCTTTGTCGACACATTCATTGGTTAGCTTGTTCCCTCTAATGATCCCCCTCGCGCTGTGTTTCCCCGTTCTGCCTACCACGTGCCAAACCAATGCCGAACTGGCCAACGCGAAGCCTTTCATCGAGAGGTTAGCTGTGACCCGCGATGCCACAACCCAATCTTTCCGAAGCCAGTCTGAGCCTGCCGCTCCGACACACTCACCTTCCCTTCGCCGCCGCGACGAAGTGAAGAGTGAAGAGTTCCAGCCACCTGCTCTGCCCCCCGATGCCTCAACCCAATCATTACAGGGCGACTTTTCTCAGTCTGCCTCTACGATACACTCACCTGCCGCGGCCGCAGCTACGAACTGAAGAATTCCAGCCAACTGCTCTGGCCCCCGAAGCCTCAACCTAATCTTCCCGGGGCGACCATTCTCCGCCTACCTCTACGATACATTCACCTGCCGCCACTACGAACTGAAGAGTTTCAGCCACCTGCTCTCGCCCCCGATGCCACAACCCAATCTTCTCGGGGCGACCACTCTCAGCCTGTACGATCATATATCATGCCGCCCATGCCGCCGTTGCCACGCCTTTAACTCCATCCATCAACACTCGTGGGGGGACACTGGAGGGCGCAGCGAACACCGATGAGTGGACGAGTCGGCTCGCCCGGGGGCGGCGGCACACCGTCATCTGAACCTGGCGGGTGCTGCCTCACCCCCTAATTGGTTCTGGTAACCTGCCATGCTAACTTCCAGGCCAAGGCTTTGTCGACACATTCATTAGTTAGCTTGTTCCCTCTAATGATCCCCCTCGCGTTGTGTGTTTCCCCGTTCTGGCTACAACGTGCCACACCAATGCCGACATTGTCAACGCGAAGCATTTTCATCGAGACGTCAGCTGTGACCCCCATGCCACAACTCAATCTTTCCGGGGCGACAAGTCTGAGCCTGCCTCTACGATACACGCACCTTCCGTCGCCACCGCTACGAACTGAAGAGTGAAGAGTACCAGCCACTTGCTCTGGCCCCCGATGCCTCAAGCCAATCTTTCCGAGGCGACCAGTCTCCACCTGCCTCTACGATACACTCACCTTCCGTCGCCGAAGCTACGAACTGAAGATTTGCAGCCTCCTCCTCTGGCAACCGATGGTACGACCCAATCTCTCCGAAGCGTCCAGTCTGAGACTACCTCTTCCATACACTCACCATCCTTCAACGCCGCTACGAACTGAAGATTGAAGAAATCCAGCCATCTGCTCTGGTCCTCGAAGCCTCAACCCAATTATTCCGGGGCGACCATTCAGTCTGCCTCTACGATACACTCACCTTCCGCCGTCGCAGCTAAGAACTGAAGAGTTCCAGCCTTCTGCTCTGGCCCCCGATGCCACAACACAATCTTTCCGGGGCGACCGGGCTTAGACTGCCTCTACGACACTCACAAGCCGTAGCCGCAGCTAAGAACTGAAGATTTGCAGCAACCTGCTCTGGCCTCCGATGCTACAAACCAATCTTGCCGGGGCGACCACTCTCAGCCTGTACGAACATATATCATGCCTCCCCTGCCGCCGTCGCCATTCCTTTAACTCCATCCATCAACACTCGTGGGGGGGACACTGGAGAGCGCAGCGAACACCGATGAGTGGACGAGTCGGCTCGCCCGGGGCGGCGGCACACCGTCATCTGAAACTGGCGGGTGCTGCCTCACCCCCTAATTGGTTCTGGTAACCTGCCATGCTAACTTCCAGGCCAAGGCTTTGTCGACACATTCATTGGTTAGCTTGTTCCCTCTAATGATCCCCCTCGCGCTGTGTTTCCCCGTTCTGCCTACCACGTGCCACACCAATGCCGAACTGGCCAACGCGAAGCCTTTTCATCGAGAGGTCAGCTGTGACCCCCGATGCCACAACCCAATCTTTCCCGGGCGACCAGTCTGAGCCTGCCTCTTCGATACATTTCTTCCTTCGCCGCCGCTACGAACTGAAGAGTGAAGAGTTCCAGCCACCTGCTCTGGCCCCCGATGCCTCACCCCAATCATTACGGGGCGACCTTTCTCAGTTTGCCTCCACGATACACTAACCAGCCGCGGCCGCAGCTACGAACTGAAGAATTCCAGCCAACCCCTCTGGCCCCCGAAGCCTCAACCTAATCTTCCCGGGGCGACCATTCTCCGCCTACCTCTACGATACATTCACCTGCCACCACTACGAACTGAAGAGTTTCAGCCACCTGCTCTGGCCCCCGATGCCACAACCCAATCTTCTCGGGGCGACCACTCTCAGCCTGTACGATCATATATCATGCCGCCCATGCCGCCGTTGCCACGCCTTTAACTCCATCCATCAACACTCGTGGGGGGACACTGGAGGGCGCAGCGAACACCGATGAGTGGACGAGTCGGCTCGCCCGGGGGCGGCGGCACACCGTCATCTGAAACTGGCGGGTGCTGCCTCACCCCCTAATTGGTTCTGGTAACCTGCCATGCTAACTTCCAGGCCAAGGCTTTGTCGACACATTCATTGGTTAGCTTGTTCCCTCTAATGATCCCCCTCGCGCTGTGTTTCCCCGTTCTGCCTACCACGTGCCAAACCAATGCCGAACTGGCCAACGCGAAGCCATTTCATCGAGAGGTTAGCTGTGACCCGCGATGCCACAACCCAATCTTCCGAAGCCAGTCTGAGCCTGCCGCTCCGACACACTCACCTTCCCTTCGCCGCCGCTACGAAGTGAAGAGTGAAGAGTTCCAGCCACCTGCTCTGCCCCCCGATGCATCAACCCAATCATTACAGGGCGACTTTTCTCAGTCTGCCTCTACGATACACTCACCTGCCGCGGCCGCAGCTACGAACTGAAGAATTCCAGCCATCTCCTCTGGCCCCCGAAGCCTCAACCTAATCTTCCCGGGGCGACCATTCTCCGCCTACCTCTACGATACATTCACCTGCCGCCACTACGAACTGAAGAGTTTCAGCCACCTGCTCTGGCCCCCGATGCCACAACCCAATCTTCTCGGGGCGACCACTCTCAGCCTGTACGATCATATATCATGCCCCCCATGCCGCCGTTGCCACGCCTTTAACTCCATCCATCATCACTCGTGGGGGGACACTGGAGGGCGCAGCTAACACCGATGAGTGGACGAGTCGGCTCGCCCGGGGGCGGCGGCACACCGTCATCTGAAACTGGCGGGTGCTGCCTCACCCCCTAATTGGTTCTGGTAACCTGCCATGCTAACTTCCAGGCCAAGGCTTTGTCGACACATTCATTGGTTAGCTTGTTCCCTCTAATGATCCCCCTCGCGTTGTGTGTTTCCCCGTTCTGCCTACCACGTGCCACACCAATGCCGAACTGGCCAACGCGAAGCCTTTTCATCGAGAGGTCAGCTGTGACCCCCGATGCCACAACCCAATCTTTCCCGGGCGACCAGTCTGAGCCTGCCTCTTCGATACATTTCTTCCTTCGCCGCCGCTACGAACTGAAGAGTGAAGAGTTCCAGCCACCTGCTCTGGCCCCCGATGCCTCACCCCAATCATTACGGGGTGACCTTTCTCAGTTTGCCTCCACAATACACTCACCTGCCGCGGCCGCAGCTACGAACTGAAGAATTCCAGCCAACTCCTCTGGCCCCCGACACCTCAACCTAATCTTCCCGGGGCGACCATTCTCCGCCTACCTCTACGATACAGTCACCTGCCACCACTACGAACTGAAGAGTTTCAGCCACCTGCTCTCGCCCCCGATGCCACAACCCAATCTTCTCGGGGCGACCACTCTCAGCCTGTACGATCATATATCATGCAGCCCATGCCGCCATTGCCACGCCTTTAACTCCATTCATCAACACTCGTGGGGGGACACTGGAGGGCGCAGCGAACACCGATGAGTGAACGAGTCGGCTCGCCCGGGGGCGGCGGCACACCGTCATCTGAAACTGGCGGGTGCTGCCTCAACCCCTAATTGGTTCTGGTAACCTGCCATGCTAACTTCCAGGCCAAGGCTTTGTCGACACATTCATTGGTTAGCTTGTTCCCTCCAATGATCCCCCTCGCGTTGTGTGTTTCCCCGTTCTGCCTACCACGTGCCACACCAATGCCGAACTGGCCAACGCGAAGCCTTTTCATCGAGAGGTCAGCTGTGACCCCCGATGCCACAACCCAATCTTTCCCGGGCGACCAGTCTGAGCCTGCCTCTTCGATACATTTCTTCCTTCGCCGCCGCTACGAACTGAAGAGTGAAGAGTTCCAGCCACCTGCTCTGGCCCCCGATGCCTCACCCCAATCATTACGGGGCGACCTTTCTCAGTTTGCCTCCACGATACACTAACCTGCCGCGGACGCAGCTACGAACTGAAGAATTCCAGCCAACTCCTCTGGCCCCCGAAGCCTCAACCTAATCTTCCCGGGGCGACCATTCTCCGCCTACCTCTACGATACATTCACCTGCCACCACTACGGACTGAAGAGTTTCAGCCACCTGCTCTGGCCCCGGATGCCACAACCCAATCTTCTCGGGGCGACCACTCTCAGCCTGTACGATCATATATCATGCCGCCCATGCCGCCGTTGCCACGCCTTTAACTCCATCCATCAACACTCGTGGGGGGACACTGGAGGGCGCAGCGAACACCGATGAGTGGACGAGTCGGCTCGCCCGGGGGCGGCGGCACACCGTCATCTGAAACTGGCGGGTGCTGCCTCACCCCCCAATTGGTTCTGGTAACCTGCCATGCTAACTTCCAGGCCAAGGCTTTGTCGACACATTCATTGGTTAGCTTGTTCCCTCTAATGATCCCCCTCGCGCTGTGTTTCCCCGTTCTGCCTACCACGTGCCAAACCAATGCCGAACTGGCCAACGCGAAGCCTTTTCATCGAGAGGTTAGCTGTGACCCGCGATGCCACAACCCAATCTTTCCGAAGCCAGTCTGAGCCTGCCGCTCCGACACACTCACCTTCCCTTCGCCGCCGCGACGAAGTGAAGAGTGAAGAGTTCCAGCCACCTGCTCTGCCCCCCGATGCCTCAACCCAATCATTACAGGGCGACTTTTCTCAGTCTGCCTCTACGATACACTCACCTGCCGCGGCCGCAGCTACGAACTGAAGAATTCCAGCCATCTCCTCTGGCCCCCGAAGCCTCAACCTAATCTTCCCGGGGCGACCATTCTCCGCCTACCTCTACGATACATTCACCTGCCGCCACTACGAACTGAAGAGTTTCAGCCACCTGCTCTGGCCCCCGATGCCACAACCCAATCTTCTCGGGGCGACCACTCTCAGCCTGTACGATCATATATCATGCCGCCCATGCCGCCGTTGCCACGCCTTTAACTCCATCCATCAACACTCGTGGGGGGACACTGGAGGGCGCAGCGAACACCGATGAGTGGACGAGTCGGCTCGCCCGGGGGCGGCGGCACACCGTCATCTGAAAACTGGCGGGTGCTGCCTCACCCCCTAATTGGTTCTGGTAACCTGCCATGCTAACTTCCAGGCCAAGGCTTTGTCGACACATTCATTGGTTAGCTTGTTCCCTCTAATGATCCCCCTCGCGTTGTGTGTTTCCCCGTTCTGCCTACCACGTGCCACACCAATGCCGAACTGGCCAACGCGAAGCCTTTTCTTCGAGAGGTCAGCTGTGACCCCCGATGCCACAACCCAATCTTTCCCGGGCGACCAGTCTGAGCCTGCCTCTTCGATACATTTCTTCCTTCGCCGCCGCTACGAACTGAAGAGTGAAGAGTTCCAGCCACCTGCTCTGGCCCCCGATGCCTCACCCTAATCATTACGGGGCGACCTTTCTCAGTTTGCCTCCACGATACACTCACCTGCCGCGGCCGCAGCTACGAACTGAAGAATTCCAGCCAACTCCTCTGGCCCCAGAAGCCTCAACCTAATCTTCCCGGGGCGACCATTCTCCGCCTACCTCTACGATACATTCACCTGCCACCACTACGAACTGAAGAGTTTCAGCCACCTGCTCTGGCCCCCGATGCCACAACCCAATCTTCTCGGGGCGACCACTCTCAGCCTGTACGATCATATATAATGCCGCCCATGCCGCCGTTGCCACGCCTTTAACTCCATCCATCAACACTCGTGGGGGGACACTGGAGGGCGCAGCGAACACCGATGAGTGGACGAGTCGGCTCGCCCGGGGGCGGCGGCACACCGTCATCTGAAACTGGCGGGTGCTGCCTCACCCCCTAATTGGTTCTGGTAACCTGCCATGCTAACTTCCAGGCCAAGGCTTTGTCGACACATTAATTGGTTAGCTTGTTCCCTCTAATGATCCCCCTCGCGCAGTGTGTTTCCCCGTTCTGCCTACAACGTGCCACACCAATGCGGACGTTGCCAACGCGAAGCCTTTTCATCGAGACGTCAGCTGTGACCCCCGATGCCACAACTTAATCTTTCCGAGCCGACAAGTCTGAGCCTGCCTCTACGATACACTCAACCTCCGTCGCCGCAGTTACGAACAGAAGATTTGCAGCCACCTGCTATGGCCCCCGATGCTACAACCCAAACTTTCCGGGCAACCAGTCGGAGCCTGCCTCTTCGATACACTCACCTTCCTTCGTCGCCGCTACGAACTGAAGAGTCAAGAGTTCCAGCCACCTACTCTGGCCCCCGAGGCCTCAGTCCAATCTTTCCGGGGCGACCAGTCTCAACCTGCCTCTACGATACACTCACCTTTCGTCGCCGCAGCTACGAACTGAAGATTCTCAGCCTCCTGCTCTGGCCCCCGATGGTACAACCCAATCTTTCCGGGGCGACCAGTCTGAGCTTGCCTCTTCGATACACTCACCATCCTTCGCCGCCGCTACGAACTGAAGAGTGAAGAGTTCCAGCCATCTGCTCTGGCCCTTGATGCCTCAACCCAATCTTTCCAGGGCGACCATTCACAGTCTGCCTCTACGATACACTCACCTGCCTCCTCCGCAGCTAAGAACTGAAGAGTTCCAGCCAACTGCTTTTGCCCCCGAGTCCACAACACAATCTTTCCGGGGCGACCGGGCTTAGACTGCCTCTACGACACACTCACATGCCGTAGCCGCAGTTACGAACTGAAGATTTGCAGCCACTTGCGCTGGCCCCCGATGCTACAACCTAATCTTTCCGGGGCGACCAGTCTGAGCCTGCCTCATCGATACACTCACCTTCCTTCGCCGCCGCTACGAATTGAAGAGTGAAGAGTTGCAGCCTCCTGCTCTGGCCCCCGATGCCTAAACACAATCATTACGGGGCGACCATTCTCAGTCTGCCTCTACGATACACGCACCTGCCGCCGCCGAAGCTAGGAACTGAAGAGTTCCAGCCAACTGCTCTGGCCCCCGATGCCACAATCCAATCTTTCCGGGGCGACCACTCTCAGCCTGTACGATCATATATCATGCCGCCCCCGCTGCCGTCTCCACGCCTTTAACTCCATCCATCAACACTCGTGGGGGGGACACTGGAGGGCGCAGCGAACACCGATGTGTGGACGAGTCGGCTCGCCCGGGGGCGTCGGCACACCGTCATCTGAAACTGGCGGTGGCTGCCTCACCCCCTAATTGGTTCTGGTAACCTGCCATTCTAACTTCCAGGCCAAGGCTTTGTCGACACATTCATTGGTTAGCTTGTTCCCTGTAATGATTCCCCTCTCGCTCTGTCTTTCCCCGTTCTGCCTACAACGTGCCGCACCATTGCCGTCCCCGCGACCGCCACGCCTTTAGTTTCAGTTGTCCGCTCTGCCCCCTGATGCTACAAACCTAATCCCTCCCGGGCGATCAGTTTCAGCCTGTCTTTAGGATCCATTAATCTCCTGATTTCCTCTCGCCACTTCACTCTCAGTTGCCTTTCTATTTTTGCCTCTAGAATTTTCTCTAAATGATTATTTGGATACAAGCCTTCGTTTAATATGTTTGTATCATGATGTGAACGTGGATACTGGGACTCGCGTAGGTAGTCGTAGGGAGAAATACCAAATTTGCGCGCGGGCCCCCCACCCCCCGGATCACGCAGTGTGCGTGTTCCGGGGGGTGAGGGGTCCGCGCCCCGCAGACTGCGTGCGCAGAAGTCGCAGACTCACCTGGAGGCAGACTGCGCGGGAGTGTCTGCGAGCGCGGGTAGAAACGTCCGGCGGCACAGCACGATGCGTTGAGTTGAAGAAGTGGAGCTGCAACCGGGATATCCTGTGGAGCGCAAACGGATTTTAATACATAAAACACGATTGCTCTTAACTCATCCAAGTACGATAGAATTTAATTAGTGTGTAATAAATTTGATATTAGCGTCTGTATAATCTTCATGTAGTAATGGTACGGTAAACTACGCAAAATGCCCGGATTTAAGAAGAGGGGAAAGCAAGAGATCTAAAATTGGATACAAATTTGGTTCTATCTGCGTTGTACCATCCGCAATCTGCACTTCTTTTGAAACGAAGCAAATGTAACTTAAGACTGAATTATTTTCAAAATCACAAATTAACAGAATCTTTAATTTGGAAATCTGAACTGGAAATTCGGGATTGCGATATTGATGAGGTTCCAATACTTTTCTTCTTATTACTAAAATATGGGGAGGAAACGTGGAAACAAGGCAGCTAAGTATTCAAATTACTATATGTCGCGCACTAAGGTCCTTGTTTGCATTCGATTATAGTTCAAAACTCGGAATATAATTTAACTTGCAATTCCTACGTTTTGGTAAATATTCATTTTTGAAATTATTTTATTATTTATATTTAATTAGTTATGTATATTATGAAAAATATTTCAAAAAACCTAACTGCATGTGTGTGTATGTGTGTACAGGAGCATTCGCCGAGATGAAATACTAGGGAAATCGAAACGCACGAGTGCAACTGTCGTAAAATCGGATCATAACCTTCACAGGTGAGGATTCTGCGCTGCCGGGGAAATATTCTCGTTTCTGTACACTCTGACGTAAAGACGACTAAAATAAAATCAGCATAATCATCTAGCAGATGTGTTTTTTTACACACACTAAAACAATTGAACAACAACACACAACAAACAATTGAAAGGGGTATTTGAACGCATTAGTACCAAAAAATATTTTCATCTATTTAGATTAATCCCTGAAATTCACAAATGCAAAAAACATCGCGATTAAATAGTCTCCTAGCCTACAATACGTAATTATTGAGCTTCCAAAATGTCGTGAAGCAAATGCCCAGATTGATGTCTGTCCTCCCTCCTTCCGGAGGGATAAACGGAGTGCGTGTTGCGGGGTGAGCAGTCCGCGCTACAGCTGCGTGAACTGATGTTGCAGGAGCCGCTGCCTCGAAGGTTGGCTGCGTTGGAGACTGCGCTTCGTGGAGCTGCCTCTTCGCTTTTGGATGGAACTACGATCAACTGTGATTGTTTTCACACAAATGTCTTGTTGTTTGTGGACGTTTCATACAATAAAGTTCATTGTTTATTGTATTATACGGTGTATTCATACCATATTGACAACGCAGCGAACTAGTAAGAGGAGTTCGTAACTTAACCCTGCAATTCATAGGGCTTGAAATTTGCAATTTTCCACTTAGTGGACCTCACCTAACAAGTAAACTATAAGAACCCGGCAGACGTTGACATGCTCAATTATCCGCTCACTTTTTCCCTTTTTTTCTCCCTTTCCTTCCTCCCCTCTTTCCTTCCCTTTCTTAATCCTCCTTCCCTCCCCCTTTTACTTCTCTCTTCCTTTTTCTTTCCCTGTCTTTCTTTCTCTCTTCCCTGCTCACTCGCTTTCCACCTCTCCCTCTTTCCCTCTGTCTTTTCCTCTCTCTCTTCCCTCTCTGTTTTCCTCTCTCTTTTTAATATTTTTAACTCTCTCTGTTTCCTATTTGCCTTTCTCTCTCCTCTATCCATTCTACTTTATCCGCTCCTCCTGATCTCCTCGGCCTCGTCCTGCGTCATACGGCAACGCCAAGCGCCAACGGCAACATTTAACTGAAGCTCCATCTTGTGCTTCATGCTTGCTTATCATGCTTGTGCATGATAACTGAAGCATCATCTAATGGAGTTACAACAGAATGAACAGCATAAAAACCTCCAAGAAAAAACATGTAATGTGCGACCTGTCAAGCAGATGGGACACACGGTGTCGGCGTTCATCGCTCTTGTACATACATCCTTTTTTGACTGACACGAAAACTATTGAATAGCTTAAACGACTTCAAAAACAAATTCAAATCGCTGAAACAAGGACTCACTCTGGATGCGCTGAAATATGGCAACATAGCTGTCAGTCGTATACAACTTCTCTTGAACAGACTCAAAACATTAACATAAGAAATTGCTTCGAAATGTTCTCATAAGTAAAAAATTAAAATTAATTACAATAATTCAAAGTTTTCGAAATTGTAGTACACGATATACAGAACACTATGTCATGAAATTTTTAAAGAGAATCAAGTTTATATTTTGTAGAGCATTACACACATTCAAGTATTCGACTATTTCACTCATGTCTGACCGTGTCGTAAGTAATCAATGCTAAGCAAGAACATATTCAAATTAAATCCAATCCCAGATATCTATCGCCATGTGATTATCACTTTGTTTACCTTTTTCACTCTGCTGTTATCACTTTGTTTACATTTTTAAGATAATGGTAAAAATTGTTTTAGGTCCTCAGTAGCGTATGAGCATCAATTTAATATTAAAATGTGTCATTTTGGTGATGTTTAAAACTCTGAAATTGAATCTATTATTAAAGATTCAGTGCTGAAAAAGCAAAAGAAACATAACTAGTGGTGCTTCCCACACATTTTCTCATCCTACTTCTATATGGTCTTAAATGCTATTACATTACTTCATAAACCAGCAAAAGTGTATTCTACCAGTAAACGTTTTCCGCACCGAGACCCGAAATTCGATACTCAGTTAACCAACCGGCATTTATACTACTACGCCATACTAGCACCGTATGGGCCGAACAGAGACATCAAAAGAATCGAGATATAAAATGGTAAATGCATGATACAGAAACAATTGATACGATGATACATACGATTTAGAAATCCAAGAAGAAACGTTAAAAATTGTTAAAAGTTAAAAATTTAAAAAAATATATACAGACACTTCCAGCACATTTATCGTAATTATCAATATTTGTGATTCAAATGGCTTCACATGGTTTTCAATAAAAGTTTCTAGAATTCTCAATTATTTCCTGTGACAACAGAGAATTTTGACAAATAACATTCTCCGAACAGGACTCGAACCGGCGAATCTTCCCTCGGAAGCCCTGTACCAATGCTCGCTGATTAACTCCCGCGACCACAATGGATAAGCATGACATTTACACTTATATGACATTTACACCCAGGGAAGGTATCTGGGAACATCATCATTCATAACAGAAAAACCAAGTTCCATTTATAGATTAAAAAACTAAGATCTCCGAAAAAAAGTCTGTGCCATTCTATAGCACCACTAGTTTTTCTAAATTTAGCAACAGGGATTTATCCACTTTTTCGTAACCAGATCCCAGCTGTAAGAGTTCTTCTGGCGAAAATACGCCGTTTTACAGCACACGATTACATAACTTTCTCTTCTTACGAAGTATTCGTAAGGCAAGAAAGTAATAATAATTTCGGAACCGTTAGTGATATGTAAGTTGATCGCACGCATTCTAGTTATTTTGTATTTCAATTTAACGTTGAAATACTCATAATTTTACTTAAATTCGTTCGTACAGATATACACAAGACGATTGATTTGACAAGACAAATGTTTCAGAAATCGAATAACAGTGGTGAAACAGTGGTGCTACAGAATGCACAGACTTTCCCATATTAGTTTTCTATTTCCTTGCGTCTACGCTAGCTATTTGGAATTGCCACATACTCTTTTTTGGCAGCTGCCATCTATCACCTCCAAAAGTACACTTTTTGTCATTTATTTAATTGTTCGGTTTCCTATTGGTAGATCGGAAATATTAATTTTAGAATAGTTTGACCAAAATTAAATGTTTTACAAAAGTTGTTTTTCAAAACATACGTCTGTCCGTTGTAGGTGAAAAACACTAGCGCCTAAACTATATGTAATTTATTTTCCAAACTGAATGAACTTCCCTGTCTATCAGGCCATGCTCGGCGCCCTGCGATTTTGAAAAACATTCATTAATTTTTGGGGGAACATAACATGAAGCCTCTGGGACATTTTCCAAATATTCTCAAAAATGACTCAACATTTTTTCTTTAACTTTTGTAAGAATAGTATGAAATGCACTTATAAAGGTGGCGTAGATCCGATTTGAACTAATAACTCTTAATTTTGGAAAATTGCAAAAGTTTAAATTTTCATTGGCGCCTTCCTACAACTACAAAATCGTAGATAGAGATTTTTCCTTCAAGTAAAATTTGTTGTTTATTTTTAGTTCTTTCATAAAGGTCCTGTACATATTTTGAAAATTTTAGTAGTTATCGCGCAATATTAAAAAATTAATTTGTGCAATATTAAACAATTAATCTCAATTCCTCAAAAACCGCTACAGATTTTTTCTTTAAACTTATGGTCAAAATAGTGCTAAAATATATTCTATAAGATGACATAACATTATTCTGCTTTATTCTAAAGTTTTTTTTTTCGAAAATTACAAAAATGTAATTTTTTACTTATCTCTCGCCTCATTAATATTTATAATAACGGCGATTTCATCACGTTATTGCATTTATGAGTGCATGTGCTTTAAATGAAGACTTATAAACTTTCTAGAAAACGCAGAGATTTTCTGTGAAAATGAGTTCAAAATTCCACATTTTCAGAAACACTCAAATGCCATTTTCTCAAAAACAGCTCTTGAGTTTTCAACAAAAATTTCTTTATAGGACGATTTTCTGTTCTGCTCTTCTAAAAGATTATTGAGGTTTCGATTCAACTGTTAAGAAATAAACAAATGTACTTTGGCGGTGATGGATGGCAGCTGGCAAGAGTATGTGACAATTCCGAAAATCTAACCCAGATCAAATAAATTACAAAATTAATACGAGAAATATTTTGCCATTATGTAGCTCCACTAATTTGAAGTTTCACCCAGTTCATGGCAATGTTACCCATTGTCAAAGAATACAAAAAAATTTAACAATTTCACAAAACTCTTGCAATGCTGTGAAAACACAAAATGAAAGGCACACACTGACTAAGCGATGCTACCTGACTAACACAGCAAGAAAAACCAAATTAATGTAACATTGCAGAATGTATTGAAAGGTTACGAGGCACACATGGCTGGATTTTCCAAACCAGACCACTCTCACAGCACCACAGCTCCTCCTAATTACACAGCTGTCTAGTAGAGGGTCTCAATGCAGATAGCAAGAAATGCCTTTCACCGACGTGAATGCTTCACGCCCAAGTCCACCGTATCCCCTTCCGCCTTGGCCCAAAACTCCACCAGCGTTCACTCCCGCTAACCGCCCGTCTCTGCCCGCCCCGAGTTTGACACCGGGCGGGGCGCAGAGGGCGGCCAGCCGGAGGAGAGGCGGACGGAGGCGGGGGGAGATACGGGCGGTGACGGCGGTGGTGGTGGTGGTGGTGGCAGCGGCGGTGACGGTGGTGATGTCGACGTGACGTCATCGGTGTCGGCGGCGAGGGTAGCTGGCTGCAACCTGGCCGGGTGGCGGTAGAACCGCCCCATGCGTAGAGGCGCGGGGAAACAATGATTAATTAATGTCTTAATTAATTAATTTTTTTAAAGTGGGACGCGCGAACTTTGGAGTTAGCGCCCCCATAACACATTGGTGTAGCATGGAACTCCCATAATTTGGCGGGAGTACCACAAAGAGTGCCCAGGTGGGCGGAAGTCGCAGGAACTTGTCCGCGCCGACCAAAATGTGCTAACACAATGGTGATTTAGCAAACGTTCATATTCAGCGTGGCCAAGACGAACCGCAGATGGAACGAATCCGCCACGAGAAGGGGAATCAAGATGACCACGGTGTAAGAGATATTTCAACGCCACCTAGACTAGTATAAGGCCTGTCGACTGACGCTGTGACGTCACATGCGTAGTCATCACAGCAAACGAATCTTTCGCTGGCTGCAGACAGTCAATAACATTTACTTACTTTCTTCGGCACCTTAATAATGATTATTTTTTTACAAAAGAATGTTCACAACATTTTATTGCATTTCATTCAATTAACAATTAATTTTAACTAAAAAGAGATTCAATGAAGTAACGATTTTAAATTTAAAGTATTGCCATATTTTAAAATATTGTGCTTGTTAGACTGGCACATATTTTTGAGGCAACTAATTGATGCTGCATGCATAACATCATTTTCCATATGAAGAAAATTAATTTTGTTTATCTTGATTTTTCCAATGGTTTCTAATGGACTCCAATAGGTGCATATTGTCGTAATGAAAAAGAAATTTTCTGTAGGATTTGCATGGATGTTCATAAACTATTTCTAGTTTTGGAGAATCGGAAAACAATGAAAGGTTTTTTGGTTCACTGGATTGTCAGAGATCTCTGCAATCACTTCAACCAATCTTTTCAAGCCATACAATTATGGTTTTAATAAAATGGTCAAGCAATTCACCAGTCAATTTTCTGACCGCAAATATATCAACTACAACTTTATATGATGAAAGCAAACTAATTACCATGCACACAAGCTGTTGATGAATTTTCTTCATTAATGGCATTTCCGTCCATACTTCCTCCTTTATAGTCAACACTTGACTTCAAGAATGTTTCATCCATTAAGAGCACTACCACAGTCTTGTCCTTATCATTTAACAAACTAGATGTCTTTTCTGTGTACCAGAACGCATGCTCTGTTGTTGTTTTAAACTTTGGGGCTGAATTGTATGGAAAGCAGTTTCATTGTGGGAGTGCGTGGAAACCACATAACGCGAACTTCACATAACGTTCTTACAAGTTGTTGAGAGAATGTACCTTCTCTGATGCAAAATTGCTCTTCTACACGTATCTTCTGTTCGCACAAATTTAAAGTATAGATATTATTACAAAATAAGGATAAAGGCGTTATTCTCAAGTATTTCTGTACACAAAATTCACAGTTCACACTTATTACACGCGCCAAACACGCTGTAATGTTATGACTACAGGTAGTGACGTCAGAAACAAAATGCCCGTCTGCCAATAGGCCTGATGATTGAGATGGCATTGGATATTCACTCCCAGTCTAAAACTGTAGCTAATATGAGGCAGGTTCTCACAGCTCTCGCTATATAAGCGCTGCGAACGACTTGGGGATTTTTTTGGGACAAGATGGCTTCTATTGATAGCACAATGAACAGTACACTTGACTGATCTCTTCGTAATAAAAACTTTATTCCGGACTACAAAGTAAATTTTGAAGTTTCCAAAGTGAGTCGAAAATCAAGATATTAAAAAGAAATAGGTTGAAGTTTTCCCCATAAAAGGAGAAAATTAAATCAACAATGAAAATGTTATGCGAAATGTGGTAAGTACATCTACCAATTATTCACCTTATACTATTAGTTAATTACCAAATAGATACACAATCATTGTAAAATCATATATAATATTGTGAAAATAAACAACCAAATAGGTATAGTCATTAGTTATACATCAATTCGGAAAAGAAAATCCACGACTTAAATTCTGCAAATTCTGCAAATGAATATAATGCAGAAGGCAAATTGAAAATTGCAGATTTTTCATGCTAAAAACTAAAAATGGAAGATAATCAATATAGATTTGCAGGTAATTTTTCTGGGAATGTTCACAATGGTAAATATGCATTTCATATGAGTTTTCAATAATATTAAAAAATTAATAAGGTAACTTGTAGATGATACGATTTACAAACCATACCTTAAGATAGAACTTGTTATAATTAAAATGGTAACTTTTAAGATTAATAAATGTAAGAATTTATTTGTTTAACTTATTTTTCATTCTTGTTTAATTTTGATGAACTTTCAGTGGTTATGTTGGGCAAAGACACAGAGACAGCCATAGGAACACCATGCCTGTTCATCAAACATATCTGTCGACTGTGATCCTCATACTGAACTTCATTGGTATGGTTAATGTGTATCTTGCTTATTGTGTACTATTTTTAATTTTAATTATTGATTTTTTCTAATTATATGAAATAACAAACTTCAAGAAGTGTAATTTACTACCTAAGAATTAAAAAAATATTTTTAAAACTTTAATTTTCAGAAGATGATTATGAAATAATTTCGAGGAAAGCAACTGTAATTCATGAAGAAGATTAATTGAATGTATCCAAAGGGTGTCAGACAAACTTGTTGATGTTGGAAAAAAGATTTGAGAATAAACAAATGGTTAGTCTTCTTCGAAAATCACAGCATATGATTGTGAAATGTGAACCAGAGAATGTGTTTTTTTCACTTATTGTTGACAAGATGTGATTATAAAAAGGCAACTGATGTTATTTCAATATAGGCATCGAGGTTCTGTATATAAATATTATCGTGATAATGGATTATTATTCATGGTGGTGATATTCTGTGCAGTGGTTCTAAAAAGTACCTTCAAGAATTACCTTCATTTTTCGTTCTTGAAATTAATTTTATGTTTTTGAAGCCATGTTGCGTTTCAATTGATAACATGGTGGGAAGTGAAAGGAAGTGGTTGTTAGGTTTTCATCGAAGTTTATAGAGAGAACACAATTCAGATAACGGAGAAATATGTAAACCGTTTCATGAATAGTATGGAAAATTTTTCACAGTAAAATTTAGGATTGTGTGAAAATGCAAGAAAATTTCAAGTGAAAGAAATATTAAAACTACAAAAACAATGTTTTACAACTATAGCACAAATTCGATCATGCGTTTCGCATAAAAATACTTTTAATAATTTAAAATGCTTACCTTCCAATATTTATCAATACCCAGAACCATGATATTTTTAATTGAATCATAACATGGTCCATATCTATTCACCACTATAGCATTACAAACAGACAATAACACAATCATAACTCTGTGTGAGAAAAGCCCTACAAAAGCAGAAATTAAGATATTCTACCTGTCACCAGATGTCATGAAAAGTTACAAGAATAACATAAGGCTTTTCTCAAAAGTAAATCATTCTTCTTCATAAATTCATGGTCAAAGCAATCTTACAATGAATGGTTTGCACATATCCAACAGCAATTTGTAATTTAAGTACAGGCATAAAGTAACATTTATGCCTATAAAATAACATTTACCTGTAAAATACCAAATACCACATAAAGTAACATTTATGTACATTAATATATTTAGGAAACTGTATATGTATGTATGTAAACTGTATATGTATACTGTTTGTAAGTAGGTTATGTGATTTTGAGAATTGTAAGTCATAAAATTGTAATTATTTCAGAAAATAATAAGTACAAATTGAATATTATTAATATTGAAATAAAGAATTGAGTTGAATTATAAATAAACTACATTTTTTAATTTGTAAAATATTACTAGAAAATTATAATTGACACTGAAATTATTTTTCAATGAGGGTCACTGATGAATATACTGTTGCAAAGAACAAACCTGTTGTTTGCTGAGCAACATGAATGTCAAATGAATGGTAAATCACAGTTCAAGTAATTTTCGTAAATATAATCCCTATTGTTTTTGTTGTTACAACTCCAACTTTTGTTTTGAAATGGAACTTCACATTCTCTGGTACTTAAATCACATAATTGCAAATATGCATGGCTCTCGCTACAAAACATTTCAAAAAAATTAACACCCCTGTCAGCCTGTATAATAGGTCTTAAAAGATCCCGATATATTTACAGTGGCGGTTCCCCAATTATGTGTATTCAGTGACGGTTATAGCTTTCTTGCAACGAAAACCTCAGAAAATACTAAATGCTTGAGATGCCATCATCAATGCCCAGTTCAATCGATACGGATAAGCGAGGAACTAGCCTCAAACTGGCTTCAAAAATTTTGCCCGAAAGGCGGCTAGTTGACACACCTATATATCTTACATCGTGAGATGACCGAGCGAGCGGAGGAGAGAATAAGAGTGTTACGTTGGAGAAGGCAAGGGTCAGAGGCGGGATTCAGGGGGGCAAGGGGGGACAACTGCCCCCCCCCCAATCTTGGCACAAATTTAAAAAAATATATATTTCATTTCGCAGATCTTCAAATTTATATATAAAAGATCTATTTGTTTCTGTATTTTGAGAAGAAATGTATTAATAATTAAGCGAAAAATAATTTTGTTAAGCTGAGTGAATAATATACATTAATAAATTGGTGAACTTTGGTTCAATATTATAAAACGCGCGGGATAGTGTTCAGCGTTATTTTGAATATCCCTTATCAATAAATCCTCTTTCAAATATATATTGCTTTTACACGTTATTTACTGGGAAATTTATCAGTTTAATGCCTAAAATCATGAGTCATAACGAGACGTCTGATTTTAGGACAAATGCCTATTTAGGATGTTGTGAAAAGTAAGATGTTTGTAGATGTTTACGAATCATGAGAAAATAGAGGTACTGAAAGCATCTAATATGCATAAAATGTCCGAAAAAGGGCGGTTGATGTCTATTTTAATGTTTTTGCCAAAAACAAGTGATTTTCAAGAACGATCGTATTTTAAATGCTAAATTTTGAAATTCGTTTTACGGAAAAAAATTTCCGAAATGCAAATATTGTGTGATCGAACAACGCACCGAAAACTTTCACTCAAAATGCCGAACAAGGAGCCCTGCAAGTCAACATAATAAGGATGTTTCACGCTTGTCTCCGAACAGCACGCACATCTTGGGCAATTGCCCCCATTCCTGATGCAGCTGCGCTGTTGGCAGGTTGAGGTTCATCGCCGCATCGCGTCGTCTGCGAAGTCGAGGCGAGGAAAGCGACAGACAGGGCAGACAAAAGCCTACTCTCGGACAGGCGTAAATTACAAAATACTGTTCAGTGTTTAAATGGGTCGTGTGGTACAAGGTTTTTTGGGGGGTGGGGAGAAGGGACGAGTGAAAAAGTCCCAGGAGACGTGAGCAAGAGAAATGTAACTAAATTTGTTTGCACCTATAAATCTGTCAGTAAAAAGTTCATTTTTAGCCTTAAAAATGATTTTAATACACAAGACAGCGTTTTCGTAGAAAATTTGGAGAAAATATTGATTATTAACTATACTGCTAATTATGAAAGTGAATAAAATATGCTAGTAGTCTCTCTCATTAATGTAAAAATACTTTTTCCTGCATACTTCAATTGCTTAATTTAATCTTTTGAGATAAGTTCTACATGCCAGAAATGTAACTTTTTCATGTCTATTTTTTTGCCTGGCTTAGTCATTCTGTAACCTATTTTAAGTGCCTCGAACGTCAATTTTAATGCCTATTAGTGCCTAATTTCGTAAATTTGTTGCCTATTTTAGATGCTTAAATCAAACCTTTTTGTGAGTAAAATTCCCAGGTCTAGTCATCACACTCAAATTTTTACTCTCAAAAAGAAATAGTATTTCCCGTTTATTAGATGTAGATGGAGTTAAAGGTGGTGATATGAACCATTTATATAATATGAGCCCCTTGGTATCTTTTCATATGTCGCAAACATTCTAGCAGGAACAATTTTAACTAGTTTAATAACTCCTGTTGCCAATGTAGCTTTAAGGTGCAGTTGTATATGCGAGCTGATGTGAAACAGAAGTGTTCGTGTTTTCTCGGTTCTAAAACCTTTGAAAGGTATGTTTTTGGCTTTTAATTAGAGTTGAGTTCGCTTAGACCGATTCTGATTTTTTAACGAATGAAATATATTATGTTTTAAACGTTGTTTCTATGCGTTCAATCTGTAATTTCGAACTATCATAGAACGGTTTTAGTTTGCAGAATTTTAATATGGCGATGGTTGTAAAACAGGCCCCGAACTATGGTGCGTATACGAGCGTATATACAGGTGTGGAAGAATACAATCACTCCAGAAACATGTAAATTGTTTATTATTTACAAAAGAAACGAATATATTTGTTCAGAAAGAACAATTAAGCGAGAAATAAAAAGCACTCAATTTACACAATTCGACTCCCTTTTTATTTCTCGCTTAATTTTTCTGTCTGAGCAAGTATATTCATTTTTTTTGTAAATAATAAACAATTACATGTTTCTGGAGTGATTTTGTGCTTCCATAATGCAAATTCTTGCCTAGAAATCAATTTTTCAAACCAATTTTTGAGTGCTTATTGCGGCCCAACCATTCGGAATATCAAAGTAGTTTATTAGACAAAATATGCTTAGAATTGTCTTAAGAGCTTATTTTCGAAGTTCCTTCCCCAGACACCCTGTATACTTGAGCCCCAAACTTTAACTGGCTTGTATTACATACACAACAACTTGTGTTCGTAGTATTTTTATTTTAGATACCACCGAAGATTCTAGGTCCAAAACAAAATGGAACTAGAGAAAAATTTGGTGCCATTTTTACGAAAATGGCGTTTAAGCGTTACGAAATGTGTTAATGCGAAATTTGAAGCTCTTCATTACAGAAAACTATTTCTATTTCGAAAAGCTTTATTGGAAGTGGTGTGAATCACTGCCATTTACAAATGCAATAATACATACAAATCGCCGATAATATGCATATTAAAGACATGAGAGAAATTTCAACAAAATTACATTTGTGTAATTTTGGAAGAAACAAAATAATACAGCAAAATGAATTTAATGTCATCTTAAACACTGCAATTAGCATTATCCGTACAAAAAGTTTGAAGAAAAATTTGGAGCCGTTTTTGAGAAAACGTTTTTTACTGTTTCTGAAAATGCGGAAATTTGAACTAATTTTTACAGAAAACTGTTGAGTTTTCAATAAACTTTATAAGACCTAATTTAATGTACATGCGCACATTTTACAATGTCCATGCGCACACAAATCGAAATAAAAGTGGAAGCTCATATTATCACCTTGCACAGAAGATTGCACTTTAATTAAAATAATTTATTAATGTAGATTTCAAAATATGTATCCTACAGTTATGTATAAACATTTTTCATCATAATAAATAATATTTTCAATATTTCGATGTATGATTCACTGAGAAAAATGCATTGTTGAATTTACAGTTCGGACCGTTCAAATAACAAGGAGGATCGTCACCTCTGTGCTCAACTAATCTAATTAATAACATCAATTAAATAATTAACAAAATTGAAAACAATGTATTATTTACAGCACAATTCATTAAAACCATTCATATAAACAAATATTTTCGTGTTTACAATAGCGCCCAAATTTGCCCCCCCAATGAAAGATCCTAAATCCCGCCTCTGGCAAGGGTGGCGGTATGGCGGCGGACACGGGTTGTGAAATGGGGTAGCGAAAATCGGACATCTTTCAAAGTGGCGTTAGGAAAACTGAAGACAATAGTGGAAACTGGCGATTAGGAAATTACTGTGATAATGAATGATGAATATTAGAGGCAGTGTCGTGAAGTCAGTGAAATAATAACACGTGAGGTAGACACGTGTGTCGGAAAGAAAGAACATAGTGTCCCAATGCCGGCTGACATAACGCGATCGACGTGGGTGAACAAAGGGAACGATCAGTAAACAAGGATATATGGTATCGTGCGAAACTGAAGGTGCGAGGCGGCCTGTATTTGGAAGGGAGGTTGGAGGCAGCAACGGCGTGTGAAGGCGCGACGGGCTGTTACGAGTAGTGATGGCGCTACAAGGTCATGCGACGGCTGTGTGCATACCGCCCGACCACATGTCGACGCATCGCAGATGAGATGGATGTTGCGGGCTGTTAGGAAGCTGGTACTGTAAGGATATTCAGAATCAGATCTTGTTTATATTTAACGTCATGGAGTGATTACAAGGAGGATTAGTGTTATGAAAGATTAGGGATCAGAGCGAGGGGAATGCTAAATGTGAGAAGGGTGGGAAGATAAAAATATTTGCCGTATTATGTAGCTGTGTTTTTGTTTTCAAAAGAAAAAAAATCATTAATTACAAATTCATGCAAGGATGATGTATGGCCATGGAGTACTGTTCAGAGAGATCTCAGTAGATGTCTCAGAACAATGATGCATGTTAATAAACAAAAAAGGTGATTAATAGAGGCATGATAATGATGTTCTTATATTGTTAGAGGTATCAAATAAATTTCGATTAAACCAAGTTTGGGGTCAGATAAGATGTTCATTCCGTGTTCAAATGTTTATAATGATATTTTTCATGTATAATAAACTAGCTGGTACCCGGCGCGTTGCTGCCGCGGAAGAAATAATTGAGGAAATATTCCTCTCCCCCTCTCTTTTCCCCTCTCTCCCTGCCTCTGTCTTTTTCTCCTTTCTCCCTCCCCCTCTTATTTCTCCTCCTCTCTCATTTTCCTCACTCTCTCTCTCTCTTTTACATCTTTCTGCTCTTTTTCCATCTTTGTCTCTTCCCCCTCTGTATCTCTTTTCTCCCTCTGTGTCTCTTTTCCCCTCTGTGTCTTTTCCGGTCACTCTCTGACTCTCTTTTCCCATTCTCTCATTTCCCCCTGATGAAGGAGAAGGTGTGGATGATGAAGCTGAGATGAGAAGTAGATGAGTTGCGTTGGAAAAAAAAGAAGAAGGATGAGGAGAAGATGTGGATGATGAAGATGAGGATGAGTAGGGAGTGGCGGAAGAAGAAAATTGTACCATATCCTACAGCGGGAGATAGCAATCAAGAATTGGCATCACTAGTCTATCGGATTTTTATGTAGGAAAAATTCGAAAAAAGGGGAGGAGGGGGTGATGAAACGAATTATTATAATATTATTATTAATAATACGTTTAACATAATGAAGCGGCGGCCGACCCTGTTCAAATCGCGCGGCAGTTATGGCCATTGACGCTTGAACCGTTCCGAACGGGTCAGGAGAGCGCGCCAGCGAGAGCGAGCGCGTGGTCATCCCGCGGAGCATAGAACAGAGTGTGAGAGAACTCGGTAGGAGACAGGGCGGACGCGTTGGCTCGAGTGATTTTGATAGTTAATTTAATATTAGAAAAATGGGAAGTGTAGCTGTGATTTGTTAACATTTAATATTAGAAAAATGGGAAGTGTAGCTGTGATTTGTTAACATTTAATATTAGAAAAATGGGAAGTGTAGCTGTGATTTGTTACATTTAATATTGGAAAAATGGGAAGTGTAGCTGTGATTTGTTAACATTTAATATTAGTAAAGCGGGAAGTGTCGCACAGTGTACTGAGTCGTTGTGAAATAAAGTATTGTCCATGTTCTTTGTATTTCAATGTGTATTTCAGATGAATGTGCCAAAAACCCAGAGCCCATTTGCGAACAAAGATCACCTGTCCCACCCATAAAATCAATGTTGAAATGAACTCAAAAGAGGAACGTGTCAATATATTTTTGTACTACTAACAAAACCAAGAACTGTCATATGTGCCATTAGCGTTATTAAGATGATCTCCTACAAAAAAATCCCTAGTCCCAACAGATATTTATTTATATTTTCAAAAGCAGAAAGGAAGTAATATGTGGCAGATTATCAAAAAACGTAAGTTCGGTCACTATATTAGTTGGTACTATTGAGTTGGTGAGTGAACGTGTGTAGTAACAGTCGTGGCGAAAATCAACGAATGTACATCAAATAAACAAAGAAGACGGAAGGTCATTACTTCTGTAGACACAAGTAAGTGGCATATCTCGCTCTGCACAAATGAAGGCGAATTCATTGAGGCCCTGGTGCAAAACTTGTGAACAGATCAAAATACCGCCAAATAACCGTCACAAACAGACGTAGACTTGAAGACAAAAAGGAGTGGGCTTCTGGATAAATAAAATACTAAAAACAAGGTAGACATAATAAGAATCTCGGAGAGAATTATGGTATTTTGGTTGAAAATGTTCCTGACCAGAATCACAGTCATCCAACCGGACCGTCACGCCCGGACCGAAGCAAGCACACAAGAAAAATTGGAGGAATTCTGTGACGTTTTAGATGACACATTTAACAACCATCGATAACCCTTGAACTTCGTTTTGGGAGATTTTAATGCTGAAGTAGGGAGAAATCTTCATCCAGACGAAGAATTAACTGGATGTTTCGCCTGGGGAAAAAAGAAACGACACAGGCCAGAGACTTGTCCAGTTCGCAAAAGGCCAAAAACTCAAATTGAAAGTACTTTTTCAAAACAAGACCAGAAGAGAAGTGGAGTGGTGCTCTCGAAACGGCAAGGCTCGAAACGAGATAGACTCCATACTTACTGATCAAATACACAAGATACAGCAAATGGATACTATCTCTAACTTCAGATTTAGCTCTGACCATAGAATGGTTGCAGCAAAAATAGAAATTTCCAGAAAACAAGGATTGCAGTGTAAAAGAAATTTACTCATTCGCATTCACAAAAGAACTGGAAAGATCCATAGGAGAACTACACATACGTATACCACAACTTCACTATAAAGACGTGGAGTCTAGTATCATATTAGCATAAGACAGAGCCATGCCATCAAAAAGCGCAACGCAAAAAAGTGGCAAATTGCGCAGCAACACTCAAAAACTAATCGCACTCAGAAAATACTAACTGCTGAAAAGATATGAAAGCGAACAAAAAGAGAAGTGAATACGCTGACGTCAAGAAGCTCGTCAAAAGAGAAATAAGAAACGACATCAGAAATTTTAAGTCAGATCTCATTGATAAGATAATCCATTCATCTAAATCAGTGAAATCTATTAAAAAGAATTAGCCCCAGGAAGTCATTGGATACTGGAAGTAATACAAAAAGACGGAAGTAAATGTGTATCTAGATCGTGTCGCGCATTTAACAATATCCTATTTTATAAAGATTTGTATACATTTTCATCCAACAGGTACAGCATAACCCTACAGGAAGATACTGCTAAAGAAGAAACCACTCCACTGTTGTATCCAGGAAAAACACAGATGTCAAAGACAATACAGTTTTTATTCAAACATAGACTATTTCGATACATACTGTAATCTCTTCAGCAACCACAAGAATATCCAAGATCTCAGCAAAGTTACAGTTATACCGTGAGATTTACCAAGATGAGCACAGTTTTCCGTAAATTCATGAGAAAGTCCAGATCCAAACTGCCGGGTCAAAACTGTAGCCTAATCGTAATCACACACTTTATCACTCAGGGAACTCAGCACGAACTGTCTGCCTCTCCAGTGGCGGCGCACGTTTTCATCCCCGCTCGCTGCGTAGCCTCGCTTCTTAGCTGCCGCTTCGCTTGTTGGCCGCTTATCTTCCATTGGCCGGCTTCTCCGCCGGTTCGCCGTCCCTACAACACTCGGGACTGACGCTGCGCGCCCTTGGTTAGGCGCGTTATTCGAAACGCCACATATTGCCGCAACATCCCACCAATTCTCATCAGCGTAGTCCGATCACAATAATGAAATTAAACCAACAAGAACACTCGGCAATGACGGTGTCTTAACTGAACACCTGAACATTAATTTATCAGCACTCGCACCTCATATCACAAAACTATTCAACAAAATTCTTGAAACAGAAGAAATACCAAAGCAATTGTTAAAAAATATAATCACACTTATTCAGAAAAAAGGATCTAGAAGTGATTTAAATAATTACAGACCGATATCATTAATATCTAATATATATATATATATATATATATATATATATATATATATATTGAAACGTTCCTCCTTTGGGTTCATTTCAACATTGATTTTATGAGATATGAGTGGGTCAGGTGATCTTGTTCGCAAATGAGCTCTGGGTTTTGGCACATTCATCAGAAATACACTTTAAAATACAAAGAACATGACCAATATTATTTCACAACGATTCAGTACACTGAGTAACACTTCCCACTTTCTAATCGTAAATGTTAACAAATCACAGTTACACTTCCCATTTATTCCTGAGACACTATTCCATACACAAAGGAAAAATAATAGCTGATATTTATATGGGCGATTCATTTAGCTTCCAGGCGAGGCGCCGTCCCCCTCCAGCTCGGCATTGCTCGGCTGCCCTCCGTCCCATTCGTTACCCGAAGCCACGGGCGATAGCCGCTGCATGCAGCTCGGGCCCACGTGTCTCCTTACGCTGCCCCCTCAAAACACTATCCTTCCGGGTACTATTTATGCTTTATTTCCGTCCACCCCTCCCACATTGTCTATTTGGTAAACACCCTACTCATAAATACTCTATCTCGAGTCCTCGCCAGTTGTTTCATCATCATTTGCACCGACACATGGCGAAACTCGCTTCCCGATTGATATTTCGCACTTGCTCAGTTCTTTATATTGCGAACTCCGGTTAGATGTCGAATATTGTACATCGTATTCATCTACACGCCAGTTACTACTATGTACACTGTCCGTTATGACACTTAACGTTCCCTCAGTTCCTCGATTACTTGTTAGTAATCGCGAAACCAACGCGTCCGCCCTGTCTCCTACCGAGTTCTCTCACACTCTGTTCTATGCTCCGCGGGATGACCACGCGCTCGCTCTCGCTGGTGCGCTCTCCTGACCCGTTCGGAACGGGTCAAGCGGCAACGGCCATAACTGCCGCGCTATTTGAACAGGGTCGGCCGCCGCTTCATTATGCTCAACGTATAATAATAATAATAATAATAATAATAATAATAATAATAATAATATAATTCGTTTCAATATATATTGTAACCGAAAGTGCTAGTCGGTTCGGGGGATTTTAGTGGAATCGTAACTCATCAGAAGATTTCAAATGAAAAAACAACACAAAGTCGTGACCACAGAACACATGTAATTGGACACGCGTTTAAGCGAAACCACAAAAAACTTGAATAATGACAATAACATTGATACGCAAAGAAAATACTCAAAAAAATTAACACAATTCAAAAATATCAAAAAGGGAGAATCAACTGCAAAGTTATTACGAATTGATTTTAAGATTTGCACAACTTAGAATTACAGCAACATCTTCCGTGACAAAACGAGTTGAAACTCAACAAATGGGAAGAATGAAATCTCGGTTGGGATGAGTGAAGGGCACATGCTTCTCGCATGACTCAATTTCGTAGTACCTTCCATTTATGGAAATTGCAGTTAACTGTCCCTCATTACACACTGCATCAAAACACATATGCAAATAATTCGTGCACGAAATTCTCTAGAATCCCCCAAAAATCTCCATTCAATTAAATGAACAAATATAATGTTTTCTTGATTGTTAGCACATTTTGCTCGCGCGGACAAGTTCCTGCGACTTCCGCCCACCTGGGCACTCTTTGGAGTGCTTCCCGCTAAATTATGGGAGTTCCATGCTAGACCAGGGTGTCATGGGGGCGCCAATTCCAAAATTCGCGCGTCCTACTTAAAAAAAATCCATCATCAATCAATCAATCAATCAATCAATGAAATGGAATGAAGACATTAATTAAATCATTGTTTCCCCGCGCCTTGATGCATGTGACAGTTCTTCCGCCGCCCTGCCAGGTTGCAATCAGCTACCCTCGCCGCCGACACCGGTGACGTCACTACATCACCACCGTCACCGCCGCCACCAACACCATCGCGCCGTCGCGCCCGTATCTCTCCCCCCGCCTACGTCCGCCCCCCGCCGCCAGCTAGCCGGCTGCCCGCCCCTCTGCGCCCTGCCCGGGGTCGAACCCGGGGCACCGCCAGAGCATGTGCGGACAGCGGGCGACACAGCTGGTGGAGTGTGGGCCAAGCGGATGGAGCTATGGTGGACCGGGAGCATGAAGCATCCACGGCGGTGAAGGGCATTTTTCACGATTTCTGCATTTGAGACCCTCTACAGGACAGCGGTGTGATTTGTAGGAGCGGTGGTGCTGTGACAGTGGTGTGGTTCGACACCCGGCCATGTGTGCCTCGTAACCTTTCAATATTACATTCATTTGGTTTTTGCTTGCTGTGTTAGTCAGGTAGCATCGCTTGGTCAGTGTGTGCCTTTAATTTTGTGTTTCGCAACACTGCAAGAGTTTTGTGAAATTGTTAAAGTTTTGTGAAATTGTTAAAGTTTTTTTTGTATTCTTTGACATGATAACACAGAATATTCAAAAGAAGTTTCTTTAAAACTAAAGAAATGACATTACAAAAAGAATATCTTGTATTCTATTACAGTGAATAAACATAGTTTGTTGATAGAGCAGAATATTCAAAAGAATTTTCTTAGAAATAACGTTAATGGTCCCTAATATTATCTCTGACGGTGAATTGCGTGAACACGTGCCTTACACCAGTCTGCATTCTGTAACTAATTGCTTCGAAATTCGCAGTTCTAGTATGGAATGCGCGGCCACTTTAGTTCCGAGATTATTTCCTCCATGTCTACGTAGAACACCGCAGCACTTTTACGCAACTGGTCTTATTAAGCATTATACACACCTCTTGCGAGACAATAAACTCAGTTTCACGCAGTCGGGCAGTTCGTGTAGAAAAAAGCCCGATGTAGAACATATAAGGATCGAAATTCCGACCTTAGTCCGTTGGAAAAATAGCCTCGCCCAAAACAGCAAAGCTTGCAGCAAGAACAAGGGGTGGCGAAAGTCGCCTTAGCATGGTACACCTCTCGCTCACTTGACTCGCGGCCACATCTCTCGGACTCTGCCGTCAACCTTACACCTCGGAGTCCAAGCACTTTCTGCCCGTCGTCACGCACCCCCTCTCTCCCCTTCCGCACACGTCACTCCTCCAGATAAGAGTTACACCCCTTCTCCCCCTCCCCCAGCCACCGATAAGAAAAACCGTCGCCCGCTCGGCGGCGCGCGATCGATCGGGCGGGCGGGCGGCGGAATCTCGTGGAACCGATGGCTGAAAATCGATTTTGCCAATATTTGGGCCGATTGGCTTCATCATATATATTATAAATAGTATATATATTGTGACCATACTTACCTTTATCGGTAGTTTGGAATCGCACTTTCTTAAGGCGTGGAATATATCTTCAGATTGGGAGAGCTATGAATTGGGTTATGGCGAAAAGAACATTCTGGAAAACGCTCGCTCGCTCGATCTCTGGAAAGACACAATGTACCCCTCTTATTAGAAGATAATATGAAGAAATAAACAACCATTGAATAAATCGTTCACCTTTTTACCTGGTTCTCACGGAAAAGCAACTTCCCTTTTGTTAATTTTTCTGCAACAAGTTTCGCTAGTTGCTCGCTTCGCGCGCAAAAGGCAGTTATTCTTTGGCGGGCAGTGGAGAAAGAAGACAATAGTGTGGCGTCATACAGAAAGTATTAAAACACAGACGAGGGTGGGTAGAATAAACAGTTGGTTTATTAAAAAAACACTGACCGAAGTCGTAAAACATCATAACACTGCCTTCTACTAACTAAATAAATACAGCCCACCACAAGAAGTGATATTACAGTGCGGCTACCACACCGCCAAACAACAAACGTTTCCCCTTGGTGTGATGCACCGCTCTGCCGAGACAAACCTACATGTCTCACGACTGAAGACAAACTAATGCCGGCTTCTCCTCCGCGTGCTAGTCGCACAGCCTACTGCTCACACAGCTCGAACTACAGAAAAGAAAGAGGTGGGGCGTTCGTCACCCGGCTTTTAAAGGCGCCCTGGCGTCTTCCCCGACACCGTTGCCGTCCCAGCACCTGAGAACGACACTACACGCTCGGAAAAACCGATGCGTCATTGCGCGTCACCACGCCAGATGTCCAGCCCTTTGTTCAGCTTCCGGTGAAATTCTACCGTCTGCGCGTTTGAGCGTGCATGACGCTACAATAGTAACAACTCTGAGAGCTTAACCTGTTCACGTGGAACGTTAACGCACGCTCACTGAAAATTGTTTCCTGTGCGAAAGCAACTGCTGTGAAGTTCCTGTTTCGGCGTTTGAATTTGGCGACAAAGCTGTCATATGTTAAAAACTGAAATCTAGTGTGTCTAATAAATCTCTTGTTCATACAAGTGTTTTGCGGCGAGGGCCCAGTAGGAGCTGCCACCTGACGAAGGGAGATGAACTGACAAGTAGGCCCGCCAAATCCAATGCAAGACATCCAAATGCAAGGAAGTTATACCTGTTCCCTTTGCAGCCAGCACGCGGTTTTGGAGGGAATTTTTTATAAGTCCGACGCAATACGTTTAAATGCAAGTTCTGAGCTGGTATTTAAGGCCAAAGATTGTTATTAAAAACCAGTCTCCCGCCAAGGCGCCAAACGTGAATCATTGTTGATGCCAATGTGACAACACAAATTTTCTTTGTTGAGGATCAGGGATCTCTTGTTAGGGGGATTCCCGTTGATACATATGCCTGTTATTGGATTGACGGTTAACACAAAAAAATATTTAACAAAATATTTATTACAACCGAATTAAATCTTAAATGGAAATGCTGACTAGTGACACTTTTGCTCTTTGCAATTAAATACACAAACAAAGGAAACACATCAATATCTCATATTAACATTCCATCTCTATTAATTTTCTTAACCATGGTTTTATTGGTAATTTCAATGGTATTTACCTGTATCTCACCATTCAATAACACATCGTACATGTATCAATACGCGGGAACTGTATACGTTACTAAAAAATGCATGACACTACTGTTTGCACAATTAGCATTCCGCCCTCTCTACACTAAACATCCATTGGTTACATTTCAGTATCACGTACTATTGCTCCACCCATATAACACTTCTATCCTGCTGATACTAATCTCTGTCTCATCAAATTGAATAAAATAAATTATTCGTGACTTATTTTACAATACCCCTCGCGTGAGTACCGCACCGCCGTACCCCCGTTGCTGCCGACCGGGCGGGCTGCCAGACAGACGCGCGCGCCGTCCGTTGACCTTGAAGCACCATTACTGCCTAAATTCTCTTGTCAGCTGCCATCTATCGCCACTCAAAGAACATTTTCTTGACATTTTATTATATTTTCGGTTTCCCAATAGAAGAACAGAAATATTATTTTAAGAATATTAAAGAACAGTAAAATCTCGTGCTTAATAGCAATTTTCTTTAAATAATTTGGAGCCGTTTTTGAGAAAATGGCGTTTAAGTGCTACTGTAAATGCAATTTGAAACTCTTTTTCACAGATAATTTTTGAGTTTTCGAAAAATATCAATAGAAGTCATTTGAAGTACACAACTCACGAATACAATAGTGTATACAAATTGCTGGAAATATGCATATATAAACTGTGGAAAGATCTTTCAAAAAAATGCATTTGTTTAATTTTTGAAAAAACGAAAACATACCACAAAATGAACTTTATGTCATATTAAATAGTGCAATTAGCACTATACGCTCGAAAAGTTTGGAGAAGAGATTTCGAATAACTTTTTAAAAATTAGGGGGTATTTTACATGAAACCTCTTGAACAGATTCAAAATTTTCTCAAAAAAAGTTCAATTTTTTTCTTTGAATATTTTGTAAGAATAAAGAAAAATACACTTATCAAGATGGCTTAGGTCCGATTTTCACGGATAACACTGAATTTTCGAAAATTGGAAAAGTTTGAATTTTTTCGGCATCTTCCTATAACTATAAATTAAAGATAGAGAATATTCCTTTAAATAAAATGTGTCCTTCAAAGTGAGTTCTTTCGTTGTGGTCCTGTACATTTTTTCAAAAATTTAATAGTTATCGCAATTTTAATAGTTACACGCAAAATATTAATTATTGCGTGTAAATTGAGCAATTTTAAAAAATTACGAAAACAAGATTTTCTCAAAAACGGCTCAAATTTTGTTCTATAAACTTTTGGTAGGAGTAGTGCTTAATGTACTCTATGAGATGGCATAAACGTCATGTTGCTTTATTCTTTTGTTTTTTAAGAAAATACAAAAATTATATTTGTTTGACTTGTCTCTCACGTCGTTAATAATTGCGGCCATTTGTTCATAGTACTAAATTTATTAGTACATGTGCTTTAAATAATGTCAATAAAGTCGAAAACTCAACCGTTTTCTGTGAAAACTAACTCAAAATTCCGCATTTCTAGAAACGCTCAAACGCCATTTTCTTATTAATGGCTCAAATGTTTTTCAAACTTTTCAAACGAGTAATGCTAATTGCACTCTTTAATGTGACGTACAGTTTATATTGTTTTTTTCAAAAATTACACAAATGTAATATTTTTTAAAGTTCGCTCACTCCGTTATTACTCACGTTTCCCACAATTTGTAAACACTATTGGATTTGTGAGTTAAAGTGCTTTAAATGGCTTCAAATAAGGTTTTTCGAAAACCCAAAGATTTCTGTGAAAAAAGATTTCCAAATTTCGCATTTGCAGTAGCGATGAAACGCTATCTTAAAAACGGCTCTAAACAATTTAAATAAAATTGTCATTTAGGAGGAGGTTGTACTGTTCTTTAAAATCCTTAAAATAATATTTCCGTTTTACTATTAAGAAAATGAAAAATTAAGAAAATATTAAAAAAACAACACATTTGGCTGCGATAGATGGCAGCTGGCAAGTTTTTTTGGCA
This sequence comes from Acheta domesticus, assembly GCA_031308135.1. Lineage (NCBI taxonomy): Eukaryota > Metazoa > Arthropoda > Insecta > Orthoptera > Gryllidae > Acheta > Acheta domesticus. The sequence continues at coordinate 159,791,822 of JAHLJT010000631.1, read as the reverse complement.
CGTCCGGATAGCTAACAGAGACCAAAGGAAATAGAAAACTGATACGGGAAAGTCTGCGCCATTCTGTAGTACCACTAGATTTTTTTTGCCGAAAATCCGCAGATTTTTCGCGTAGCATTACAGAACTTTCCCTATACTACGTATATTACTCCGTATATACGTATGTATACGGGAAAGTAAAAATTGGAGTCGTTTCTGAGAAAATAATTCTTTAAAATCTAAAAACTGCATGTTTTACCCAAAATTACGCTTCACGCAAAAAATTCTCTTATTTTTGAAAATTTGAACGTGACTTTATTTGAAGAAATGTTTCAATGAAAAACAAAAAAAATTCATTTCATCAAGGACACATTTATCTTCTTAATTGTAGTTGTAGGAAGACGTTGAAATAATTTTGAATTTTTGCAATTTTCGAAACATTATGTATTTTAACGATAATGAGACCTGAACCATTATGTTAAGTGTTCTTTACACTATCCGAGGTCAAAATGTAATAAAAAATAGCTGCTAATTTTTGAAAAATTTTGAAAATGTCCTAGTGGGTTCATGAAAAGTTCTCAAATACCATTGTGGTCAGCTGCTCAAATGTCATTGTTGTCAATATTTTAAAATGCTAGCAAAGCATCAAGTCAGATGAAATAACACTGTTTAATGCAGGTTGACACTGTATTATCAAATTCAATGGAGTGAACTATAATGGTGGTCACTGATGAATTACCTTGTTGGTATGATAAATTGAGAAAGCGAACGAAACGATATTCTTTGTGGTTCAATATGGTTCACTTTACCTATCTAACCTAAAATACTAGAAAAGAGAGTAATAAACATGAAAAATGTGTAAATAATTGCATTTTATTTGCAATATTTTATTAGCGTCTTACTTTTCAAATTTTCTTTCCCTCAGCTAATGATAATGGATGTATCGGGGGTTTTTAAAGAGCATGGGATGATTGTATACAAGAATTTTCTGAAAAAAAACTTTTGACACTTTTTGTTTAATTCAAAGGTGGACACAGTACAAAATTTCACACTGACTTCACCTCGATATAAATATAGTAGTGGTTCTGGTTTAAAAATTCAGCTCTGCAAAAAAGACCATGTGCAATTTTGTGAAAAAAGAGTACCTTTCACGTAATTTCTGAATGAAATTAATGTAAAAGAACATTTAAAAGAAGTCCATTTTTTTTCCTTTAAATTTTCCCCCCAGGAAAACAAAGGACGCTTAAAAGAGTGGTGTAGTCCCCATTTCGTTGATCTCTCTGAATTTCTGAAAATGCGTGTTGGAAATATTGGGTTGAGACAATTAGACATTTAAGTGTCGCAACATTTAAACCGCGTCGACCCGAACTGAAATGACAGAGCTGCCGGCCTGATGTAGAGGTAAGGTGCATGGCGCAAGTCGATATAACTCGGACTTGAATTCGAGACTCGGTTTAGGAAACAAAATTGCTAGTTGAAAACATTTTTGCAAGTTCATGTAGTATTATCATATTACATAGCAGTTACAAATAATGTGAGAAATTATTGTCTGTTGTAATACCACTAGTTCGTAGCAATACCAATTGTCCTCAGATAGCATAATGGGCGCTTAAAGGTCTTCCAGGTCTCATTTTCACTGAAATCTCTAAGGTTTCGAAAACGGCATAAATTTTGTTAGAGCACCATAAGGTTCCTATCTCAAAAAGGGAAAGTATTGTAATGCTGCTGCAGAATTAGACGACTTTTTGGCAGAAAAAACGCGACTTGTGAGACTCCGGTAACGCAAAAGTGGGTAAATCTTGTTCCAATAAGGAATAAATTTCTTCCCCATACACGTTGTAAAGTCAGATTTTATGTTTTGAAATCCTTGAGGATGATAAATTAGCTTAGGGCAAATCTCTTTGTCCATTTGTAGTAAACGCTGGTGCGATCAGACGAATTTCTGTTCAAGTTAATAGAATTTATAATTTTTTTTATCAATCCTTTTCTTTATGTATTTTTCTCGGATATAGTAAACGCTTGAAAATGGCGCAAGTATCATTTTCGTTGAACTTTCTGAATTATGAAAATGACAAAAGTTAGAAATAATGCGAGAAAATATGTGCTGCTGTGGCAACTCTAAATGAAATTAACGGAACGTTTTTAATTCCAGTCTTTACATAACCTTTAGCTTTTAATAATTTTTATTGAGTTCACTTGGTGCTTTTTTTATTTTTGAGCTCTGACTGTCAAGTTCAATCAGCATTTTGAAGCATGAAAATATTCTAAAATTCTGTATCAGAGTATTTCATTATTCTTTATTTTTCCACTCGGTCCGACCGGACGGACAGACAGACGGATTTATTTAAATTCACATTCTTGCGTTTAATTACAAATATCTATTGTTTTACAAAAATTAGTTGCGTATCTGTGAGTACGTCAACCGAAAATAACGCGTTTACTTTTAACGATTTATTTATTCCTAGAACAATGAGAACAATTATAATTCTTATTCATTAAAAAAAACAATTATTTTATGTGAAACACAATGGCACCACACTCCTAATATCTACAATCCATGAATGCAGTAGGGAAAGGAGAGAAATTTAAAAATTAAGAACTTCTCTGAAGAAAACAATAAAACGATGCAATAATTCAGAAATTGAGGAATGTCCTAATAATTGAGGAATGTCGTAATTTGTTTCTTTTTAGAGGACGCTATTTAAACATGTGCAATTGTATATAATATGTGTCAATAAATTGAAATGGTCTGGATATAATTAACTTTGTATATTTCTTCAAATTTGATTCCAGCAGAGCAGCATTCGTTCCGTCCAAAACAAAATATATATCTGGATCTGTTTCTGCCAGATGCGCAGCACCACTAGCGTATTTCGAATCCGAGTCCCCACGCAACGTACGTCCCGCCCTTCGGAAGGCTGGGAGCAGCGGTAGGCTCTCGCACTACTAGTTGTTGTTGTGGAGTTGTGTCGCAATTTATAACCCCGTCGGCAGCCGCGCTGGCGGCGGCGGCGGCGGCGGTGGCGGGCGGTGTGGTTGCGGAGAGTTCGTCACGGCATGAAGTTGATTGTCCCGGAGACGACTCCATTGCGGTAACTTGCGCTGGATGGTTGTCTATTAAATGAACCGAGCTCCGAGCGGCCTATGCGAGCCCGCTCTCCTTTCGCGACCGCGATTCAGAGAGAGTAGGGGTGGACACGTCAGAGTGCGTATGCGGACTCAACTACGTGGTTCATTATTCCTAAAGTGTAGTGAAAGTTATATTCCGAGACGGGGGGGTCTTCCCACGCTGGGACGTGAGATTGTGCAACAGCCTGCACTTGGGCTTAAGAGGTAGTGCCCCTCTAGATATCTCCGGGCAAGATCCTGATAGGTCTTCTTGCAAGTGTGCGGTCGTGTAGTGCATGTGTGTTTACGTGAGGAAGATGAGGGAATAAAGATGAAGGAAATATCGCGGGTGACCGGGCCCGTTTTTTGGGTTAAGCCTCCGTCATTTGCGTGGTGTGATCGGAGAAAACGCGGTAATCTACTGATCAGACCACGTGACTCCTAGAATTCTTCTCAAGAATGTGGTTAGAGTTTACCCAACTACATAGCTAGTCACAATTATCAATAAAATGTTCTTACATTTTTTTTAAAAATGCTCTTAAAGCAAAGAAAAGTGACGTAAAAAATCAGATCAAAACCATTTCAAATGAACAACTCAAGCTGTTGGATATATTACTGATGCAATCGAAGCTTTTTTTATTTCGTTCAAGTGAACTCAGCTTGCAAACTTTGGTTTGGACTATTCTTTACTAGGAAATCTTGGTTTTTAGTTATCTCGAAATCGGTCAAACCAGCACTGACGCTGATAGGTGACTCATGACTCAGGAACCTTAGATTACTTACAACGGCTGACATTACAATATCGGAGCGATGAAATCGAACGGGCTACTGAGTAATTCTCTGCAGAACATTTGTTGCATCTCCTAAGTATTATTTGTAGCACGTACCATTAAAATGATATTAAAATCCATGAAATCAGCGAAAAAATGCTTTAAAAATGACGTAAAACAGTAAAACTAGTGGTGCTACAGAATGTCACAGACTTCTCCGTATTAGTTTTCTATTTCCTTGGGTGTGGGTTAGCTGCTTGGAATTGCCACATATACTTTCCAGCCATATATCGCCGCTCAAAGTACGTTTTTTTTGACATTTTCTTAATTTTTCTGTTTCCTAATGATAGAAAGGGAAATATTAATTTTAGATTATTAAAGAACAGTAAAACCTCGTCCTAAATGGCAATTTTCTTTTAAAAAACTGTGGCTGTTTTTAAGAAAGTGGCGTATAAGCGCCTCTAAAAATGCGAAATTTGAAGCTCTTTTGCACACTTTATTTGAAGTCATTTAACTTCATTTCAACTTCATTTGAAGACATTTAAAGGGCTTATACTTACAAATGTAATAAGGTTTACAAATTGTTGGTAATGTGCATATTAAAGATGTGAGAGATCTTTCAAAAAATTGCATTGTGTAATTTTTGAAAAAACAAAAAAAATACCTTAAAATAAACTTCACGTGATATTAAAGAGTACAATTAGTACTACCCGTTCCAAAAGTTTGAAGAACGAATTTGGAGCCATTTATGAGAAAGTGACGTTTGAGCGTTTCTGAAAACGCGGAATTTTGAGCTACTTACAGAAAACGGTTGAGCTCTAGAGAAACATTACCTGACATTATTTAAAGAACATGTACTCATTAACATAATAATGTAAACAAATAGCCGCTATTGTAAACGTTAACAACGTAAGAGACAAGTCAGAACAATTACATTTTTGCAATTTTTGAAAAATTAAAAGCATAGAGCAATATGGCGTTTATATCATCTCATTGAGTACATTTAGCACTAACTATACGAAAGTTTTAACGAAAAATTTGAAGCCGTTTTCGAGAAAATCTTGCTTTTGTATTTTTTTAATGCACATATTGCACACTGTATGGCGCGAAAATTACTAAACGCTTCAAAAAATGTACATGACCGTAAAAAAAGAACTCACAATGAAGAACAAATTTTATTTGAAGGAAAAATCTTGATGTGCAATTTTGTAGTTGGAGGAAGACGCCGAACAAAATGCCAACTTTCGCAATTTTCGAATATTCAGAGTAAACCGTTAAAATCGGACCTATGCCACCTTAATTAGTGTACTTTACTTTCTACTTCTTCGGCACTTCATGGATTAGGCTTGAGCCTGTTCCGTCTTCACAAGTTTTCCTTCCATCGTTTTTTGGGTCTGCCCACGTCTCTCCTTCCAAGCGGTTGATATAGTAAAGTTAATTTAGGTAGTCTTGAGTCATCCATCCTTTGCGTGCGTTGATACCAGTTATTTCGATATTTAGTTATTTTGCTTCCAATTCCTTCAGCATTTAGTTTTTCCCTAATATTCTCATTACGATTATGATCTTCTTTCGTGTAGCCTAGCGTTCTCCTCAAAAACGTCATTTCAGCGGCCTGAATTCTACTTAAGGTTCTTTTTGTTGGTACCCATCTTTCGCTTCCGTGTAGAAGAATTGAAAGAGCCATAGTTTTATAAAACTTTATTCTTGTATCTTATCTTGTCTTGTTTTTAGTGTGTTATGTATAGTACCACAAATTCTTTGGAACCTTGCCAATTTACTTTATTCTTACAAGAAATTTAAAGAAAAATTTGGAGCCGTTTTCGAGAAACTTTTGAAAATGTCCGGGGGGGCTTCATGTAAAGTACCCCCCAAAATTAATGAATGTTTTTCAAAATTTCAGAGCTTCGACTCATTCTTCAATTTGGAAACAATTGTATGCATAGTTTAGGCGCTAGTATTGTTCACATACACCGGACAGAGGGACGGACGGACGGGCGGACGGGCGGACGGGCGGACGGGCGGACGGGCGGACGGACGTTTTGCTTTCAATTGGTTTTTCAGTATCAAGGATTTACAAAAAAAGGATTCTGGCTACATCACGTGTTAGGGGATTTTTTTTCCTTAATTTAGCAACTGGATTTATCCACTTTTTCGCTATCACGACCCGGCAACGAATTTTTTCTGCCGAAAATTCGCTATTTTCCCTATCTCTACTATTCGCAATCTTCTTCTTGAAGTGCCGTCTCCATTACTGGAGGTTGGCGACCACTTCCCCGAACTTTTCTCTGTCTTGTGCCACATGGAACAACTCAGAAGCACTCGAGATACCTGTCCATTTTCGGATGTTTGCCAACCAGGACATCTTCTTCCTGCCGACTCCCCTTCTACCCTGAACTTTCCCCATCATTATTAGTCGTAATAGTTCATATTTGGGGTTTCTAAGTAAATGACCAAGATACAATGTTTTTCTAATTTTAATCATTTTTAATATCTCTCGACATATACCATTTTTCTCTAGTATGTAATCATTACGAACTTTGTCAGTCCAGGGGATTCTCAACATTCTCCTGATCATCCACATCTCGAAGGCCTCCAGTCTATCAATTGATGCTGTTTTCAGAGTCCATGTTTCAGCACCATATAAGAGAACACTTGCCACGTAACATTTTGCCATTCTCCATCTGAGGATAAAACTCAACTATTCGCTATAACTTCCCTTATACTATGTGTATACTCCGTATATACGTACGTATACGGGAAAGTAAAAAAAGTAAATTACTGGAAATCCACGAAAAATGCAAAAAATGCCAAATAAAAATGGTCATTTGCTTTTTTCATAACAAAATTAAATCTATACTAAAAGGCATTGTTCTAAAGTGAAAAGAAAAATAATGACGATTCCTTAAATCAGACTCCTAGTAGTTATTACATACATAAGTAAAATTAAGCACGAAAATAAGAAACTAAAACCAATTCAGGACTTTCCTCAACAAATAGGGCAACTTTATGTAGTATTTCACTGACTTCCTGATAGTAGAAAAATCTTTTTTGCTCATGTACCGTGTCTATCAACGGTACAAATTGAAAATTATTGTATAAAATATGTTTATTAAGTGTACATTAAAATTCTAACACTATTGACAAAGCCAATTGACAAATGTACAAGAGCGCTTTTGAAAATAAGAATCACGTTCTTTAGACGTTCCGGATTGGGCAAGGTTTTATTTGTTTCTTCATTGCTGCCTCTGCTGCTACTGAAGACGGCCATTTTGTTTGTGTGTTGAGGACAAGGTGCATTTTGATTATGTCTGAAGTATTCAAATGCATTTAATACGGCTTGAGAAGCATTTTGTAACTGTTAGACATGCATTTTGGTTATAGAATGATTAACTATATGCAGTGGTACCAATGTATCAATTTCTAAAAATTTTGGATAAGGGCATATTTGGAAATGGGCCACTTAAGTTAGAGATGCGTCTTACTTGTTAGAGATGCATCTTAGAGCATACATGCTTAGAAAATATTTGTTTACGATTTCCTTGTATTACTTTCATTACCAGATGATCTCACATAAGTAAAATTTTGATTTCTACATTTTATCTCTTCCGTACGAGTTCATCTAAATTTTGCGTTTGTAGCAATCAATTAGTCAATCAATACTGCGTTTGTATCAATAAATATCTTGGACATTTTTTGATAGTGTATTCCTTTCGTGAAGTTCAACAAATTGTGTGAATTTCAAGGTGTATGTTTTATGTATTATGTTTTGAGCTTTTTTTATATTGTTTATTTAAGGTCGCCTTGGAAACAACTTGGTCATTGGTGACCACATTTACAAAAATATAAATTACTTACAAATTTCAAAAATTCAAGTTACTTACAAATTTGCATGATTATCACATTCATGAGGTACAAGTACATTAGAGCTAGAGGGTTAATACAGTTTGTACATGAAACTGAAACATTATATATAATCTATTGCTAAATACAGTTAACAAGCTTAAATTTGTTCAAGAGTTGAATGATTTTTATGCATCCAGAATAAGAATTCAAAATACAGTGGAGATCATTATTAAGATTTAGGTTTCTTCTGTACGTCGTCATCTCATGGCAATCAACAATAAGGTGCTTTGTAGACACAGGCAGTCCATAGTTTGGGCACGGATCAGGAACAGTCTTTTTCAAGAGGTGGTTATAGCTAAGGTAAAAATGACCTATTCGTAGTCTAGTTACGATCACTTGCTGTCTCCTGCAAGAGATGTGATGGAAGATTCCTCAATGTTCTTCCTAACTGCTTGTAATTTGGAGGATGACATTTTCCAGTTTCGCTCCCAAAGCTTCTTGACCGCGAGTAGGAGGTACTTATTAAGGTCAGGGGGTGAGCCACCTGCTTTGGTCTCAATTTCTGGAAGAGAGATTGCTGCTTTCGCTGCTGCGTCCGCTTCTTCATTGCCCTGGATACTTATGTGGGAAGGGAGCCAAGCAATTGTGATGCGGTATCCTTTACAGAAAGCGTGATAAAGCTTTTCTTGGATTTCTTGGATCAGGGGGTTCAAAGAATGGCGGTTACGGACGGCGGATAGAACAGATAATGAATCAGAAAAAATAACAATCTCTGGGTTAGATGGTCTTAGGATGCTAATGTCTATAGCTTTGATAATAGCCCAGGCTTCACATGAGAATATGGAATAGAAGTCTGGGAGACAATAAAGGTACTTGAGGGGTGGGTTGATGGAAATAACAGCTCCACTAGCTCTTGATTGTTGCTTGGATCCATCCGCGAAAAATTGGCTATGGTTTACAAATTAGTGCTGAAACTCCAAGATTAGTTGCTTAAGGATATGTTTCGGGAGATCGGGATTTGTCAGTTTAGTTGCTTCCGTGCTTATTGGCAGAGAGAAATGGACCCAAGGGGGAAGGGGATTGAGTTTCCTCTTTATGATATCATGCGACATTATGCCAAGTTCATTTCGGTACTTAGTGAGTCTAACACTTAGCGGTTTAGGATAGTTAGGATGATTTGCATATTGGAAGGATTTGGAAAGGTTACAAGTATATTTAAGTGTGGTATCTGGAGGTCAACAATGGGTTGAGTTAGCGTATTTTAAGCATAGGTACTTTCTATTGAGGTCTAATGGAAGGAGGTCCGCTTCAACTAGCAGGCTAGTACATGGGCTGGTCCTGAAGGCCCCCAAACCTAGGCGACAAGCAGAGTTGACTATAGGGTCCAATGTTCTTAGTAAATGGTTGCTAGCTGAGCCATAAGCCACGGATCCATAATCTAACTTTGGATGTATCAAAGATTTGTAACAATTGATTAGGCAAATGGCATCAGCTCCCCATTTATGTGATGACAACATTTTGATTATGTTAAGTCTAACAGAGCAATCAGCTTTAAGGGAAGAAATGTGGGATTTTCACGAATACTTTTGGTCGAATGTTAAACCCAGAATTTTGCTGGTATTCGTTCTTCTCAGATTATTCTCACCAATTTTCAGGACTACTGAAGACGAGTTCAAAATTTTTCGAGATCTTGAGACAACCATGAATTCTGATTTCGTTTTTGATAAGATGGATCCTGATGATTTGGACCATTTATTAATCATATCGAGGGATTCCTGCATAATGTTTGTGGTTAATTTAATATCATTGCCACTGCAGAGGAGGGTGATATCATCAGCGAACAGGAATAGTTTCACTGGGCTTTTCACTGTGTTACTCACTTCATTTATGGCGATGAGGAATAACAACACACTTAAAACTGAGCCTTGAGGGAGGCCGTTTGGCATCTCAACATGGTGTGACGTCTTATATTGAATACGGACCTGGAGAAATCTATGTTCAATGAAGTTCTTTATAAAAGCAAACATATTGCCCTTGATTGGCAATGTAGCAATAATAGACAGAAGTCTGAATTTATGGACCATTTCATAGGCCTTTTCAAGATCAAGTGTAACAACTATGACATGGTGATGCATGCTAAGGGCATCACTGATTTCTGAGTCAATTCCCACTAACAAGGGAATGTCTAACTTTGTCATGTCGAAACCTTACCTCATTATTTTTCTACTTAAAGTGAATGTCAAAACAAGGCTGGATTCGAGATTTTAGCTGCCAAATTTTCCGGGAAGCATTTAAAAAAAATGATCAACTTACGCGTATTTGGCCATGTTTTTCCTCTCCAAATTGGCGAATGTACATCCCTGGAACCCGATACGCCTCAAGGTCGGCCGCACGTCAGCGTGCAGCGCCTCACCCTTACCGCTGTATGAATCGCTCCGTGGGCAGGAAGCGACTGCTTTCGTCGCCTCAGGCCGAAAGTTGGCAGATGGTTTCAGCTGTCTTGCGAATGAGCACGAAAATATTGTCCACACCACATTCATTTCAAAATTAAAACATCAGTCATTGTAAATTTTACAAAAGTGTGACTGAATAATGCAATGATTGAAACATAGATTTTTCTTGCACCACGAACATACAATAAAAGAAGATGATTCACAAAAATCAATTTCACATAATTGTTCTGTGATATGGCAGCAGTATTGTGCAGGTGTCACAAAGGATGCAGGTCTTTCATCGACATACTGAGCAGCGTACCATGCATATCTGAGGAGGTTTCTAAATCTTGGGGACGAAAATTGGTAATGGATGAATGATTGTAACTTTAGGATACTATCCCTTTGGTATACGTGAAAATCTGCTTGCCGAGAAACTATTATTTTCTCGGTAATTTTGCGATAAAGAGATTTCCACTGTCGGAAGAACTCTTTATCCAAAGGTTGTATCAGGCTTGTAGTTCCAGGCGGAATTTTCAGAATTTGAATATCCGTTGCAATTTCATTGTGAGCACTCAAACTTTCAATTTTACTGTGACCAGACCACGAGTCTAACAAAAGAAGAGATTTTTTCTCACATGAAGGGAAAACAACATTCTTGATAAAGAAAGTGACATTTCTTTTTCCCATTTTCCCGGATGCAGAACAGTCTATTGCAAGATTTTCGGCGCTGAACATTGAACTTCTCACTCGTGGCCCGAATTCTCCGTTTGCTTCCTGCAGACATACATAGAATGGTGATAGAAGTGTCCCAGCCAAACTTACCACAGGCATTATTGTGTACGAGTGAGTTAAAGCTGACAGAGATTGTGCGAATGATTCGGTGTGTTTTTTCACCTATGAAAGACAGTGTTCGTTTTGAACGCATTTCTTTTTCAAATCCAGATTGATCCGCATTGTAAACAGCTATGTCAGGATACTCTGATATCTTAATTTTTGCTGCAGTCAGAAAGTCCTTGATAATGTTTTGGGAAGAAATTTCTCTCTCCAGATGTTTTTAGAAATGAATTTCGTGATTTTTCTGGATCCAATTCTATTTGATTGTTTAAAACCGGTAATCCAAGTAGCAGATGCATTAAACCCTTGTTAGTCCAATTTTAGAGGCCAAGTCATTTGCCCACGATCGCAGCTGATTGTCGCTTATACTGAACCCTTTCTCTCTGGCTTCAGTAAAACAGTCCAGGAGTTTGCTACTCAATGAATTCATTTTTTCGTTTTGATTTTCACCTACTTCATTTTTCCATCTGTATAATTCACGTTCTGATTTAACAAAGCGGAAGTTCTTTTGTACGGAACTTAAACTACGTCTTTTCTTGCCGCCCTCATTCATCCAATAGACAACTGCTTCCTTCCTCTTTGCAAAAGAAATTGCGACATTTGGTTTCTTCGGAGATGGATGATAATCTGAACCACTTTCACAACTTTCATTCGGCAATTCGTTCAAAATATCATCAATTCGTTCAGTTTCATCACCGCTCAGGTTTTCATTTTCGATGAAGTCGAGGGTATCAATTGTTTCCACTGCAACAGTTTCTTCCCTTGAATGTTTATCCAAAATATTTACAATGGTGTCGCACATTAGGTACTCTTCACGAATAATTGTTGAAGCAGGCAATTTCCTATCTTCATACACTTGCAAGGCAAGGCGCAAAACGTTCACAGGGTTCCACATGACACTAATGTTAGTAACACACACTGCGACCGTTCCTAAGAAAAGTCTCGCAGTCACTCCTGCAGTGAGTATTTCGTGCTCTACCGTCGATCGTATTTCTGTCGTCCGCAAAGGGGAGGGGGACCCCGACCCCCGATCGTCGGCCCACGGCGGCGAGCCGAGGCTAGGCGAGGCGCGGCGTGGACGCCGTTGTTTCACACCGCGCTGACGCATCCGTGCAAAGGGTTGGCCAGTTTTTTGACTGGTGTGCCAAACGAAAAAGCACCAGTTTTCATATTTTTTTAAAAAATGCTTCCAGATAACTTTGGCAGCTAATAATGTTCGAACAGCCTTTAAATAATATTTACTTCAAGTGAAAAAAAGGTCAGGTGCACTTTCCACATGACAAAGTTAGGCATTCCTTTGTAAGTGATCATTCATGGAGCGAAACGTTCTGAAACCACTTTGGGAAGGAGACAAGAGGCTTCTTGAATCTAGTAACCATCTGAGGCGGTTACATACCATCTTCTCAACCAGTTTACATAGATTGCATGTTAGAGATATGGGCCGATACTTATATGGATTGAATTTGTACTTATTCTACTTAAGAATCGGTATCACTATGGCTTCTTTCCATTGGTCCGGAAAGATCTGAGATTACCATATAAGATTATATATCTGAAGAAGATGGGTCAGGGCCTGCACTGGTAGATTTTTAAGAAAACTGTTGGGAATGTTGTCCGGGCCCGGAGAAGAGCTGTTACTTTTCTTCAGCACATAAAGTAGTTCATCCATGGTGAAAGTGCTATTATAATGGTCATCGTTGGAACCAACCAATGAAGAAATAAGATCTTGAGAGATTTGAAATTTCAATTCAAGTGTATTGACATGTTCGGGATCATAATTGCAGTAGCTGGAGTGCTTAGCAAAGGATACAGCAAGTAAATTGCTGACGTCTTGCGGTTGTGAGTACTTATTACGGTTTGAGTCCATTAACATGGATGGAATGGGGTTCAACGGTGCAGCGCTAATGGACTTGATTTAATGCCATAGCAAAGAGGAGGGGGTCTGACTAGTTATTGATGACGTAAAATTGTTCCAAGATTGAAGCCTAGTTGTTTTTAATATTAAGCGAGCTTTGGCCCTGGCTTTTCTAAAGAGGATTCCGTTTTCAATATTTTTAGTTTTCTTATACTTCCTGAAACATCTTTTTTTTTCTTTGATGGCTGCTGTACATTCCTCATTCCACCAAGGAACCTGGTGTTTCCTAATTTTTCCAGAGCTTAGAGGTATGGATGAACTAGCCGCAAAGGTCAACATGTTAGTAAAATCCTGAACTGTTTTATTTATAAGAGAAGGAGGAGACGAGTCTGGTTTAGGAAGGTTATCAACATTATTATTAATATTGTGCTGGAATTCTAACCAATTTGCTTGGTTAATCAACCATTTAGGGTGAGTTTTTAGATTCTTCGTCATTTGTCGATCAGAGAAGTTGATGGAAATAGGATAGTGATCACTGTCATAAAGTTGATCGAAGGTGTTCCAAACACATTTAGTAGCAATATTACTAGTCGCAAAACTCATTGTCGAAGTCTATTGCACTTTCCGTACCATTGCTTGCACTGAATCTTGTAGCACTTCCGTTATTCAGTAGGATTAAATCATCATAATTATCAAGCCATTCTTCTGTAGATTTACCCCTTCCATCAGTTCTTTGAGATCCCCACATGAAATGACTGTTAAAATCACCCACTACTATAAATGGTTTGGGGAGTTGCGTGATAATATTGTCAAGTTCGAGAATATTCAACGTTTGGCTATTTGGTAAGTAAATATTACACACAGTCACCACTATATTAAGCTTAATCGATACGGCCGTAGCTTCTAAGGAGGTTTGTAGTGGGATATTATGACGAAAAACATCTTGTTTCACAAAAATCGCAACTCCCCCACTTGCAATTAGAGCATCTCTTCTGTTGCAGAATACACTTTTATATCCACGTAACTGAGCACATGAGTTGCCTTTAAAATTGGTTTCTTGCAGACAGAGAACTTGGGGGCTGAAGTCGTTAATGAGAATTTTTAAGAAAGACATTCGGGAGTGGAAGCCATTACAATTCCATTGGATAATATCCATGAAGAAATGTAGAAAATAAATGGGCGTAGTACTAGACCTAAGACGTCTGTGATGTATCTATGTCAGTCATCATTGCATCAAGTTTTTTGATAATTCTCGAGCATCTATTTTTCACACCACAGTTTGGTAGTGTTTGATGAAGAGCTCTTAATATTGCCGTTAATGCTGCAAAATCATCTGTGAATTCCTCGGCAATTGTCACAGTGCAGTTATTACCTTTAGTTCTGTCAAAGAGACTTTGGAGTTGATGTAGATTTAGTGGGTAATGAATATTGGAGGATTCTAAGATAGTTTTAGTATCAGACCACGACTGATCATCAACATTTGTAGAAGAGGTTTTCACCTTTTTCTTATTTTTGGAGGGTGGTTTCTTTATTTTTTTTTATTCTCCGAAGTTTTATCATCCATGTCAGAGGTTCCCAAGTTACTGTCATTCTCGCTATCTGATTGGTTGCTATTCAGTTCTGTATTCGAGCTTACAGTAGATAACGGTCTCTTTAATCTGACAGTGTTGCAGGAAAGGTCAACGTCCATTGAGTTTTCTTTTGAGGCAACGTGGTTTCTCACGGTCGGCTCGAGGGGAGGAGAGGTAAGTAGAGGGAGAAAGCTATCAAGGCCAAGGTTGGGGCTAGAACTTTCGTTCAGTTCGCTCTCGGGAAGCGTAGGTTCAAATGCATTGGGAGAAACATTATTAGAATGATCAAAGCTCTCATTTGTTGATTCTGTGATTTCTACTTCCGTAGGGAGAGGTATGGTATTAGTTAATTGGGAGTTACATGGATTTGGGCAGTATTTAGCAATGTGGCCTTGGTTTTTACACAAAAAACAAATAGGAACATCAGGGGTTACTTATATCCAATGGGGGACATTATCTTTAAACACTTGAAATGATCAGGTAATTTATGTTCATCATCCGGTGAAACAAATGTTTGGCGGCGAAAACTGAGGATGTGGCTCAAGTTGGGATTACTAAATCGAGTACGGAGAAATGTTAACGGTACTACAGTTTAACACCGAATGTTAGTAATGCTTCTTCAATCACTTGATGCGGTACTCGGGCAAATATTTGACAGAATAATTCTTTTGTTCCTGGAGATTAATGGTCTTATGGGGAATACTTGATTAGCCACAACAATGTTCTTATGATTGTAGACTAGATCATCTGCGACATCTTAGCTGGATAGGTACACACAGAGTCTGTTGTTCGATATTTTCGAAGCAAACTTAATATGAGAAGGATTAACTTTAGTTGATAACTTTTCAATAAATTCTACTATTGGTGCACTATTTGCCGATTCTGTGATGATAGCATTTTTTTTCTTGGGAAAGAGAGATTGCATGGTAACTTTAGCATAGTTAATAGTTGTCTTACTTTTCTGGTCTCCTGAAGATTGATGAACTTGAGAGGGCTCCATGATGATCACGAAAAAGAACTTTTCACTTAGTTAAGCAATATCACTTCATGTAACAATACTCCACTTCTACCACGTTTAACATAATACTGACAACCACTGAGACAGTGAACGCACACAACGTGATTTGGCCTGGAGCGAACGGAGCATTTGGCCACCACGGCAGTCAGGACGCGACTCTGTTTTGAGCTTGTTTAGCGAAGATTTTATAAAATCGAGTTAAAACTAGTTAAAGTGGTATAATTCAAATTGTCAATTGCTACCAAAAAGAAACTTAACACTGAAACATAATTTTATTTAAATAGTTCTTGTGTAAACATTAGTGAAAGAAAATGGTACAGTTAGTATTTTAAATTTTCTAGGAAGGATTCTTTAGAGCAGAGGCAACATTTATTGCAAGGGTGTAAGTGTACACAAGTGTATATTTTGTTGTTTTATACAAGGTTATTATTATATTTTGTATGAAGTATTTTTGTTTCTCTTTCAGCACATATTTTATGTATATGTGTTTTTTTTCTTTCGTTGTGTGCCTAGCAACAGTGTACATTAATGAGTGTCAATTATATTTTGTGTGTTTCCATTTAAATACTTGCTTACATTTGTTCTGGACTGTCATATCTATCTATTTATCCTTGAGTTTAGTCATTTTAAATTTTACAATTTTTCTTTGTGGTAATGTTCATTCTGGAACAGGAGCAATTGTAGGGATGCTACATCCTCTTTTGTAGTAAATCATTGTGTGGCGTTAAAAGCTCCAACTCCATCCAGTGGATGCGATGTTCACAGAGCCGAGTTGGTGCACATTTTCGCAACATAAAAATCCGCGCGTGCTTGCGCGGAAGTGAAGGAGATCGCAATTTACATAACTCAAATTTGTGAAAATAAGTAGTTCATGCCCTTTTCATTCTGAAGAATTTATTTATGTAGTGCAATAGTTCTTTAAATACAAAGAAGATAAAAAGTTACCGTCGAAAAGCAACACGTAAATAAATTATTTAATTGCGTGTGGCCTATTCCTTGGAGCTTTGATGCTGCATGACGTGCGCTGAATCATGAGCAATGATGCACAGAGTATGAGAATTCAGACGATACGCTCGCAATGCGAATGGGGGGGAAAATCGAGCGAAATATTTACATTTGTCTGTAAAAATCACAACTGTTCCATTGTTTTTGGATTTTTCCAGAAATCCTGGCTGTCTAACAAAACACAGACATCTCTCACATGGCCGGACGGTTTTTCTTTTAATTTCTGTGCTCATAGGAAAATAATAAGGCAGTTAATAATAATAATAATAATAATAATAATAATAATAATTAAAATTAATAATATTTTTATGTTTCGTTTTAAGAACTTTAAATCAATTCTTGTTTAATGGATTGAATGGCTTTGCCCTTTCCCTCCGCCCGAACTTTGATCCGAAGTGATGCTCATGACAACAATGTTTGGAAATAACTGCAATATCAGAGGTAGGGAAAGAAAACAAGCAATGGAGAGAGCGCGAAAACAAAAGTGAATGAAGGGAAAGAGGAAAGAAGCGAGGGATGAGGGTGGAGGAGTGGGTGAGCAATTAACAATGAATGGGTGAACTGCGCATTTCCCAGAAGCCAGTGCTGGGGTTGCCTCTGCCGTGGGTGGGGTGAGTGGGCGTCACGCAGGGTAGCAGAGCTCCCGCCTGTTTTGCAAACGTAGCGACCACACAATGGGCCGAAAGGCCAAACTCTGAAGACGAAGAAGGAGAATTCGCCACTAAAGACAGAATTAACAAGTATTTATGCTTTTTGAAACTTTTTAAATCCAACGTCAAGTTTATGTCGCCTGTTGATCACACTTACAGTTGTTGAACACTTTACATTTTATGTTCATCAAAGTGTAATTCACCTGTTGATCTCACTTTTATAAAGAAAAAGTGTACTCACGGGAGCATTAAACTAAATAAATTTAATGTAAAATCTCAATGGGAGGTTGAGAAGGCTGTAACTTTTGTAAACGTCGGACTGTTACGCGGAAGTTTTTGGAAAAAAGTCAACTTAAGTTTACAAATATTAATCAAAATATCTGCTATGGGTACATGGGACTATACACTTAAAAATGTCGAAATTCAAATTTTTACCTTCTACGTTCAAAATCATAAACGTGTCTTCCCATGCTACCTTATTTAGTGGCTATGTAATATTGAAATATTAGCATTTAAATTTTCACCAATTTTTACTTAATTCAAAACGTATTAAATTATTATAATAATTAGCGGCTATATTAAAAATCAAAATTTCTAAAACAAAATATTCACTTTGTTCACAAATGCTCAGAAGAAATCTCAGATCTAGAAAATTAGCAGATCCAACGTTCGCTCAAAATAATATCACCGATACATTGGTTAATAGATATGTGCTTAAATATTTGCGATTCACAACATTTTGAACACGTCCTTCTAACGAAGGTAAAGTTACGTGAGTCCGCATTGTAACTCCCGTCTTCAGTTCTGCGTACTCGCTACCGTCCAGACCGCGTCCACAACGGCCGAGCAGGAGGTCGCGCGAGCTGTGCCGATGCCTTATCGGTAGCGCTTGTCAGAGCACAAGAGTCACAGTTGTAGAAGAATTTGTTTTAATAAATTACTCCCTACAAGGGTCTCAGGGCTTGATTCTACATAGATCATCTGGTGAATGACGTAAGACACACACATAACGTTTACCAAACAACAGATTAACATAATCACTTTGTCTCGAAACTATGTAAATGTTCAATTCTCGAATAATTTTACAACATATATTTGTCTTCTGACTTCTTGATGTGAGTATACAATTGAAACTAAAAATAGAAAACTTGAAAAATAAATACATAGTTGGTTTTTTTATTCTTGGACTTCGAATCTTAATTGGCGCCAAGCAAATTAAGCTTTCAACTCTTAAACTAGGCTTATAATGAATTGTGATTTTCTAGTTTCTAGAATGATTTTGTATTATTAGAAACAAGTATGAAAGAATCTGAAAGGGAAACACGTTAGAGAAAAAACAGTTCATACTGACTTTCGTTTCTGAACTTGAATCACAACCCTCCAACATCATATTTCCACATCACACTTATCCAATGCAAACAATCTTCCGTGCCGTACACTTAACACAGTTACTGATAGCTTTCTTCTTCTACAAATCTCTGACCAGGATGTGGCGAGTACTTCCTGTAACATTCCCAGACTCTATTAACTTATCTTTTCCACTACAATACTTAAGTTACAAATGCAATTTCATCTCCTTTCTCTACTTTCACAATACTCTTTTCTTCAACAAGTATTAACATTGTAACACACTATAAGTTTCACTTTGTATTTGACTTTACCTGTCTTTTACTACTAAACCAAACAGTTATATTTATTTTATACTTCTTTTCCTCTTTCCACTCATTCACAAAAATCACTCATTTACCACCTTTTGCATTGGCTATCTCCGCCACTACATTCAATGAACGGAAGAAAAGATTCAAGTCATTTCCTCGTCACTTTACAATGCCCTAACCACCGCAGAGATCTAACCTGTTACCAAACATGCCCTGTGCTTCGGAGGTTCGCGGAGCTCAGCGAGGGTAACGGCAGGTGGAGCAGGAAGACCACAGCTCGGCGCCGTCATCATTAGCACCGTATGATATTCCTCTGCATCCCAGACTGTCGTTCTTCTTTCCACATTCCATTGGACTTGGTAATTGATACGCCTTTAGAACTACTATGCACAAATGATGAGCTGATAAACTTATTTGAACTCATATGCTGATCTAATGAACTGAGCTGCTGAACTCCTGTTCTCAACTCATTTCCCAAAAGCTTATCTTCGGTTCTCGAAGGCTCGATTCCCCCTCCTCCGTCTGACATCGCTGATAAGCCGCTGACGTATTACCTTTTTCTGTCGCTCTTGCGAAGAGGACCGACTCTTCCGAATATATTTATGTGAGGTCAGTCTACATCGGCGTTGCTCGTGAAAGATTTTTTGTATAAACCGTCGGCCGGCTGGTGACGTAATGTGAGCGGGAGGTTACAGCATAGAGGTTACAGGCGTTTCAGCCCATTCCAGCTCACTGTCAGTGGGCGAATCCAAGAGAAAACCACCAGGCCCTTGCAAACCTGTAGACAAAGTTTGAGGGTGCTACTGTAGGAGGCGTTAGTGTCGCCGGGTGCAGCTGCAGGTTAGGCCCGTCCATTTCCGCAATAAAAATTGACCAACTTCTGAGAAATACGAAAAGTGTCTTCAAAATGTTCAATTATTCATAATATATACATATAAATAACTTTTCAAGAAGGCGCGAACATCGACGCTATTTTTGTTACATTACTGGCCTCTTTACGTCTCACAAACCTACGCAGCAGCCACGCACGTTTGAAATATCGTTGACAGCAGTTCGTATTTTAGTTCCTGTAAAAATGTGCTACAGGAGAACTCGCCACTGCAATAGAGTCCACCACGTTATACGGGAGTTAAAAAGCCCCGAGAACTACATTGGCAATATTCCCCCAAAACCGCTATAAAAACACCACTTTTTTGTAGTTTCTCTCAATTTATTCAAAATAATTACATATATCATCCCTTCCAAAGCGAATACACTCCTGTATTTTTACTTTCAAGTATACGTACATATATACGGAGTAATATACGTAGTAAAAGGAAAGTTATGTAATGCTGCGCGAAAAAAAGGCGAATTTTCGCAGAAAAAAATTTCGTTGCCGGGCCGTGATAACAAAAAAGCGGATAAATCCAGTTGCTAAATTAAGAAAAAATCCTCTAACACGGGGAGTAGCCAGAATCACTGTTTTGTGAGTCTTTGATATCGAAAAACCAATTGAAAGCAGAACGTCCGTCAGTCCGTCCGGTGTATGTGAGTAATACTAGCGCCTACATCCTTGTCTATCTGGCCTGAATCGAAGCTCTGAGATTTTGAAAAACATTCATTCATTTTTGGTAGCACTTTACATGAAGTCCCCGGACATTTTCAATATTTTCCCAAAAGCAGCTCCAAATGTTTTCTTCAAATTTCTTGTGAGCATAGGGCAAATTCCATTTATGTCGTGGCATAAGTCAGTCATAAGGATTTCACCGTTAACTCCGAATTTTCGAAAATTGCTAAAGTTTCAATTTGTTTCGACGTCTTCGTACAACTATAAAATTGAAGATAGAGATTTTTCCTCCAAATAAATGTTGTTCTCCAAAGTGAGGCCTTTCCTTAAGGTGATGTATATTTTTTTTTGAAAATGTTAGTAGTTTTCGCGGAATATTGCGTGCTGTATATGCAATTTAAAAAATACAAAAAGAAGAATTTCTCAAAAACGGCTCAAAATGTTTTCTGTAAACTTTTGGAAGGGTTAGTACCAAATGTACTCTATGAGATGACATAAACGTAACGTCACATTTTTTATTCTTTTTTTTTTTTCAAAATTACAAAACTTTATTATATTGACTTGTATCTCACGTCGTTAATATTTACATTTCTTCACATTATTATATTTATGAGTACATATGCTTTAAATAATGGCAAGTAAAGTTTCTCGAAAACTGAATCGTTTTCTGTGAAAAATAGCTCAAAATTCCGCATTTTCAGAAACACTTAAATGTCATTTTCTCAGAAATGGCTCCAATTTTTTCTTCTACATTTTCGAACAGATAGTGCTAATTGCACTATGTAATATTACGTAAAGTGTATTTTTGGGTATTTTTTTTTGTTTTTTTTTCAAAAATTACATTAATGTATTTTTTAAGATATCTCATACTGTTAATATGCACGTTTTCTACGATTTGTAAACAGTATTATATTTGTGAGTTAAAGTGCTTTAAATGACTTCAAATAAAGTTTTCGAAAACACAAAGATTCCTGTGAAAACAAGCTTCTAATTTTGCATTTACAGAAGCGATGAAAAGCCATTCTCTTAAAAATGTCTCTAAATTTCAAATAAAATTATCATTCAGGACGAGGTTTTACTCTTCTTTAATATTCTTAAAATAATATTTCCGTTCATCTCTTAAGAAACCGAAAAATTAAGAAAATGAGAGGAAAGGTAATTTGGACGGCGATAGGTGGCAGGTGGCCAGAGTATGTGTCAAGTCCGAATAGCTAGCCGTGACCAAAGGAAATAAAAAACGAATACGGGAAAGTCTATGCCATTCTGTAACACCACTAGTTTATCTCATGCCAATAATTAAAAACAAAGGGGCACAAATCAATAATCACAAATTTTGTCTTACACCACGTGGTAGGGGAATTTGTTTCTATATTTACCAATCAAATTTATGCACTTTTTCGTAGACAGGCCCAGCAACAAGAACTTTTGTGTCGAAAATTCGGCGTCTTTCGACGTCCGACTACAACACTTTCTTTTCTTACGTTAGTAAGTGCGAGAAAATAAATTATAATTTCAAGAATGTTTATTGGGGTGAACCTGCATGGCTCCGTCCGCCTGATGTGTTTGGTGCACCCACCATCGCCCACTGTGGGCCGTGGCGCGGGGCGCCAGGTGCGGGACGGGTGGGCCGGACGAGGCGCCGAGGGCCTTGTGCCAATAGCTCTTATTTGCGAGGGCTCTAGCGCCGAGCCGCTTCCGCGAACTGTAATGCTACCTTCCGCGTTGGTGCGTTGGCCGCGCGATACCATTTACACTGCCAATTGCAGTAAGAGTTCACGAGAGGGATCATAATGCCATTAACCGGCTTCCTTTCATTTTCCATCAGCAGAATTATTCAGAATGAAAATTACGCCACAACAAAAGAGATAAGGTAGTGGGAGAAAGCAATTTGGCATACAATACGCAACTAGTGGTGCTTCCAACGCACATACTTTCTCGCACTGCTTCTATATGGTCCTAAATGCTTTTCCACTACTTCATAAACCAGCAAAAGTGTATTCTACCAGCAAACGTTTTTCGCACCGAGACCCGAAATTCGATACTCAAAGTTAACCAACCGGCACTTATTCTACTACGCCACACCAGCACCGTAGTGGGTAGAACAGAGACATCAAAATAATCGAACTGAGATATAAAATGGTAAATGCATGATAAAGAAACAATTAATACGATGGTACATACGCTTTACAAATCCAAGAAGAGCCGTGAAAAATTCTTAAAAGCTAAAAAATGTGTAAAAATATATACAGACGCTTTCAGTAAATTTATCATAATTACCAATATTTGTAATTCCAATTGCTTCGCATGGTTTTTAATAAAGTTTACAGAATTCTCAATTATTTCCTGTGACAAGAGAGGATTTTGACAAATAATTTTCCCCGACCACGACTCGAACGGGCGAATCTTCCCTCCGAAGAGCTGTAACAAAGCAAGATGAATAACGACTGCCACCACAATGGCTAGGCATGAGAGTTACACTTATAAAATAGTAATATAGTATGGTGGTTTCATTTCTCGCATTAGGAAACCAGAAAAATCCAGAGAATGTAAAAAAATGTTCTTTAGGCGTTCAGGGAAGGTATCTGGGAACATCATCATTCATAACAGAAAAGCACGTTCAATTTAGAGAACAAGACTAAAGTCTCGGAGATTTTCGGAAAAATCGGAGATTTTACAAAACAAAAATCTCCGTTAAAGTCTGTGCCATTCTATAGCACCACTAGTTTTTCTAATTTTAGCAACAGGTTTGATCCACTTTTTCTTTACCAGATCCCCGCTGTAAGAGTTCTTCTGGCGAAAATTCGCCGTTTTCCAGCGCATGATTTCATAACTTTTTCTTACAAAGTTTTCGTAAGGCATGAAAGTAAAAATAATTTCAGAATCGTTAGGGATATGTAAGTTGATCGCATGCGTTTTGGTTATATTGTATTTCAATTTAACGTTGAAATACTCATAATTTTTCTTAAATTAGTTCATATAGATATTACACAAGACAACGATTGATTTGACATGACAAACGTCTGAAAAATTGTTTATAAGATACAATTTTGGGAAAACAGACTAGTCCTGTATATTTATCTGCATTGATTCTATTCGTGAGTAGAAGAACTTCAAATGATTTTAAATGAAGTTTCTACACTCTTCAGTGTTTTTTCCCTGCAACAACACATTCATCAAATTAAAATTTCTATCTGGGATTCTAAACCGACATCTTCAGAAGTGAGGCGCTCAGTACCAAAGCGCTTTAACCATCTGCGCAATTGAGTGAGATGCGGAGTAAGCACTTATATTTTAGTCAAAACGTAATTGTGTCAGCTCTATCATTAGGAAGACGGTAATTGTTAACAAACGAAAAACATGTCTTTAAAACATGACAAAGAAAGTCAGCGATGAAGGGCTTGCTCTAAATAATTTATCATGACTATCGACATTAGAAAAATAACTACTGCGAGAAAGTCTGTGCCATTCTATAGCATCACTATTTTATTTATTTACCGTCCCATATTACACACGTAAAGAAAATTTAAAGAAAAAAATTGGAGCGGTTTTTAAGAAATTTAATTTTTGTAAATTTGAAGCGAAGATTACGCAAAATCGACTCGTTTTTCAGAAAATTCTACATAACCTTTTTTAAAGAGATAGTTTTGTACAAGAGGTATGTCTTGTACAAAGAGTCTGAGGTACTAGAGTCTGAGGTAAAAATTGGTAACTACAATTTTGTAGCAACTAAATCTTCTTACGAAGTATTCGTGAGGCGAGAAAGTAATAAATTCGGAACCGTTAGGAAAATGTAAGTTGATCGCATGCGTTCTGGTTATATTGTATTTCAATTTAACGCTGAAATACTCATAATTTTACCTTCAATTGGTTCATACAGATATACACTAGGCAACGATGGACTTGACATGACATACGTTTCAGAAATCGAATAACAGAGTTTATTTATTTGTCAAAGTTGAGTTGAAAAATTGTTTAAAAGATGAAGTTTGGGAAAACAGAGAAGTCTCGTAAATTTATCTGTATTGATTCTATTCGTGACTAGAAGTACTTCAAATAATTTTCAATAAAGTTTCTACACTCTTCAATGTTTTTTCCTGCAACAACACATTCATCCAATTAAAATCCCTATCTGGGATTCGAATCCGGCATCTTCAGAAGTGAGGCTCTCAGCCCCAACGTGCTTTAGCCATCTGCGCAACTGAGTGAGATGCGGACTAAGCACTTATATTTTAGTCAAAACGTAATTGTATCAGTTCTGTCATTAGGGGCCGGTAATTGTCAACATTTGAAAAATATGTTTTTCAAATATGACAAAGGTCAGCGGTGAACAGCTTACTCCAAATAATTTATCCGACGATCGGCATTAGAAAAATAACTGTTGCGAGAAAGTCTGTGCCATTCTATAGCACCACTAGTATATTTATTTACCGTCCCTTATTACACACGTGACTAAAATTTAAAGAAAAAAATTGGAGCGGTTTTTGAATTTTTTTTTGTAAATTTGAAGCGCAATTTACGTAAAAGTACTCGTTTTTTAAAAAAACGGTACATGTTCTTATTTAAAGCGCTAATTCTGTACAACCGACTGTGTGTAAGGCAAAAATCTCTATCTTCAATTTTGCAGTTTTTAAATAGTTTTTTTGCAATTTTCGAAAAATTGGGGATATCAACGAAAATGATACCTACATCATTCCCTTAAACGTTCTTTCGCATTCCCTTAAACGCCCTATTCATTAACAAAATTTAATCAAAAAATTTGGAGACATTTTTTTAACTTTAAAAATCGCCGACGGGGTTCTTGTATAGTACCCCCTAAAATTAAAATATCTGTTTCAAATTCCAGGAACCTTGACACTAGTAAAAACGATTGGGGAATATCAATTTTGAAGAAAACCGGCTGAACGGTTTAGGCGCTAGCATTGACCACAAACGGACAGGCGAACGGTCGTTTTGCCGTCAATCGATTTTACAGTATCAAGAAAAAAGAGAACATGGATTGGATTTTGACTCCACCATGAAATTTGTTTTCTAAATTTAGCAACAGGTTTTATCCAGTTTTTTGTTACCAGACCCATGCTATAAGAGTTTTTCTGGCGAAAATTCCCCGTTTTCCAGCGCACGGTTACATAACTTTCTCTTCTTACGAAGTATTCGTAAGGCGAGAAAGTAAAAAACATAATAATATAAACGTCTACTGCTGATTCCAAGAATTAAAACATTAGCATTAAATACATTTATTGTCAGCTCAAAGTTTCGTACATTCAGTAGGTGCCTTGTCAAGAGCAATACAATTATGGCAACGGTTTACAATGGTATACAAATTCATATAAAACAATGGAATAAAAAATGTTGAAATAAATATTTACAGTGGTGCTACGGAATGGCACAGACTTTCCCATATTAGTTTCCTATTTCCTTGGGTCTTCGCTAGCTATTCGGAATTCCACATACTCATTTCTTGCCAGCTGCCATCTATCACCGCACAAACTACTTTTTTTTTGTTATTTTCTTAATTTTTCGGTTTCCTAGTTGTAGAACGGAAATATTATTTTTAGAATATTAAAGAAAACAAAAACCTAGTCCTAAATGACAATTTTCGTTTAAAAAGTATTTGCCGTTTTAAAGAAAATTTTAGCGCTACTAAAAATGCGAAATTTGAAGCTCATTTTCCCAGATTTTTTTTTGGAGTTTTTAAAATACTTTGTTTGAAGTTATTTGAAGCACTTACACTCACAAATATAATAAAATTTAAATATTGCTGGTAATGTGCATATTAAAGATGTGAGAGATCTTTCAAAACAATACGTCATATTAAAAAGTGTATTTAGCACTATCCATTACAAAGTTTCAAGAAAAATTTTGCAGCCATACGAAATATATGAGAAAATGGCGTTTGAGCGTTTCTGAAAATGCGGAATTTTGAGCTACTTTTCACAGAAAACGGTTGTGTTTTCCGGAAACTTTACTTGACATTATTTAAGGCGCATGTACTCTTAAATATAATAATGTAAAAAAATCGCCGCTAATGTAAATATTAACGAAGTGACAAGTCAAAAAAATAACTTTTTCCAATTTTTGAAAAAACAAAGAATATAGCAATATGGCGTTTTGTCATGTCGTAAAATACATTAGGCACTATACCTACCGAAAGTTTATAGAAAAAATTTGGAGCCGTATTTAGAGAAAATTTTGAAAATGCCCGGGGGGCTTTAACTTTTCGTGCGCGAGTATCTCGTAGATTTCTCAGTGTCTCGATTCGTTCTACTAAATATGACCAAAGCGTTTTGCAGTGCATCTACAAACCTCTTACCGGCCAGAGCGAGGAAAGAATCGTAAAACATTGTTTTTAGTGTTATTATTATTATTATTATTATTATTATTATTATTATTATTATTGCTGCTTCTTCTGTCGTCTATTATATTGTAAATGATACGTCAAAACGAATGAACGGAATATTCAATAAAGAGTTTTCTTTTATCCTGGGCTGCTGATTCTGCCCACCGGGTCTGGTTGAAGGCGGATGAGGGAATGGATGCTGGTAGTTCAGAAATAGTTTAAAGATTTTTACTAGTTTAATGGATTGAAGTGCAAAACAATACAATATAAAAGTTATATGTAACTTAAAACTAGATGAGAATGAATGAAGAGCAATTGATAATATATAATGAATAAATAACAAAGGTAACTGAGATTTAGTTATATTTGCACCAATGAAATTTTGTTTTTAATACAGTTCTGTTTGATTATGGTGCCATTATTATCTGAACAATACTAGGGTTTGAAATTTGCCGTGCAAATTATATTGCTGTGAGAAATTCAGTTATTGAGTATTCACCAGATGTTCAGTTAAAAAAGTTTTGTTACTCATCAATGGAGTCAGGATAGCAGCAGTTGTGCAGGTCGGGGGCGTGAATGCCAGAAATGGCATTCGGCAGCAAATTCTGGATGAAGGCGTAAACAGTTCTTCGTCGACACTAGACGAGCTGGTAGTTCTACGCAGATACTAGAGGTCTAGAAGGTCTAAGCGGATACTCGAAGTCCTGGTAGTTGTCAATTGTTGGGTAGCACTCCAAAGTTCAGATTGTTATGTGTCCCGAAGCTATTGATCACCATTTACGCACATTCACAAGTAGTTTGTAGAATATTGCACGTGTACGACCGTCGCAATTAGTAATGTAGAGATTGCACGTATTAGAACGTCGCAATTAGTTCATTCGCGGCAGTTAACGAGAAGTGCGTGCGCCCACAACAGCGATCTAGAAGAGAGTGAGTGGTCGCTTGTAGTGTGAAAACGTTGCGGCCGGGCCGGCGAAACTGTGTTAATGACGAGACCCACTGGATCGGCACCGCGCAACCCCGCCCGGCCCGGAGCGGCACAGCGCAGACCCGGCCGAAATCTTTCGCGTGGTTTGCAGCTATGGGTCTCCCAGTGCTTCCTGCCAGCTCCGCTCAGCTCCGCCCGGCACTGCACCGCTCGGCCCGGAATAAAATTCCCGAGAATAAAATCTGATCGAGGCGGACGGCCTGGGCCATCTAGCGCGGACGGCTAGCGCGGAGTGTCTTCGGCGCCCTGACGTGCAGGTCATTTGTGAAATTGGTGAACTTCATGAACTTTGTTAAAATGAGTACTGACAAAATGTTAATAGAAGCAGTTACAGAGTACCCATTTCGATATGATCCTAGTAATTCACGGTATCATGATAACAGGAAGAAGGACAATGCGTGGCAACAAATTTCTGAAAACATTATTAACATGGAGCAAAACATTTATTTGGTTTTGCAATAAATTGTTATTGGCATATAAAACGAAATAATTATAGGTGTTATCGTTGCCAACAATATTGTTTGTTTGAATAGCAGCTTTCAACGGCTTAGCCATAATCATCAGTTTCTAGTACTTGTACTAGAAATTTTGTATAAACAAATAATTAAAACATGAGGCAAAAACAAAACATTAGGATTCAAAGATTACTAATAATTTTAAAATCGAATTAACATTTTATGAAATAAACGAAAATAAAAAGGGGGTGTTAAATCATTTAGTATTACAGTAATTGTGAATCAATGCAATAAAGTGGAAGTGTTTTTCTCTGATACATGTTCAATTCAAGTTCTTGCATAGATCTTAGAAACCTATTGTTTTGGTTTTGACTCATGTTTTAATTTTTTGTTTATATTTCTTGTACTAGAAACTGATGGTGATGGCTAAGTCATCGAAAGGTGCTATTTAAATAAACAATATTGTTGCCAATGTCAACACCTACAATTATTTCATATTTGCTAAACAATTTTGTTGCAATTTTTTAACAAATTAATATACTTTTACATAATACATAAAAGCAATCTGTCTTTAATGAAGAGGGACTACGAACTGTTGCTGTACGACTATGTACTAAACGAGCTAATGGTCGAATGGTCGACGAGTGAGCTCGTGCTCACCATTGATTTCAATTGTTTCTATTACAAGTTATAGTAACAAATTCCATCTAGCTTCCTAGCAACGTATTGCGAGCACGACAGTGAAGTATTGCAAGCAATTCTGTCATTGCTGGTATAATTTATAGCTGTATAAAACAGTTTTAATTGTCGTGATATTATTTGTGTCTCGTATATCAGTAATAATATGAGAAGTTATTTTAACATTAATAAATATAATTCGGTATTTATGAGACAGATGTATCCTTAACTTCGTTTATCGAGTTCTTTTTCATTTAAAATTATTATTATTATTATTATTATTATTATTATTATTATTATTATTTTGTAAAATTCATCAAACATTTGTTGGTGCATTAAATCATTATTATTTCTTTCGCGTAATGCAAAAGATATTCATAAACATTATTGCACGGTAAATTTTAATGACAGAAATAATGTGAAAAGTTCAGCAATCATTGTTTACACAATATTTACCAACAAACCATGCTGTGCCGGGCCGGCCTGGGCCGGGCCGGAGAGAACCGGCCGTAATGAGTGAGTCAGAGGCCGGGCCGAGCGGGGCCGAGCCGCGCGGGGCAGTGCCTTGCCGTGCCGGGAGCTCGTAGTGGGTTCCTAGCTTTAGTGTGAGTGGAGATGCGTTCTCGTGGGAACAATTGAGTCATTGACAAGCGTGTCTTTGCGCGACGGGCACCTGACAAAAGGGGGAAGGGGGTCGTCGCAGGCGTCTGTTTGACACAATAAATATACAGTAGTATTATTTTAGCGTGGCCGCTCAAGGTCGTGGGCTCAGAACTGCCGGAGTCCATTCCTCAAACATAGCTGTTTAGGGGGGAGCTCGTCCCTTCCCAGTACGTCTTGACAGCTCTACTCCAGTTGCGTAAACATTGACCCCGACTTTTCGCAACTGCGAGGTGCAAGCTTCTAATTTCGTTTCCTATTAGAGCAGGCCTGTCCAAAACTGCTCCGGTGCAATTTTGCTCCGCCCGTGTTCCACGCAGCGCGCCGGCGCAAATTAGTCACCAGGGGAGGGGGCATCCTTTCAGTCCGTGCGACAAGGCGACCTCAAGGACACAACAACGGGTGTCGATATTTTTCGAGCCGTCGAGGATGCTTTGGAAGAAGTGGGTTTACCGTGGGAACGGCTGTGTTCTGTAACAACTGACGGTGCACCGTCTATGTGTGGAGTGCACATTGGATTTGTTACGTTACTAAAAATAAAACTGTTGGAGTTTGGCAAAGAACTCATTAGCTGCGTGCATTGTATTATACACCAGGAAGTACTTTGTGCAAAAGCGGCGAATATTGGCAATGTTGCTAAAGACGTTATCCGCATTGTAAATTTTCTTCGTCAATTCTTAACTTCGAAACTTAACCACCGTTAATTCAAAGAATTATTGATAAACATAAACGCTGAATTTTCGGATATTCCGTATCATTGTGCAGTGTGATGATGAGCTGTTTTTAAGAGGTTTTTTGCATTAAAGGAGGCAGTACAATTGTTTTTGGATTTTAAAGAAAAACCTGAGGAATGTAAACTGCTAGCCGACCGAAAGTGGGGTGGCAGCATTAGGGTCTCTTGCTGACATTACCTAAACCTACTTATCCAGGAAATCCTGTTTCCCTCAATTATATGTTTCAAACTAGAAAATAAAAAAGAAACTTATTTCGTGGAATAAAATTATATTAAAATCCCCTTTGATTTTACATGAACTGCGTTACCACAGTACCATTGTCGCATTTCATCCGATTGAAACGATCCAGTAAATGACTGTCGCTCGGCGAGTAAAGTTGCGCGGTAGGGCTGAGTAACTGGCAGTCGGGGACGCCTGTCGGGCTGTGGCGGAAACAGCCGAACTGAAGCGCACTTCGTCGTCAGTCGGAGCGAACTTGGTGCTCCGGAGCACGGGCGGAGCAGAAATCGTGGACAGGCCTGTACTAGAGTGAAGCATTTGTTCGTGATTCGGAAGTTGTGTTTTAAGTGATTATTATTCTGTTAGTGATTATTGCAATGCATCCGATTCAGAGCAAGTTGAATAAGGAAGGCCTTTACAGTCAGACGCGTAACATAGTTGCCAAAGTATATCAATTTATGAAGAAAGAAGCAAATGGTGTCAAAAATGCCATAGTAGTTCTTAAGGGAGTGACCTGATGCTAGGGGTATTTCGGAAAGACGTATTCACAGGCTTAATAAGAAAATGAATTGAACTGAGAGAATCGTGTTCATTTTGAACTTCTGCTAAAGGGAGGAAAAGGAAGAGTGTGGAATCTGCTCTCGAGGGTTTCAATGAAAGTGATTCGCCGCAGAATTATTTAATGCACTCTATCAAGCAATGGTTATTTTGACCGGCCACGCCGCAAACGATAGTAATGCTAGTTATGATAGTGACGAAACGGGAAACGGTGAAAAAGATGAAGATAATGGGAGCAGAGCCGGGCGATCAAGTGAATTTGGTGTTTCTCCACTACCGAACGAAGACACTAAAGCAAATTAATTTCCAAGCAAATTCGCTAGCACGTGCGGTGTTTATCGCGTGCCCACTTCCGCCGGCGTGCCTAGTCTTACCTTGCACGCCGGCGCTGTAAGCGCTCAGTCGCGTAAAAATCAAAGTCCGAAGCAGAAGCAGAAGCGTGACAAGTGTTGTGCGCATTACGCATTGACTGTAAAGATTGGATAGTAATGAACGATCAGATGTACGTGAGTTGGCATTTGTTATTTTAAGTGATATTTTTAATGTTTGGCTTATGTTTTTGGTATGGGCAGACGCGCGCAAGTCGCCCCCTGGCTCCCTCCCCACCACTTTCAGCTTCCCCCTCTACTCGCGAATCGCAGCGGCCTCGCTAGAAAAATTTAGCTGTACGTTTGTTTATGATTGACCAAGTTTCTACGTGAGTGAATGAACGTAGTGAATGTAGCAATATTTCATTTCTACAATTCTCCATTCTGCAATTTTTTTTCAAGTTTCTCAAATTTATTTTACGAAAGAAACAACCTTTCATATTTTAATACAATATGTTGTGGTTCAGTAAATATTGAGGCTTTCATTTGTGTATGTGAGTGTTACGGATTATGAATAAAAATTGTACCAGAAACTGCTAATATTGAATGGAGTTTTGATAATTTGATTTTTGTTCACATAACAGGCAAATTTTCTTTTAGGTGTGGGCCTTAGATCTTAGAAAACATGTACATAGTTACTCTCATTTTATCTGCTAGTTGAAAGTAATATTCAAGTTACAATATAATTATTAGAAACTTACGTAATCTTTACAAAAGACTGAAATATCTGTGATATGTTAAAGCTCTATGTAAAAAGACAAATAAAAACTGTCTTACATACGTTTTTACCCATTTACATATAGGAGCCATTTCACGTCAAATCGCACAACAGTTGACACATTTTTTTAATGTACGATATTTTTTTCTTAGATCTTGTCATCAAAAAAGAGACACGTATTTTCTTATTTGCCTGAAAATTGATTATTTGTGTACTTATGCCTAGTATATTAAATTTTGAAATTTACAGGTACTTCGCAAATTCAGATCAATTATTGCTCCGAATGTACTAAATATAACAATTTCTTGTTTGTTTTATTTAATACTTTGAAATGTCTACTTTATTCCTCTCTAAATACATTTTAAAAAAAATGTTTTTCCCTTTAAAAAATATATTTTTTAAAAAAGTAAAATTTCTATATAAACTCGATGAGATAAAAAATTTGAAAAAAATATAGACGTGCTCCTTGTTCAAGTTTCTAAAAGATACAACAAAAAACAGTGGACACTCTACACTGTAACGGTACGATCTGCCTCGAACGAGATATCAAGTGATATTAGTTAAACATTATATGAATTTTGATGCGACCGGGGGAGCAACGGAGGAGGGGGGCGGCCCTGCCTCTCGCACCAGCGAGCCAGGTCATTTTCGAAGCGGGGTGCGGTTGGAACTTTTACGACCCTACCTCCCTTTGACTGTCGCACCCGGCCGATCCGCGCCGCCGACCGCCACGACTCGGGGGAGGTAAGAGCAGATATTGTCCGTATCGGCGGCGCCTTCATCAAAGCGCCGGCACAGAAACAAACACCCACTCCATGTTTACGACCAAACGAACTTTGCCACATGTACCATCCTCAAATGTAGGTCGCAATGACTTTTTCGCGGACCGCGGAGCAAAACAACGCTCCGCGGCTCCAACTACTAAATTCGCAATGGAAATTTTTGACTGCGAGAAGGCGAGGCATTGGCTGGAGCTACGCCCCGCCACTCCACCAAAATTTAATTTCCTTCAATCAGGGCGAACTTATAGAGCGAGAGGGGGATACCAGAGCTCTCGTTAGGACTGGAGAACTTCGTGAAAAACACTTATGGAGGAACTAGCATTCGAGAGAGAAGTCTTCTTCTCTTCGACTTACGAGAGATCCGGCATCGGAAAGAGTCTCAAATTGCTCTCACTTACTCATGAGAGACTTGTGATAGAATCAGCATCGGGGAGAGACATGAGTTGTTCTCGTAGACTTACGCGAGAATTAGTATCAGGGATAGTTGCCAATTGCTCTCACTCTCTTATCAGAGAACTAGCATCAGGAGGAGACGTACGATATAGGTTTACGCATTAGTTTTTGCGTGTACTGAGTTTCATAAATCGCGATACGATTATTAGCCGATCTCGACTTTACCACCCGCGCAAATGACAGGCTGTATTTGCGATCGCACGCCGTCTACGGCTGCGCCACTCGCATGAGCCACTCGCGAGCCGCCCGGACAGAGACGCAAGCAAATCCGCCACTACTGCCGCTGCCGCCGACGCTTTATGGTGCCTGGGTGTGATTATCGCTGGGTGAGCGACCTGTGCTGCCGAGACGCTGGGACGCGGCCGACCTTGACCGCAGCGAAAGGCAAGACGCCTTCCCCCTGTCTGTCCGAGAACGACGCCAGCTGGAGTGTCTCCCTGCCAGGAAGCCACCAAATACGGAAATATCAGCTTTGTTACCGCAATAATGCGGAAGGACTTTAAATGGTAGAGGAGAAAATCAGAGGGTGAAAGTCATACGCCATCAGCGTTGGCCTAAGTAAAAGCAGCCTAGCTTCACTTGTTATTGTATTAACATGATTAATTATGCCATTCAGAAATTATGAGATAAAAGTAATTTAGCCGCAAGGTAATTTTTGTAAATCATTGTGCATCATTCACAACCTCATCAATTTAATAATTAAATGTTGTTTGTAAAATTTATCTATGTGTTTGTGTTTTGTTACGAAAACCACGTCCCCGATTCCAAATCACCAAGCAGGGGCATCGAGTAGGAGCTAGCCGGCAGGTTCAGGGGTGACACATGTGTTACAACATACAGTTCTAAAAAAATCAATTCTAAGTATGAGGGCCCGCTCAGACTACCCATCCACTAACGAACTTTGTTCGATCAGTCTTTGATGCAAGCGCTGTAGAACTAAAAAAGGAATGACCGTCTGCATGTCTGCTAAATAAAATCATTTAATAGTTGTATTACTTTAAATAGATAATTTCAATTATTTACTCAAAACTTGTATAGTTGAAAAAGTTAGTATTGGAGTACAGATGTTAATATACATAAATATTATTATACATAAATTCAATCGTGAAGTTTCATCACCTCAAGAAATACTTAAATTATTGCTTCATCCAAAGAAACCGCCGGCCAGTAACGAAAGAAACACATCTATTGCAACAATCTATTGCACACTGGTTCGTAAATATTAATAAATTTTTAAAGTTACTGAGATTCCACTTTGATTTTTTCTGGACTTATCATCAATATTCTAGTGCGTTTATAATTTTTTTTAAACTTTTAGTTCGAGTTTAAAAAATATTCCTTCTTGTCTTCATGCTTGGCTTCTTGATTTGACTTCTTGGCTTTGATCTTTTTTGGGCGACGGAATGGCTCATACCTTCGACATACGTTTTTAATCATGGATTACGGCATTATTTCTCAGTTTCAGCACTCTTTTCAGCTAGTTCTTTCTCTTTTCTAATCATTTTCGAATGACTAATGACGGTTCCAAAAGAACTCTTGTTACATCAATAAGATATTCATAAGATGTGAATGCATGAAACAAAATTAATCTGAAGAATCTCATGTTAATTTCGAAAAATGCATGTTCACATTAGGGTATGATTACGAAACACAGAAAATGTGCCTCATGAAAAAGGTATTATCGCAAGACATTTAACGTAGATAATCTTTCTCCAAATGTAATAACTACTGAGAACACGCCCTGCAAATGTAAATGAACGTGAAAAAGAGATGAATTTCCTTAGCTGTAAAACACTGTTCCCCCTGGGAGAATATTGAGAATTTATGTGGCACAAAGCACAGAAACATGTTAGGAACTATAACGATAAAATAAAATGTAGGTCGTTAATCTGCATATAGATAACAAAAATGATTTCCATCGGTCGCGGCTATCTACTCGGACTTGCCACATTCTCTTGTCAACGGCCATCTATAGCCACCCAAAGTACATTTTTTGACATTTTCTTAATTTTTCGGTTTTCTTATAGTAGAACGGAAATATTATTTTAAGAATATTAAAGAATAGTACAATCTCGTCTTTTTTCGGCAATTTTCTTTGACAAATTTGGAGCTGTTTTTAAGAAAATTGCGTTTAAGCGCTACTAAAAATGCAAAATTTGAAGCTCTTTTTCACAGACAATTTTTGAGTTTGCGAAAAACATCATTAGAAGTCATTTGAAGTACAACTCACAAATACAGTAGTATTTACAAATTGCTGGAAATGTGTATATTAACGGTGTGAGAAATCTTTCAAAAATTACATTGGTGTATTTAAAAAAAAACGCAAAAATACCCGAAAATGAACTTTACGTCATATTCAAGAGTGTAATTTGCACTATCGGTTCGAAAAGTGTGAAGAAAATTGGCAGCCATTTTTGAGAAAATGGTATTTGAGCATTTCTGAAAATGCGGAATTTTCAGCTTGCGTGTGCGTTTTCGGCGTGTGCGTTGCAGGTGCGTTTTCGAGAAATTTTATCTCACATTATTTAAAGCACATGTACGTATAAATCCAATAATATTAACAAATTGCCGCTAATGTAAAAATTAACGAGGTGAAAGACAAGTCAAAACAATCTTATAACAGCATTATGGCGTTTATGTCATCTCATAGAGTACTTTAGGCACTATGCTTGCCAAAAGTGTAAAGAAAAAATTTGGATCCATTTTTGAGAAAATCTTGTTTTTTAATTTTTTTAAATTGCACGTATTGCGAGCACTATTGTGCGCAAACTATTAAAATATTCAAAAATATGTGCACGACCTTAAAGAAAGAACTCACTATGGGACTAATGAAAGAACTCACACAGATTTTCAAGAAATAGAAAATAGTGAAAGAAGTCACTAAAGAGAACAAATTTATTTGAAGGAATATTCTCTATCTTTAATTTTGTAGTTGTAGGTAGCGGCCGAAGAAAATCCAAACATTTTCATTTTTCGAAAATTCAGAGAGAAGATCGAATTCAGAAAATTCCGTGAAAATCGGACCTACGCCACCGTTATAAGAGTATTATACTCTATTCTTAGAAGAAATTTAAAGAAAAAAATTAGAACTCTTTTTGAGAAAATTTCGGAAAATGTCCTGGTAATCTATAAAATTTGGTGGAAAGTACCCCCAAATTTTATAGAATCTTTTTCAAAACCTCAAAGTTTCGACTCGAGCCAGATGGCCAGATGAAGGGGTTTCTGGGATTTGAAAAAATTCTACTAATGGTTTATGCGCTAGTAGTGTTGAGAGACGGACGTTTTGCTTTTAATTGATTTTTTTGGTGTCAAGGACCCACAAAACAGTGATTCTGGCTGCACCACATGTAAGGTTTTTTTCTTCATTTAGGAACTGGATTTATGCACTTTCGTTGTCAGAGCCCGGCAATGATTTTTTTTCCGCCGAAAATCCGCCGTTTTTTGCACAGCATTACATAACTTTCCCTATACTAACTATATTACTCCGTATATACGTACGTATACGGGCAAGTAAAAACTATAGAGTGGAGAAACATTGAAGCCCATGAGTCATATGGAAAAAGAACACGAAAACACCTGCGTAAGGAAAAGTAAGAAGGCAATGCGAGTGCGGGTGTTATGCGCCGGCAGCGAGTGCCAATGAGAAAGAGAGAGACAGGCAGAGGGAGTGAGAGAGGGATGGGCGGCACGTGTCCGCATCCATTCTCTGGCACCGCGCCGCGCCGCGCCGCGCGCCAGGATGGTTAGGCTAACAGGTTTCGCGGAAGGCGCGCGTGGGCGTGAGAGGGGGCGGCGGAGGAGGCGCGGGGCGCGGCGGGAAGGGGCGTGGCGGGGCTGGCAGTGGGGGTGGTCAGTCGCAGACGGCGGCGGCGGCGGCGGCGGAAGAGGCGGGCGATAAGCGTGACAGCAGATGGGCAGACGCCGCCGCGCCGAAGCCACCCGCTCCTCCTGCAGTCCGCTGGGGCGCCTGCCGCGCGCCGCTCCACGCACCAGGTAAGGCGTTGCACAAGGACGTGTGCTTACTCCGAGGCAAAGTACTCGCTTCGGTAAGATGAAAAACTACTCAAGGATTTATCGCGTCATCAGAAAATAAATCGAATCTCAATAGATGAATGCGTACTAATTTCTTTTCTCTGCATTACCACTCTCACTTGCTTTCTGTTAATGTTTTTTACATAAACGAAAAAAGTAACTATTTTGAAATATTTATTAATTAACGAGTTTTTAATTCTTTTGTAATTTATATTTGGCTGACAGTGTTGAGGTCTCATTAAATCAGGTAGCGATTTGTTAAGTAAGAAACCCCACTGCACTGGATCAATCCGATGATGCTCTTTCATATACTTCTTTTCGTTTCAATTGAATATGCAAATCAATAAGAGAATAAACACAGTGTTGTAATTTAAGTCATTAACATTTTTACCTTTCCTCCCTATAGAAGAGTATGGGGGGGATGAATCTGGGATCACGTCAACAATACGATATCAAATGCTTGGTCATAAAATCTGTTTTAAAGTCCTTTGAGGTGCGACCTGGCAAATACGTGAGGATGAAGATCTATTCGATCTGTTTCAAAGGTGGTTAAAATTCGTGCATGTGGTTCACACAACTTTGTTCCGCAAATCGGGACCCCTGTTTGTGTGGATGAAAGTATGTTCCATGCATATCTCTGTCAGATAAAATGATATTGAGTTAAAACTTGATAAATGTGACAAGAGTAAAATCTAATTGTGTATTTTATGGAATCACTAATATATTTTTATTTTGATGGTACTTTACCTGAAGTCCCTATGACATTTTCAAAAATTTCTGAAAAACGCATATGAATTTCATGTGTCAGAAACATATGAACGTACTTTAAAATTTAAAATTTCAATTTTATATTCGAACCTCTCGTACACCTCCCTTAAGGCAATGATTTATTTTTCACTGTACCGTATCCATAAATTTTAAATCTTTAAGTGATGCCATGCATTGTTTAAAAAATGAGTAGTTCTGGTGTATTAATTAGTGGATGTAAGAGCAGACAAATGTTCGATATGCCGCACACATCTAATTAGCATTTTTCCCATTAAATATTTATTTAACATCGAGTTAAAGAATGAGAGAATATTTATTTAACATCGGTTACTCGAGTAAGAGATGGATTACAGCGTTGGCTATCGTACTGGATTTTTGACGGCCCTGTTTCTTAGAACTGATTATCTGTGGCGTGTTAATGTTTTTCTAACGCTCCTTACACCTTTCTCTACTTCCATTAACGGTGAAAGTATATTTTGTTTACAAAATTAAAGAGTTCCGTCGACCTGTTAGTCGCCAAGAACAAAATTTTTAAAAAAGCATAAAAATACAACATAAGAATAAAAAAGGAAAGGAAATTGTAAGGAACGAGAGTAAATTCTTTCTCAACTACTTTAAATAGATAATTTACAAGAAGCGAATTAACCCAAATAACAATGTTATGTATAAAGGTTATACTTTATAAAGTTAATGTTTATCAATATTAATAAAATATAGGTTTCTTACCCCAGAATCTATGAGAGTTCATAGCGTTCATTAAATATGCAGGGTAAGTCCCTCTTATTCTGGTTTCAATACTCGACACTTATCGTACAGATGTCATTACTCTCACTGGTAAACCATCATAAGTAAAACAATTTTATGCTCCGCTGTATTTCCACTTTGTTTTCTATTCCCAACGGCAACTGCTGCAACTTTGTACGAAATTCTCCCATTACCTCTGATTCTGCTATCTTGCAGCTACGGCTGCGTCCCCTCAAATCCGGAACCCTCTCAGCCAGTACCACTTCCCCTAACTCGTCGTCACTGCGCCCTCCCCCAGCCACCCCCAACCACCGCCAGCCACCCTCAAGGCTCCCAACAACCCCTTTGCCCGTTCTCCGCCGCAGGGAGGATTTATAACTAGCGGCTAAGTAGCCGAGATTAAATTAAGGCTAGACACCGGTTTACGGCGTCCCTGCGGTGTCCAAATTAATGGGCTTTTGATGGCTGCGCGTAAAATGCAGTCAACTGGTACTCCCCCCTCCCGCCCCCACTCGGCTCCCGTGCCCTCCGCGGAGGCGACGCAGAGGTAGGGTCCAAGGTCGAGCCGCTTCCTCGCAGTGGAAGTTCGTCAAGATAGTAATTACATTCGAAAGGTAAATATGCAATTCATGCTTCTAAACGTAAGAAAATTGCTGTGCTCTTCTTTCTGAAACGTTTAATAAATTGTCACCTACAGCGTTGCCTGTTATACGAATAACAGTATACCCGTATGTTTCTAGAGCAAATGTAGCGAATCTCAAAGTTCTCATATATGACCTATATTCTCGTTCTTCAATAATCTCTCTATAAAAATGCTAATTATACGCGACGGCTTTTGACTGTTTATGAGAAATCATCAACACAGAATCCTACAAGTGTGCTACTGCTGGACAAGAAATTACACTCTACACAATTATTCAATAGATTTAAAACGGAAAAAACAACATAAGTTTAAACGAAAATAGTTTACAAGTTATGACATCAAAAACAGTTTGCAACACATTATATTCGCCCATAACGCCATTCGCCTTTAAAGCTAACTGCATTTTTTCTTAATAAAATATTATGTCTAAGGACAGTTCTTGAAATAAAGGAATGCACAATATTTCGAAAAAATAACAGTTTTCGTGTAATTGTACGTGAAATATTACCAATTTTTCTTTTTTCTGCTAACTTCTTTTAACGATAGAACTCAGTACACTAAATTTCAACAATTCAAAACTTTAAATACCATTTTCGTGATATATTAAAGTTTCAGAAACTACACATTTCCATTTTTTTTTTGTTTTTTTCATTTTTCTAAAAAATGGTATAACATGGATTCTAGAGACCATAAATAAACTAGTGGTGCTAATGCATATCACACTTTCTCGTACTCAAGTTTTCTAATTTCCTAGATGTGGACCGGTTTACGGTCTTGCCCCATTCTCATGCCAGCTGCCAGCTGTCACCATCCAAAGAACATATTTTTAATTTTCTCAATTTTTCTTTTTCCTAATAGAACCGAAATATTACTTAAGAATATCAAAAAAGAGTAAAACTCGTCCTATGTAGCAATTTTTATTGAAAAATTTGGAGCCGTTTCTAAGAAAATGGCGTTTAAGCCTTATCGTATATGCGTAAGTTGAAGTTCTTTTTCACCGAACATTTTTGGGTTTTCGAAAAACTTATTTTAAAGTCATTTGAGACACTTTAATTCACAAATGCAATAATGTTTACAAAATGCTGGAAATGTGCCTATTAACGGCATGAGACATATGTAACTAGTGGTGCTACAGAATGCACAGAACTGTTGCAGTCATTTTCAAAGTATATTTGAAGTCCAGGTGTTTTAAAGGCGGGAAATGGTTTTTATTTTTTAACAGCAGCCCTGCAATTGAAAAAATCTGAAAAAATGCACAACAATTTGTGTTTTAAGAGGAACCTTTGGCATGTTTTTTGAGTTTGCTCCAGGCTTCTAAGACACAGTAAAAAATATTTCTTGTTATTTAAAAAAAACTGTGTTTGAATTTGAGCCCAAAAAAATGTTGAAAAATATTTTTCTGATAGTACAAATTGTGTTCTTATTTATCATATTTTTTTCAGTCAGATAAAATAGTGTTAAGTTGACGAAAAAAATTGAAATTGAAAAAACCCGTTTTTGGCTGTAGAGGGGTATGGGTGGTGGAATGGGGGCTAAGAAACCTTTCAAAAATATTATTTTTATGTTAAAATTATAGTGTAACTACTCATATGTAATTTGGTTGAGGGGAACTTTTTACCTTCTTATCGGGGGGGACCCTTTGGAGCCGTTTTAAGAAAATGGTTTATAAACAGTACTGTAAATGCGAAATTTGAAACTCTTTTTCACAGGAATCGTTTGTGTTTTCGAAAAATAACTTTTCAACTTTTCAATACTGTTTACAAATTGCTGGATATGTGAATTTTAACGGTGTGAGAGATCTTTCAAACAAATTACATTGGTGTAATTTATTACTATCCCTAGTACATTTAGTACTATCCCTACCAGAAGTTTAAGGAAAAATTTGCAAATATTGGTGCAAATATTTTAGAAAATCTTGTTTTTCTAATTTTTTATAAATGTACATATTGCACGCAATATTTCGCCGAATGTACTAACATTTTCAAAAAATATACAGGATCTAAATGAAAGAACTCACTGTGGAGAACAAATTGCACTTGAAGGAAAAATCTCTATCTTCAATCTGGTAGTCGTAGGAAGCTGCCGTTATAAATTCAAACTTTCGCAATTATCGAAAATTCAGAGTTAACCGTGGAAATCGGATTTCTCTCATTTTTATTAGTGTACTTTACCCTATTCTTACAAGAAATGTACAGAAAAGAATTGGAGGCGATTTTGAGAAAATTTTGAAAATGTCTCTGAGGCTTCATGGGCTTCATACCCCCAAATTTTGAAGAAAGTTTTTCAAACTTTACGCGCCTCGAGTTGAGCCAGATCGACCGGGGAACATCCATTTTGGAAGAAAGTGTATTTGTGGTTTGGGCGCTAGTGGTGTTCACAGACTAATGGACAGACGGACACACGGGCACACAGACGGACAGACAGATGGAAAGACAGACGGTCAGACGGACGGACGTTTAAAAAAAACACATTTCGTTTTCAGGGGTTTCCAAAACGTTTATTTCCGTTGAAATATCGAAATCGATATTACTCGGCGTATACGTATTTATACGAGAAAGTAAAAATACTTCATCTACTCTAGCTCAAAGTTAGTGCGGAAACGAATGCATTATTTTCTTAAATATGTAATTTCCACCGAAGCACGTAAAACCTACTGTGATGTCAGATGGATGGGACATGGCCTAAACAAAACACTGTTCGTAGAATCATAAACAATCAGTTTAGTAGTTTGGCGGTATTGTCTGTTTAGGTGGGAGAACAGGGATAGCAATATATTCAGTCAACTTTTCGGTAGAATTAAAAGTTGGGACTATGAACATTAATATTCATTACAATATTTTAACTAACAATTTCAAAACACCAAGAATAGAAAATGTTTCGTTTTGCCGTGCATTTCCACAATTTTTGGAAAAGGAGTATTCATCAGTTATTATGAATGAACATTATTTCTGTTGTTTTAACTGAAGGCAAACTCTGAGAATCCTTAACGGACATCGGCTTAAAAGTGCCTTTTCGTTTCTCTCCCTTGATGAGTTAGTTCGATATATTACATAGTTCTCGTATTACGAAAAGTAATTTTATAATTTCATGAAAAATCTCTCAATGTTTTTCTGATGAACTAAAAGTTGTCGATAATCATCTCATGAATTCACGTCCCTTCAGCGAAACAGGGCGAACGAGTAGGATTTTCCTGAAGTTCCGTAAAAGAGCGAACCTTCCTCGCGGATCAGATAACAGAAGCTGAGGTCGTCAGGAAAAAGGGCGATCAAAGGACACCTGAGCCCCAGGCCCTGAGCGGGGAAGCCGCTGTCGATGGAAGCCTGATAGCCCTGGTGGCAACAGGTGGCCTGCTCAGCGACATCAATGGAATTGTTTGCGCGTATGGTACAGAGTGGAGAGTGATTACGTTCCCCATGTAAACAAAACATCTGCATTTTTTGTTACTCATAATGCTGAGCACTCTTTTCTTTAAAGTTGCATAAATGAGAAAGGGACTTGTTTTGGGTTACACTAGACGTAATTTATTCCTTTTCATCTATAACGTTGTCTTAGCAAGATTATTGAGTCTGTGAAGATGTCTTCTGAACAGGTTACTCTCCAAATTGGCATCATATTAGCGAAATTATTTTTCTATTGCTCTCAAATTGCTTACCAAAAGTTTAATACAGCAGCTAGATACAATAGTTTTTTTTATTTTGTTGTTATTATTGGAACTAAAGTAAATTAACCCTTGAATGCATGACATGGGTCAATCTGACCCAAATCAGATTTTACACTGATATTTTGGATGGAATGTTTTTTCCAACGGTCATGTCCGTTTAAGATATCTTTTTTTTTCGTCATCCAAAATCCGTAGAAGGTCGTTTTACGATGTTCTACTTATTTGATCGGTGTCCATAAGTTGTTTTATTTTGCTCTCCTCAGAATGCATGAGATGGGTGTGTATGACCCATATACGATTACATCGTATTTCGTTATTTATAATTATTATAATTATATATAAAATATTGTAATTAAAGTCGGAAGAAAAAGCCTGAAATTGTTAATTTCAACAATGCTACCGAAAGTGGCGTCGATACACTTGACAAATTAGTGCGCACTTGCAGAGTCAAGCACCAAACAAGGATACGGAATTTTTGCCTCCTTCATGAATATGCTAGATGTCGCTGCTGTAAATGCATACGTAATTTTCATCCAAATGAATCCCACTTTTAGACTATCAGTAAAGCACAAAAGACTTTTATTTCTAATGGATTTGGCAAAAGAATATATCCTTACATGTATT
Source organism: Acheta domesticus (assembly GCA_031308135.1). NCBI lineage: Eukaryota > Metazoa > Arthropoda > Insecta > Orthoptera > Gryllidae > Acheta > Acheta domesticus. Next base: position 159,748,128 of record JAHLJT010000631.1, on the reverse strand, counting down.
CTGCAAAGGAGCACTATCAAAATTCTTCAGAAGAATATACCAAGTTCCATATCACTATGTGGGATAGAAAAAAACAACAGTTAACCTAGTACATTGGTCAACAATAAGAGAAAAAGGATGCAGTAAATGTCCCACAAAGAAAGACAGAAAATGTTCAACGGTTTGTTTTGATTGTAAAAGTTATGTACGTTCAGATCATTCAATACTCACTTATGTCCACTTTCATGAAAGTAAAATTTGACATCATAGGAACAATATATGTGAATCCTAAACTCAATCAACAAACATTGTTTCTAATTGAATAACACTATAGTGTATTTATTATTCCTATTTCATTTCATAATGATTTTCAATTAAAAATATACAAGGTATGACGGACCGGGTCAAATTGATCCATGTCATGCATTCATGAAAGTAAAAATAGTCATGCATTCAAGGGTTAAAGAAACAGAAATTGGACGGTGAACGACAATGAGTACGTTGTGACATGTCTTTCAATGAACGATAATTTCGTGTTTCCGGGCGCGTCAAGCGATAATCCTTAGTTCCAGAAACGTTGTGCATGTTTTTAACACCGTAAGTGATGGTGCGTCCCCCCCCGCTGGCTGGTGAGATCCAGCGCTGACCTACACGTCGGCTTGCATTACCACTCACCAGTGGGGAACTGACAAGATATAAATGTGCTCTAAGCTCGGGACTGGTCTTCCAGTATGTGTGGTAGTTAAGTGCATGTAAGTATAAATTGTAAGTGGTCAGGATAAGACATGGAAGAGTAAAGAAACATCACGCGCTGTTCATGGCCCATTTGTTCGGGTAGCACTCGGGTATTCGCCTGGTTGCTAGGAGAAACTACGAAACTCTGCCCATCAGAGCAGCAGAAATTATTCTTCAGCGGCTGAATTCCTTCCACCGTCAGGACTCGAACTGCAGGACCTCCCTGCAGGACCTCCCTGTCAGAAGTCCTGCGGTGACACCACTTGAAGCCCTGAGACATCTCAGCCGAATCTTCTCTTTAACTATAAATCTCAAATATATTACAAGAATATGCTATGTTGCAAATAATGCACTGATTTATTAGCAATTATCATTTAATCTAAACAGCCACTGAAGCTTCGTACATTTGCATTAATGAAATCTTCTTCGTCATAATGATCTTCATTATTTTTATCATTATCTTTATCTTCTTATGAATATTTATGTAATAGGTATTAGGTACTTTGGATAATTGTCGGAGTTCGCCAGCCAGCTAACGATGTCCCCTATGCCTGGGCCTGGTCCTCCTTCAAGCCCTAAGCTTGGAAGGGGGGGGTAAGAGAGACATGTGGAAAGCATGACGTATTCCCTTCACCAAAACCTGAGAAGAATTTAAGGAAGCAAAACTATATATATTTTTTCATCGACCAGAAATTAAATCTGGGACCGCACCACGGGAAGATAGTACGCTGTCTAGTATACTGTCCGGATGAATATTTTTGAAACATGTCATGCTTTCAGAATACTTCTGCCAAGTGTGATAAAACAAGAATTGAAAAAGAATTATAACCTTTGGCGCTAACATTTATTCAGTATTTGTTTTGTAATCTTCCACCCAAAGAAGTGCTCAAAAGCATTATCCGTGCTATCAGTTAATTATGCTAAAGAAACAAACTATACTGATAAGCATTTTACTATCCCCCCTAAAACGTTCAAAAGTAGTATTCAAGCATTCGCACATGAGCTACTGTGTACATTAAAAACCGTAAAATGCGAAACAGCAACGGGACTCGTAGTAACGTTGTGGAGGACTGGGCGAAGGAAAAAAGTTTTCACTCCGCGAAGAGGCAGGTCGCAAACATAGAAGTCCTCTCAACGCAGTCGTATTTCGGAAAGTAAGTTTCTGTGTATTTTTGTGGTTAAAGCACCTACTTTAAATTGGAAAACAATGTATATTTATATGTAGTGAGGCTATAAGAAGGAATTATTTCTTTTCGGTATGATGACCCCAAACGTCTTTCATTAACAAGGCGGAAGGAGATAGAAATGTTGAATTAATTTTGAATAAGTACGTTACATTATATCTTTAATTATGTAATTCATATATATGTAATTATGTAATGCATATGTAGTTCATTATCAATGAATTACTTAATAGATTTACATAAATTTTGAAGAGATTGTATACAATTATTTCATATTATTGTAATTTTTAAATATATTTCCTGCTGCTTTGAAATATACTTCTTTAACATAAGAGGCACATGAAATCTCTCATAAATAACTTTTAGAAGAAAGAGAACGTCAGTAATAAATCCCCCGTGATAAAATGTAATATATGTATTATATCGTCATAAGATTACAACTTTTAGAAATTCAAAAAGAAGGTAAGTAAAAGAAGGTTTATGTGTCTAGTATATTAAGTAAAATCCATATATTTAGGTAAATGAACCCACTTTCGGATATTTGGCCGACGAAAGTGTTTGCTGCAACTATGATCTTGTATGACAGTAAAGAAATATCAAAAATCAAATACGAGTAACATGAAAACAACATTTACTAATTCAGTGTAGATGAAATTATTTTAAGAAATTTTCAAAGTAAAGAAACATTGAATTATGCCTTACCAATACAAAAAATATAGTCTCTGTTTCAGACTTCGTAATTAACTTTCATTTTTACAATGTTTTCTTGGTCTTAGACTGAAAACATTCAAGCTAAGACGACAGCAAATCAACACTGGATCGTAAGAGCATTGCGAATGCGCTCCTTTGCAAATCCACGTGTTTCAAGCACACACCGGGAGACGACATTACGCAGAAAGTACTCTAGTCAAAACAATGTAATGCGTCCTCGTGAATGAGATTTGCATGGAAATCAGCAACGATTTGTAGAGTAGACGGAATCCCCTGGAGAGCGAAGCAGAGGTGGCGAGGACACACAAGGCGGGCAGCCCGCCGCGCCGCGCCGCGCCGCGCCAGCCGAGTACATTAAGTATACATCGTCCACATAAAGCAGGATTTGCAAAGCCCGCTGCGCGTCGGCAGAGGGCCGCTCGGCGCTCGTGGCGCTCTCTGCTCGGGGGGGGGAGGGGGGGCTTGGACAAGGAGCGCCATGCGCTAACGATTAGCTGCACAAAGGCCGAGGGGCAATGAAAAGGAGTGAGTAGTGGCGCAGGTCACAGGATTGCTTTGCTAACGTAGGAGAGATATGAGCTGAACGGATGTGGGCGGCAAAAGATTACGAAAGGGACATAAAGTGAGAGAGAAGGAAGAAAAGAAAAAGAGTGCAGATGAACGAAATGCGTGTTAGAAGACCCGAGTCGTTGCAATTGAAAACTCTGCATGACAACTGTGAGGATTGGTAAAGTCCTTCCTTGAATATGCAAAGTGGAATGGATCACGTAAGAATGTGTAGAGTTAAGGAAAATTTCAGAAAGAAAAGTGAAAGAGCGTTAGTAATTGTAAGTTGCTTCTGCACCAAAGAACACGACTGCTCAAATGCATGAATTGGGGCAAGACTTTTGTAATACCCCCGTCATCTACGATACTTTCTAAGTAATATCTTATCAATTTATGTAATCTTAATTAGAAATGTGAACGTGGTACATGTGGGTGGCTAGCTCAACACCACGTCCACTGGATGCTCCTGAAAAATAAGAATACTTACTCTCTGCATTTGTCGTGGGCTGAAAATACCGCTCGACCGAAGACTCGGTCGATGGATACTTACGCTTTGGTTACCAATAATACAAAGGGAATAATTTTGAAATACCTAATTTCTATTGAATGAAACGAGAATTTATATATGCACGTAACGACATGAAGTGTCGTACGTCTCTTTTTTATTCTTAGAAATTTTTCATCAATCTCTTGCATGCATTATCATATTATTTACTTGACAATTAATTTTACCTATTGATGGCCATCTACCAATTATTACAATTTTAAATTTTAATTATTGCTTTAACCAAATTTTTAATTACTCTTAGGGCTTCAACATCAAAATTTAACTGTTTCATGTCTTTCTCGAATTCGGGCTTCGCGGAAATACTTCCTTGTCCTTTCGGCGTCAGTACACTTGGCAGTTGAATATCAGTTCAGCTTCACAGCACCCTATTTTCTCCTGGATTCCGGTGTCCGCTTCAATCCACACTCGGTTAATTAATTATTCTAAGAAAACTCCCTACGATCACGATACTCCTGAACTTTAACTATGTAGTTCTTGCACCGAGTTCCAATCTCAAAACAAAATCTTAAAGATGACGATTACTGTTCGTACATCATGATCCTATCACGCGCCAATCTCGAGAAACTATAACTTCCAAGCACACAGTCCGACATCCGATCGCTACAAGATCCTGACACGAAGTGTTGTAAAATTTCCAAAAATGTTCTATCTCCGTTCTTCTTTCCAAAGCCTCTTGTTTCTATTCTTGTCCCGTAGTCCTTCTCGTGTTTTTAATCACTATGTTATTGCTAATCCATCAATAAATGACTAATCTCTTCTGGTTAACAATGTTCCTATTTCTTTATGTTATTTTTCGTGATAATTTATTAATAAAACTATTTTCCCCATTCTTCAATTAAATATATATCATTTTTTTCATATTTATACGTATTATTTTTCACGCCAAATTATGTACTGAAGTGCACGAAAATTGAGGGCTTTTCCGATGCTCTTCACTGTCCGCATTGACCCTTTGCATAGCCTCGCGTGTCACTCGCCACTCACTGGACTAGAGTCGATCTCGCTAGAGCGCTTCCTCTGCCGTCGATCTAACTCAACAAGGATACCGGGTTTACTGCTGGAGAAGCGTAGGGTCAGTGCACATCCAGTAATCTGTGTTTGAAGTAGATTAAATGATTTATTATTAAATCCTATGTAGTAAAGAATAATGTCAAAACAATATCAATAACATAGTCACAGAGCTAAACAAATATTTGTGGTCATGTAAACGCGATTGGATTTGATAAAAAAGTCAAATACATGTCGTTAAATCATCGTTATATGCGCATTATATGTTTCTTAGTAATTACACGCTTGTGCCTCCGCGATCATGAATTATCAATCAATTTGTTCATAATGGGCTTTGTTACAAATTTGTAAGATACATAACTTAATTTTGGTGATTACTCGGAAACATTACGGCGAAATGATGAGAGAAATGATGTATTAGCGTGAGCCAGTAGTCATTTCTTCTCTTCGCGAATCGACCATAGTGGAGCCATGCAATACGAGCATCCCACCGGGGCTCAGACATGATTATCGGTATAAGTGCGCGGTACTGTTCAGTAGGGGGGAATCAGCACTTTAACGCTGATTCCATTTTATACTACAGATTTGTTAGCCCTGGGGAATGGGGTGAAATTATGACGATGATGATGAATGACGAAATAGACAAACACAACACAACCATCCCCGAGAAGGGAGTCGAACCCGCGATATTTTGGCCCGAGACTGCCACGGCATTCTGCTTTTGCGATCTCGGCTATCCGGATCGGCATTATTATTATTATTATTATTATTATTATTATTATTATTATTATTATTATTATTATTATTATTCCACTACATCACGACTAAAGATGTTAGGAGTCGGCGGAATATAAAATCTACTCCAGGTTGCAACCAGCTACCTAAGGAGTAGATCTAGGGACTGTCGGTGCCTCTACAATACTTCTATAATACAAAAGTGGGCTGTTCCAAATAAAGCCATTTCTTGCACTTCCCAGTCCTTTGAATTACCTGGGAGTTTAGACAAGTTCTTACTCAAATGTTGCGTAACAAATCCCAGAGATCCGATAACTATTGGCACGACCTGTGCTTTTACACCCCACATTCGGCTGATCTCGATTTCCAAACTCTTGTATTTAAGACGTTTCTCTGACTCCTTGGTGACGACGTTTTGATCGCAAGGTACAGCAACATCGACAAGTAAACAAGATTTGTTCTCCAAATCCGGGATGACTATATCCGGTTTGTTTGCTGCTATCGTGCGATCAGTTTGAATTTGTTGGTCGTACAATATCGTACACAATCCAACAGACGTCACTGATTTCGGTGAGTGTTCGTACCACTTGGGGCATGTGTTGGGAACTTCGAGGGCGGTACAGATCTGCCAGTGGAGGTAGCTACACACTCTGTCGTGTCTTTTCAAGTATTCTGTCTTTGCTAGGAATGGACAAGCTGCGACAATATGATCGATGGTTTCTACGTGTTCCTGACAAATGCGGCATTTATCATCTTGGGAAATTTTGAGAGCCGCTTTATCATAATGTCGTGTTCTGTGCTTCCGATTCTGGCTTCATTATCCCCTTTTAAGCCACATAAATGATTGATCTTTATTGATCTGCACATGGGCCATTCTTTTTAGGTATTGTTCGTGGAGTGGTTTGTCTCTCCACGATTTCTTTAACATTTTTTTATCTCAAATTTCATGTTAAGTAGCATCAGAAGTTCAGTGTCTCTGTCATTCTGGGTGTTTTGCATAGTCTTCTTCGCAATGCTTCTTGCTGCACTTACAATGCCTCTGTTTCCCATTCTTCGGTCAGATTTCATGACCTGCCTCATTAGAGGGTCATCTTGATGGCTGACTACATACTTTCCCATCCCAGTTATTGCATTGTGCCAGGAGGCTTCAATTTGTCTCAGGCCTCTTCCTCCTTCCTTACGTGACACATAAAGTACATCAGCCCGTGGGTGGGCAACATGATGCATTGTAAGCAGTTTTCTGGTTTTTCGATCCATGATGCGAATTTCCTGCTCAGTCCAGTCTACTAGTCCGAAAATGTATTCAGCTACAGGCACCGCCAAACTATCTATTGCTGATATTTTATTCCTTGAGTTCAGAGCGGACTGTAGGAGAAGTCTTACTCTGCTATAATACTCCTTGTGAATTCTCTCTTTCATTGTGTCGTTCGAGATGGTCTCACATACTTCAATGCCCAGATATTTGTATGTTTTACCTGGCTCAAGATCTTGAATCACAGTGTGTCTATCAACTTCAATGTTCTCTGACATGGTCATTTTGCCTCTTTTTAAGTTGACTTTTGCACACTTGTCAAGACCAAACTTCATGCAGATGTCATTGCTAAAATCATTGATGACAGCATTTGGGAGAGAATTGCTTCATTTTTAGCGAACACTTTAAGATCATCCATGTAAAATAAATGTGATACTGGCCTTTCATCACCATGGAGCTTGTAACTAAAGTCAGTGTGCGACAGCTGTCTCGATAGAGGAATCAAACTTATGCAAAACAGCAGAGGGGATAGTGAATCTCCTTGAAAAATTCCCCTGTTAATCTGAATACTTCTTGTTTCTACTACTCCCTTTCCGCTGTGGATTAGTAACCTGGTGCTCCACGACTTCATACTAGCCTTGCAAAACTCAACAAGTCTAGGATGAAATCGATAGATCTCCAGTGTCTTCAAAATCCAATCGTGTGGTACACTGTCAAAGGCCTTCTGGTAGTCAATCCAAGCCATGCTTAAATTGCGTTTTCTTTTTTTACATCATTCAAGGTTATTTTATTCAGAAGCAAGATTTCCTTACAGCCATAGGAACCTTTACAACATCCTTTCTGTTCATCTGGCAACAGATGGTTCTTCTCTAGGTGCCTATACATTTTGTCAGCTATGGCTGCAGTTATAAGTTTGTACATTACTGGCAGGCACGTAATTGGCCTGTAGTTCTTCGCCAAGGAGTTGTCTCCTGCTTTGGGTAGCAAATACGTGATGCCGCGAGTGAGCCATTTGGGGAGTTCCTTAGGGTTTTCTATAATTTTATTGACAGCCTTTGCTAGATGAAAATGTAATGCTGTTAATTTCTCAATCCAGTAAATCTGGATCTTATCAACCCCAGGGGATTTCCAGTTTCCCATGTTCTTAATTGTTTTGCGTATGTCCTCTTTCGAGAATCCTTGAACATGTTCCACTGTTTCCACGAGTCCATTGGCAGCATCAACTTCAGATTGGAGCCACGATGCGTCTCTGTTGTAGGATCTGGTTTCCTCCCAGATTCCTGCCCAAAATGTTTCGACGTCATCTTTCGAAGGAGGGGCAGCATTTCCATTCGGTTTTTCAGTCAGACTGCGATAGAATCTCTTCGCGTCTGTTTCAAACAACCGGTTCTGTACACGGAAATCTTCTCTACGTTTGTACCGTCTTATTCGTTGAGCCCATGCTTGGATTTTCTCTTTTAGCTTTTCAGCTACCATTAGCCTTGTTATGTCATTGTCAATTAGGTATTTTTGTTCAACGTGGAGTATTTTTTGTTGAACTTTATACGTGTGGTTTGACTTCGAAGATGCCTCGGCTAGGAGTGATATTTCACGCCGTGTGTATATGCAGTCGTGCTTTATATACCCCCAGCACTTGTACTTTATAAGGGGGCCGAAGCCCCAGGGTAGATACCCGGGCGTTAGCCCATAAACTCTCACCCTCATCCGGTGTACAAGTACACCTTCCGACTTACATCTGGATCCCGCCGGAACGCAGTTAGCCGTCTCGGCAACCTCCCCATACAATGCCTGGGTACAGGGCCGCCCCGCCAGCTCGGAGCTACCAGTTATCCGGACTGGCACCGGAGTCGATGTCGCCTGTATGACGACGCGCCACTCACATGCGCACGGGATCACCGTGTCCCTCCTCTTTGCCCAGAGTATCGGGCCACTGCCACGACGAAGCCAAGTGCCCAACTGGGGGCCACCCGGGATTTCTCCCGGGGGGCCTGGGGCCCCCAACCCGTCTTCCCACTGCCAACACTTAAGGCTATCGACCTGGGTGAGGCCGTTACCAGTGACAACCTGGCTGAAGGTAAGGCAACAGCCGGACTTCTATATGTGAGATCCAGAGCACCCCGAAGGGCGTCCTTCACCCAATCCTGTCATGAGGTCGGACGGACTCTAGGTCAACGTGCCAGGGGCCCAACTGAGGGACCGCCGTGTTGAACCGACGGCCCGGAGCTTGACTTTCCTACTCACTGCCTACCCTTTAGGCTAACGACCTGAGATGGGGCCGCGTGCTCGGGGTCCGGGTGGTCGCCGCGCTCTCCACCAGAGGTCGTGGCCACCTACGTGACACACGCCTTCCCCGTGCGGGGTCACGCCGTGTGTCGGCTATCCGTTTCATAATTCTTTTCATCCATGGAGGTACGGAGCTTTTTACTCTGTTTGGCTGGCGACCATCGGTGTTCTTGGCTGGCCCCAAGATTATCTAAGATACTAGATATCCAGTTGCATACACGATGTGGTTGATTTCAGTAATATCTAGATCACTACTTGAGGTCTGTACAACCTCATTTAAGACAGAATTAGCTGTTTCTATCACTCTCTTAGCTTTAGCATTTTCGTAAATTCTCCTCAACGGTGCACGAGATTCGAATGGAAGTAGACGCATTCGTTCTACCTCGCGTCGCATTAGGTCCCGCATCATGTCCTTATCGTGTGACTCATGGCCAGATGTATTTTCACCACTGACGGATGTTTCATTTGGAAGAGATGAACCTTGAAGGGGACCATCGTTTTCAGGGATATTAGATGGTTCTAAATGTTCGTCATGTGGATAGTTTGATCGAAGAACATACTCCGCGTTTCTCTGGATATCTGCAAGTTGTTCTGCTGTGAATTTTCCACTGCTGAGTATGTATAGTCGTTGACTGGCAAGTTTCTTTGAGTCTAGGGTAGGTCTCATATCTGGGTTCCGCTCTCTCCATATCTTAAAGACTTCTATTTCTGAGCCTCCATTTTTCGCTTTTGCATGGTAGAAGCACCACATCATCTCCTTTAATTCATCCCGGGTCCATCTCTGACGATGGCTTCGAGCTACTGCCGTCTCTGGGTCCCTGGGACTAACATCCGTGGGATGGCCAGATGTCGACAAGGTGACATTAGCTCGGTTTCTGAGCAGGTATGGGACATTGGTAGAACAAGGCACGTTAGGGTTCAATATATTGCTTGTTCTATCCATTTTGCTCATTGGTTTCAAGTGAAGATTCGCAGGTAGCAAATTCGAGTTCACAGATCACACTTAATCTTTGGGTTGTTTCCTGCCATCCGTTACTGCGACTCATAGTGGCCTCGGAGCAGCCCCCGCAGGGCCCAGCAAGGGGTCCCTCCGATCGCCAGTCGGCATTACTAGACACCACGGGATTTTCACTGACTGCTGAAGGCAGCCTCCTTCGCTGGCTAATGCAAGGTTCGGGCCTCCACTCTAATCAGTGGCCTGGTGTGCCAACCCAGTTTCTCTCCTGTACCCTCCATGGGCCTATAACAGGAAGTCCATAGGTTCATGAACCTTCCCTCTCTACTTACTTCCCACTCTCCTCAAAATGGAGTACTTCTTCGTCGGACCCCTCACCTTCAATCTATTCAGCAAGGGAGGCCCTACCAGTAGCTAGGCTACCACTGACATAGCTCTCAGGCTCATGGGGGTACTCAAGCTCCACCACCAACTGCAAGGTCGTGTACTCCCTAGGTGGAGTTATTATTATTATTATATGATATTTATTACTACTTTCTTATTGGCCAATAGTGATCACGGTACACATTCTCTTAAGGGGCCCCGTCGTATTCTATCCTGGAGAGATTGACGTGCATCATTATCGGGCTCAGCTTTCGGCTGTATCCGTTGGTAAGGCAAAGTTATTACGACTTGAATTGTCAATATTTGAAGTGATAGGATGATGATGAGAGGTGAAGGGTGATGGATGATGAGGGGTGAACAATCACAAATTCGACCATGCCTACGAAGAACTAGAACCTTTAGCCTCCTCGGCGCAGACGACGGCTGCCGCAACCGTCTGCGCCACGGAACCGGCTTAATTTATTTATATTATAAGTGATATTATTATTGTTATTTCAAAGAGGTTTCGACCGTTGAAAGATTTAACTGCCTTGACAAGGAATCATACACCGATCTCGCGGTATACACCCATTTGCTCTACCAATTGTGTTACTTAGACAATCAACTCTTTGAACAGTATCGGCAAAGGTGGTTAAGACACCAGCTGATGTCACTGCAATATCTCTAACCGGAAAGTCTTAGAGTTCGAGTCTCAACAGTGGCAGGATTTTCGACACTAGCTTGTCAGCTAGGTCCAATTCAGCCTCCGTCTGGAGAAGAATCCTAGCGGCCGGCCGCACTCATCAGTAGTTCTCCTAGTTTCTCGCATTAACGCCAGGCGAATACCGGAGAAGTACCTAAACAAACAGGCCACAGACCGCACGCGATATTTTCTTCCTCTTCCTTGTTCTATCTTCACCCCTCACTTACACACACTTACTCTCACAAGTACAACACTATCACACTTAATGAGAGACCAGTCGAGAGCTTAGAGCTTATCCTGACTGCGGCAGTACCACGTTGGTGGGAGATGCCTGGTGGGAAAAAACCCTGTACTAGACGTAGGTCGGCGGCGGATCTCACCATATAGTGGGGGAGAATCACCGCCACCTCTCGCAATAAAATATGCACTACATATACGTGACTAATGACTTTAGCAGTTGACGCGCTTGGAATCACCAATCAATCAATCCTATATAAACTCAACAAATTGCATTTAAAATATTTCTTAGATCATACGGCCATCATTCGACCATTGCTTTCTTCAAGCGGTATAATTATTATTAATGTTAGTAATAATGACAATAATAAATTTCAATCCAATGTCGTAAAAGAACAATTCCCGTTCCCTCCATCAATGAGTCAACAACGTAGCTTCGGGTCCTAATAGGCGAACGAGCCCCGTGCAGCCATGACAAGGGCCTCGTAAAAGACCAACGCGATCGCCTGCTAGCCACGTTTGCACGGCCTGCACCCGCGCTGCCATATGGCGCGGCTCCAGATTAGCCGAGGGCGGCGGCGGCGGCGACGGCGGCGGGCGAGCGCGTGAAACCAGGGAATGTCGTGTAAACAACGGGCGCTCGCGCCGCGCCGCGTGTTGATTCAGAAAATACCGTCAACAACGCTCTCTCGCTCGCGCTCCCGTTGCGCCGTCGCTGTCGCTGCGTGGCGTGGCGGGGCGAGGCGAGGCGGCGTTGTTTAGAAGCACTCCGTTTACCAAACAGCCGTCCGCGTGCAGCGGTAGAACTCCGCGTCCGAAGGGCGGCGCTGAGGGAGCCCTTCAAGGGCGCCACCCTACGACGGAGCTGGCACTCTGAAGGAGGGCGCGAGAAGAAAGCTCCAATCTTTTGGAAAGATGTTACAGTTCTTTACCACTCCTAAGGTCTGGTTAGGTTCGTAAGTCTATGCTTGGCATCTTTAGCACGCCACAATCCGAAGTATTGTAGCTTACGTGTAAAAATTCAGGCGTGGAATTAAAAATATGTTTTTAAATCATTTTCTCGTAAATGGTTTTTCACATGCTTTCAATTCAATATTTTATAAGAACATAATATTTTGGAAGGCATGAATGTGATTAGTATTACGTCATATTCAGAAATGTAATTATTTGTGTTTTTTGTGTGTACCGTGTGTGTGTATATGAGTGAGTGTGCGTGTGTTTATTTAGATTTCATGAAAACGTATGTACCGGGATAGATGGCTCAGTGCAACAACTGATGTCACTCTGACCGGCACTCCTAGGTTCGAGTCCCGACGGCGGCAGGATTTTCGACACTAAGGTAAGGTAGGTCGAATTCAGTCGCTGTCTAGAGGAGTATTCTAGCGGCCGGCTGCTCTGATCGGCAGTTTTCTGTGGTTTCTCCAATCAAGACCAGACGAATACCGGAGAAGTACCCTAACAAATGGGCCACGTACAGCGCGCGATCTTTTCTTCCTTGTCCTATTCTCACACCTTACACACACTTACACTAACATGCCCTAACTTACAATAACAACACATACTGAGAGACCGGTCGAGAACTTACTGCCTGTCCCGGCTGGGCAGAGCCCGCTCGTGGGAGATACCTGGATGGGGAAACCCGTTGTCGACGGTAGGTCGGCGCCGGATCTCGCCATCCAACGCGGAAAGATCACAGCCACCTCTCAATGAAAAAATACGACCTTCGCTTACGGGACTAATGTCCTCTGTAGTTGGCGCGCCACGGAATCACAATCAATTAATGAAAACAGATGTGCGTGACTTGACAGTAACGGACCATATTGACAATAATAGTTATTATACAAAAGGATGTTTTATTCTGGAGTTCCGAAGCGTGCGATTACCTGGGCGTGCCTTTGTCTCCCTGCACAAAAGTGCGATAAGTATTGCCACTCCCCCAATCAGTCAAACTTCGAAATCGAATTGCGCACCACAAAAACTATCAAATTGAACCACCAAATGTTTTTGAAAAAAACTGAACCACCATTTTTTTGCAACCATATCTGTATTTATATTTATTTTTCATATAGAGACATTCTATTCGAAAAATTATTCTTGAGAACATATCCTCACACCATACGTTAAAAAACCATAAATGCAATAATATGGAAGAAAAAGTAAGATTCTATCTTTCTTCAGTTGCTGGGATTTTACGATATAATCTCGGGGGCGCAGGAATTTTACATAGATTGATTTATACTATTATCCTCTCTACCTATAATACACTAAGGAAAGATGACAGTTTGGTACAAGTTAAAAGATATCATTGACAGAATTTGCCGGAAATATATTTCTCGCGATAGGGAATAACTCCTCACGCGTTCATTAAACCGATTTGAGACAAAAATTTGGAATTCTTACTTTCCCGTACACGTACGTATACACGGAGTGATATATGTAGTATAGGGAAAGTTATGTAAAGCTGAGCGAAACTAGTGGTACTACAGAATGGCACAGACTTTCGTGTATTAGTTTTCTATTTCCTTGGGACTTCCATAGCTATTCGCAATTGCCACATACTCTTTCTAGCCAGCTGCCATCTATCATCGCACAAACTACATTTTTGGTCATTTTCTCAATTTTTGGGTTTCCTATTGGTAGAACGGAAATATTAATTTCAGAATATTAAAGAACACAAAAACGTAGTCCTAAATGGCAATTTTCTTTTAAAAATTGTGTGCCGTTTTAAAGAAAATTGCGTTTTAGCGCCACTAAAAATGCGAAGTTCGAAGCTCATTTTCACAGAATATGATTGAGTTTTCAAAATACTTTCTTTGAAGTTATTTGAAGCACTTAAACTCACAAATATAATAATCTTTACAAATTGCTGGTAATGTGCATATTAAAGATGGGAGAGATCTTTCAAAAAAATTACATTTATATAATATTTGAAAAAATTAAAAAAAAACTCCAAATAAACTTTACGTCATATTAAAGAGTGTAAATAGCACTATCCGTTACAAAAATTTGAAGAAACAAATTGGCAGCTATATATGAGAAAATGGTGTTTGGCGTTTCTGAAAATGCGGAATTTTGAGCTAGTTTTTACAGAAAAACGGTTGAATTTTCGAGAAACTTTACTTGACATTATTTAAAGCACATATACTCGTAAATATAATAATGTAAATACCACGCCACTAATCTAAATATTTCCGACGTGAGAGACAAGGTAAACAAATTACATTTTTGTAATTTTTGAATAAACAAAAGAATAGAGTAATATGCCTTTGATGTCGTCCCATAGAGCACACTTAGCACTATCCCTACCAAAAGTTTAAAAACAAAATTTGGAGCCGTTTTTGAGAAAATCTGTTTTTTTTAATTTTTAAAAATTGCAAATATTGCAGGCAATATTGCGCAAAAACTATCAAAATCATCAAAACAATGTACGTGACCTTCATGAATGAACTCACGTTTGAGAACAAAATTTATTTAGAGGAAAAGTCTCTATTTTCCATTTTGAAGCTGCAGAATGATGCCGAAAAAATTCAAAGTTTTGTAATTTTCGAAACCTCAGAGTTAACAGTAAAAATAGGACGTATGCCACCTTAATAAGAGTACTTTACTCTATTCTTACAAGAAATGTAAAAAAATTGGAGCCGTTTTCGAGAAAATTTCGAAAATGTCCCGGGTGCCTCACGTAAAGTACCCCCAATTTTGAAGAAAGTTTTTCAAAATCGCGGCGCCTCGAGTGGAAGCAAATTGACCGGGTAATATCCATTTTGGAAGAAATCGCACGTATGGTTTAAACGCTAGTGATGTTCACAGACGGACCGACGGACAAACAGACAGACGGAAGTTTTGAAAAAAAACAACACTTTTTTGGTATCAGGAGACCCCAAAACGTGCATTTCCGTTAAAATCTCGAAATCGATTTTCTGCAGCAAATTTACATAACTTTCCCTATATTAGGTATATTACTCCGTATATACATACGTAACGGGAAAGTAATAATTGGTCCGAAATAAAGTTAGAATTAATTTCACATCTGAGCTACGTGATTATCTAAAATACAGAAAACAAAACTTGAGACATGATATTTTTCTCGTCTGATGCTGAACATCTGTGATGAATGACTAAATTTTTATTTAGCTTTCGGAACTTAACAAACCCAAATGGAAGAATTGGTGAAAATGTCTATTCTGTAGAAGGAAAATTCACTTTCCGTATTGAAATTTGTGTACATGTTTCAAAAGTGTACCTTCAAAGATATAACAAGTACGAGACCTAATAGGTCATTAGAGTGTTTCTCAGAACTCGAAGCGGCCTGCAACCTTTGTCATACGAGACCCTTCAATTTGGCGAGTGCCCGAAGAGCTGTCGTGCGGCCACGGATGGGACTAATGAGTCCCTCAGGGCGCCGTTCATTTCCGCACTTACTGGAGCTTTCATGTAGTCTTTGTGACGTACAAAGACTAGCAAGGGCCAATGGAACAGCTCGTCCGAAACTGTTTTTGAACCTCTCGTGAAATGCGAGGAGACATCACATATGTGGAGAGAAGAGTCCTAAGAACCGTACCAATGAATTCGGTTGGGGTCAACCTCCCTTCAAGATCATTACGTTGACGCTGTTCTCAGAAATTGTTACAGAACACGAGTAGACATCTGAAGTACGGAAAAAAGTCTAGGAAAAGTTGAAACGCTTGGAAGAGATACACAGTGTCCTCACTTTGTCTGCGAAGTTTGTTTTCCAGAGTACTAAGAAGAAAAGTCAACATCTAGGTTCTATTGAGATCATTTTTCAAGCTGCCAGTAACCTTCTGCCGTTTGTTAAAAAAAACATTTTCTTTCCACAAATTTATTGGAAAGGAAAGATTGGTAAGTACGTTCCTACAGGATGATCATTGCCAACTCTGTTTTTATACCTGGAAATATCCGCGAGATAGAAACTAACGCATTCGTTTTCTATTCAATAGAATATTGCATCTCGAACACACTTTTTTTCAGATGAGAATTGCTGGGTATAAGAAATGTCCGGCACGATTTGATAGATTTCTCGGGTTTTGCCTAGTACTTTAACTTTGTCCACGTAGACATGTGAATTCATTTTCCGATAAATCTGTCCTTTCTTTCAACGTCACTATCAAGGGAGTTACATTATTTTGAATACTTATAGTTGTAATCGTGCAGTATGATGTGATAGTGCATATTTTCAGTGAGTATAATTATTTAAGGTGTAAAGTAAAACTTAAATAACTATTGAGTAAAATTTCACTACTTTCATAACCTACACACTATTTCATTCTTAAAGTACGTTAATAGAAAATCAAACAATATGTAGAGTAAAAACAATAGAATGTAATAGATAAGAGTATGGTACATATAAGCATAATTGATTGGATGTAAAAATAATCAGTTAAACTCTCTTTATGAAGAATTGTTCTCGTTTCAGATTTCCATAATTGTTATTGATGCTTACTCCAATTTAGACGATAACCAGTTAACACTATACGAAACAATCATATATTACAGTTTCCAATTAATTGTCTAGTTTTCTTCGCAACATTCAGTATAAAACAGCATTATATTTATTGTGTACATTTTTCAATCCGAGTTAATAATTGCATCACATTTTCTTCTTTTTTTAATTACAAATATGCTCTGCGTTTACTATGTCAATTTTCGTGGGTACGATTTAACTACACATTCAAGTATATTCATTTGCATTTTTTCATATTACGAAAAATGCGGAAATGGTATTTTAAAAATTTGTTTGTAATGCATCTCAGATTAAATGATGAAATATTAATGTATAGTGTTTTGTATCACTGCATTAACAATGTTTGGTTTTTAAATTATTATATATTAATCATTACATTTTTGATCTTACACTTTGCATCTTCTTTCGAACATGAGGCTTCCATTTCGAGTAGTTACTGACATATTGCTCGAATATACTTAAGTGAGCCCTTCACCAACCGGGCCCTACGAATGTGAAGCGGGCTCACGGCCAGTGACTCCACTTCCGACGATCAGGCCTGCGACGCGCGCATCCGGGGACAGGGGTGGGAGGGTGACGTCAAACACGCGTGCAAGCAAACCTCACACGAAAAAGGGCGCGGGAAGCGACCATCTCACAAATTGCTCTTAATAGGACACGTCTATCGTGTTGCAGCAGCATCGGCGTTGATCAGAAGTTGCTGAGTGGCATCTGCACTTGGCGGTGGTATGTGGTGCCCATTAGACGTGGTAGCCGTTCCGGGAAGGACATGCTTTCCAACTTTAATGGACGTCCCCTCAAGATCAATCTCAGTCGTGGAACTCGCTACAACACATCGAGGAGCAATGACATACTAACAACTTTTATTGCAAGCTGGTTAACTTAGGACGACTATTAAAAATCTGCTGGAGCATTACGTATTGCTCGAGTTAGGTACATCGAAAATTGTCTGTCTTCCTCGTTTGCCTACGAATGTCCTTGGCTCTCCTCTCTACTGGTAAGAGATTATTCTTGTATTCTTCTATAGATGTATTCTTGTAACATATATTATATAGTTTTGAATCCTATGCGTCATAATGGGTTATCAGTAATCAGATTTACACTTTGTTGAACAAATTTAATCTTGATACAATGAGCAACGATAGCATCATTGGCAGTATGGTGTATCCCCTTCTTCAAATAGTTTTCATATGTTACAGATTTAAGTGACTCCTAGAGTTTACAGTTCATCCAGTGCAAGCTGTAACATCTCTGGAAATCAGGTATGATATTAAACCTGCTCTACAGAAAATATATAGATGAGAAGGTTTTTATGTTGAAAAACTTATTTAATTTCTTCTTTACACAAAAACCTAACAACATTTTCAAAATGTTCCATCCATTTTCGTTGAACTATTCATTTTTTAAATGAAAAAAGTTTTAAAAAAATTTCGATGACCTTACAATTACAACATTGGTTCGTGTACCTGCCGAACACCAGGTTAGTGCCGATCAACGGGCTATTTGTGAAAAAAATGTCGTGTGTAACTTCGTTATTTGAGATTCACTACATACATTCATTGGCAAACCATGGTTATCCCTGAGACCTCTACATGCGGTAGAAGTTTGTAACATTTAGTCTGCATTACCCAACCGTCCATAACCTAACATAATGGCTTCCTGTCGGCCCAGCCCGGTGACGGGCCCGGCAGCGCGCGTGCGCAGGAGGCGCTGGGGCGATGGGCGGCGTGGCGGGGCGCGCGAGCGCGTGGGCGTGGGCGCCGTGGGCGGCGTGGGCGGGCGCGCGGCGCGGGAACGCGCCCCTGGACGGGGCCCGCGGCGGCGCGCCCGCCGGCCACCGCACGCGGCCTCACTGCGACGCCGACGCGCCCGCAATTAAGGTGAGTGCCGCTGCGCGCGCGCGCGCGACCCCGAATTATTCATTAACCCCCGCGATAATTTCGTTACGTAATGAAGTTTACAATTTAAAATTATTGATTCGCTCCCTTTTAAAGCGGGGGATGTCGTGTTTACAATCCTTAGTAAATCTGTTGTCACTCTGATTTAGTGTTTAAGGAAAGAGATTCAATTAATATTTGAAAATGAAAAATCAGTAGCACATGTTTAATAAATAACATATTTTATAATTTTTAATAATATTTATCTACTATTACTACTAAAATAAAAATATTATACCAACTGTAACTATACTATAGATTATATTTACATTTATTTATTTTATTTTATATACTTTTCAATGTTCAATACTTGAACTACAACAGAATGTCAATTGCTGTTGTTTATTGTTTTGTTTAGTAAACATTTCAAATCTTGCTTTGAAATGACAAGTTGTTAAAGTCAAATCGTCTAAAAAATTAATAATAATTTTCATTTAAATTTTAATAATAATAAATTTTAAAAATATCAATTTGCTAGTAGAGAAAAACGATGCCTAAAGAATATTACAAAACATGCAATATACGTTTACAGTTGAAGAAGTTGAATGTCTTTATCAACGTTTTCGCAAAAGGACTAAATCAAAAATAAAATCTGTATCTCTTAAATTAGACTTCTGGTTATTACAACGCATATTACAACTTATTAATTCGTGGTTTTGCGGGAATATCGAACAAAAATGCATTTTTCTGTAGTTAAAAAACTCTCCTTCTTTAATTCCGAATGACTACTTCCCGGGACAAAATGTCCTTCTTTCAGTAGATAAATTCAGAGATAGATTGACACCACTTCTTTGAGCCAAAGGGCACTGCCCTAAGAAGTTTTCTCGAGTAATGTAGTTTTCCTCCAATTAACTTCTTTATTTAAACTGATAGTCCTTTCCTTTCTGAAAGTAAGTTGCAAAGAAAACGTTTGTGAGAAAACTTTCTATGTACAAACGTATCTAAGGAGCGGGTTTTATGTTGGTAGATTTTTATAGGTTAAAGGAAGAAAAATGATGTCTAGGTTTTTTGCGAATCTTTCGCCGAAAGAGACAAAGACGTAAGTCTTGTCATCAAAATAGAAAAATACAAGAATAACTCTAAATTCTTTTGGTAATATAAAACTACTATTTTCATGTTATCTAGAAAACAGATATAACTTTTCTTTGTCCTCTTTCGCTCAGTCAAGAATAATAATGATAATTATTTCAATCAATTCTTCTTCGAGTCTAGAACAGACTCGAGAACTTTTGAAAAGTCTCCGCAGATGAAGAAAGGACCTCAAACCGTCATTCGCAGGCGCTCGGCACAGAATGCAACTTCTGACGCTTAAACCCTCGGTTAACTTTCTCTGCAGACGTTCAGACAGTCTTCACTTGATTTCTCCAATTTTCGAGGGCAGAGTGGGAACTTCCAAATCTTTTTGCTGGGTCCGCCTTCACTTGCGAGGTTCCACATTCCCACTCCGTTCGAGGACGAATTGCTCCTCAGAGACATCTCCAGATTATTTTTAAAGCAACAAATACGAACAAGCGAAAACTATTCGATTCTATTAATCCAAAATAAAGTTAATGTTTATTCAAACGAGAATTGTATGAAGTGACAAGCAAACGTCATGAGCCTAAAACGTACTAATGGTGCTAAAATGGCACAGACTTTCTCGCACTAGTTAGTATTTCTCTTTAATCAAGGCTCTCTTTTCAAAATTGGAAGAGTGCAAAGATGGGCAGACAGTTTTGCCGTAAAACAATTTTTCCGTAAAACAAATAACCCACAAGGATTTTGACTACTCAACGAGTTTGAAGTAAGTTTGATACAAAGGGAAAGGAATGATCCGGTCTGACAAGGGATGTTCAATTCGAATTGTTCTGCCAATAAATCGTTTTTCGCTGCAGGGTTACGTAACTTTTTCTATACCACGTATGTAGTAGTCGAGAAAGTAAAATAACAGGTGATACGCGTGATATTGCAAGTTGTAAAACTACAGGTGATATGCATTATATGATACAACAGGTGAAGCATGATATGCAGTGACCAGCGTTCAAGCGAAGGTGGTCCATACAGATGTTATGAGGCGTTTCCTTACCGATCAAAATATAAACGGGCGTGCTATTACTAACTCGTAAAAAGGTTCTAAAAATGCTACCTTGGTGATACTCTATTCTAGTGATGTGAGATTGTTCTTGGAATGCTGCTCTCAAAAAGTGAAATTAATTTTCGATTGATTTTACTTGAAAATTTTTCATTATTTTGTGAGAAAAAATCGTATAGACTGCTATCAGTACAATGGTGTTGAGTCAAAAAGTTGACAGAATCATAGTTTAGAACGACAATTATTGTATTGCGTTTCAGCTAATTAGCAAAAATTAAACACATTTATTCTCAAAAGGATACAAGATAACAGATCCATTGTGACGGACGGACAAATTTATTCCAATTACTCTTTTAGTATGTTTGTTTGTAATGAATAAATCTTTAATGTTCGAATACCTCTAAGATTACTTTTTGCTAATTTTGAAAAAGTTACGAAACACACTCCATTATATTTAAAAGCCGTTCAAAAGAACTTTATCGGCTACATTTTGAGAACTCTGAACCACTTTACTAGTTCCTCACATATCTTCGTAATAGAATTATCCGTAATGGATGTCACAACAGAACGGGGAGAGCTCATTAGATAAAGAGCAGGTGGTTGGGTTCAGATGTGGAAGGGAAGTCCCTGTAGGATGAACCCATCGCGTGTCCACATGACCTTTAAACGGAAAAAAGCATTGCGTATGATCAGCTGTCTCCGAACCGACCAATGAACGAGAGACTTTCTGAAACTCATGCAAGGTTTTCACCAATACGAGTACTAGTACTCTCCCAAATACGAGAAATTACAAATAATCTTCACCATTATAAATATTTTATGCATCTTTTTATAAATTACTTCTTTTCGTCTTTTTTGACATAATTTAGTATCGAGTAATCACTTAACATTACTGATAAGATTCCCCATAAGATATATTACGAAGAGAATGTAATTAATATCCAGTATGGGTTTACATTATCTTTACTCGTAAATTTATCGTACAAAACAATTTCATTCCTTATTAACTTCTTTAAATTAATATTCAGACTGCTTACTAGAAGTCACAAAGTTCAGTAGAAGTATCAATCCATACACTCAACTCACTTGCTGTACTACACTTACGATACGGCTGTAATATTATTGACTACTGCCACGTACTTCACCATCCCTTATTTAGGAACCCTTTCTCTCAAAATAGCCACCGCACTCAATAAATTTGATCTCAAAACTACTTTTCACAACACTCACACATTACAAAAAACACTAGACAACAGTAAAGACCCAACCCCCCTTACCTCCTTATGCGGGGTCTATGCTCTTACTTGCAACGACTGCAATGCTATATACACACGACAAACCTGTCGAAAATTCACACAGAGAACCTAAGAGCACGAACAATCATGGAAAAACAACGCTACCACACTCTCACACTTTGTTAATCACTTAAATTTGAACAAACAAACACGTTTGTAACCGTATTCTAGAAATTGAAAATAGGTCCAGGCTCAGAAATAAATTACAATTCCTTCATATACATAAAAACCTGCAAAACCGGAATATGATTTGTCTTAATCAGCAAATCCCTGAATTCTCGTCACCTCTGCTTATTTTAGCCCAATGTGTACACCCCTAGCCCCGCCCTCCTTCGCCCGCCCGCCCCCTCCTCACGCCTGCACCAGAAGCTTCGCCTCCCTGACCCTTCGGCCGCCCCGTCCCTCTTCCCCGCCCTTCCACGTTTCCTACCGACTCTCTTTCCTCTGAAACGAGCCACACTCTAAAAAAGAACACAGAACGCTGCAAGATACGTACGATTCGATTTGCTTACGCGTCGGGCAAACTACATCAATATTTTGTAAATAATTTGTCTAATTTATATGCCTATTTCTTTTTATTTTAGGAATTCCTGTAACTTGTTCATATGATGATGATCGCTACACGATTGAAAAGATCTTATGTTTTAATATATATTTGATACCGGACAACACTTTTTATTTATTTAGTTACTAGAAGGTATCTATATCACTAACGATCTTATTAATCACTTGCTGTACTTTGACCGTAATCCATTGAAACCAGGGGCGCAAAGAATGTTGACTTGAAACAAAAATGCATTCAAAGACGTGTCTGTAAAATGACATTAACCATTTCTCGTAGTAGACAAGAGATTAGTTATTAAGGATTTGTAGCACATTTTTAACGTGTTGACCTTACGCAGGACGAGACATGTGTGTTTTAAGAACTGCAATAAAGAATTTTACGGTATGATCGCTTTCTTTCACTCACAGGGCTGTATGAATGACCTCACAGGAATTTGTTCACAATGAATTTCGTGACTGGTGAACCGAATGTGATAGCGTAAGATTTTGCACTATTATCGGGTGTAGCGTTTTGATCATATGTACCCAATGATTGCAAGTTAATTGATAGTTCGAACTTGTCGTCACAAGCACCGAAAAATTCAATCACGCATCAATTATGGAGCAAACTAAAATAATATCACCCACGTGAATCACTCGTGAGCACATCTAAGATGAAGCTGCGATGATCGGTGATATCTTCTTTTTGGGCTCAACGACTTCCTTTTGTTGTAGCTCATTAGAAAAACTGCCTACGCTCTAAAAGTTGTTTTATGCATTTTAGCATAATGAGATCACAACGTCGAACGCACTGTGATTTACGGTTCATAAAGTCAAGACGTTAAAAATGTGCTAAAAATCCCTGTTTATGTAAGTGAGGCACTTAAGTGCGAGGCGCGCACCTAAGGGAATGCCCGTGCAGGTGCGGCGGCAGAAGGCGCAGCTGGAGGTGTGCATCGGAGACGCAGTGGCGGACGGGGCGCCGCCTCTGCTGGTGCAGCTCTTCAAAGCCTACCGCCGCCGCCAGCTGGACTTCTTCCGCAAGACGCTCTCTCAGGTGTGTAGGAAACATTGAAGCAGGGGCTTCGACGCTCCAAGGTCGCAACTGTCCTGGAGACGGCGAGTACACAGGAGGTTGTGAACAGTGAACGAGGACAGTGGAAGGAATGTAACAGAAATTACTGTTTAACATTTTTAGGGAGGTCACTCGTGATTTCCGAACGAAATGGCAGTTTGTATATGTGTTCGCTTATAGAGGTTATGATAATATCTCAAAGAGACATAGAGCCTAATTGGGCAATTTGAAACTAAGTTAATTTGTATTGCTTGCTAAGCAAGTAAGTTATTAAATTGTTTTCGTAACTATTGAATTAGTACTTAATACATTTTAATTTAATTTAGTATTTAATGTAACGGAAGCTTATATGTGCCTTCCCACTGTAATAACTTGAGAGTAATCGTGAATTCGGCAATGTTTCCAATCTCTCGCTTTTTAGAACGTTATAATCAAAATGCAAATTTATTAGTGAGTTATGGCCGTGTAATAGAGGTCTACGAATTGTGTATTATCGCTAACCATGGTTCAAGGTGACCGCTTAAAAGAGGGAAAATAAATAATAAATAAGTAATTTATTTATTGGCTTTAACCTCAGTTATACGTCACGACACAATTATGAAAATAATGAACACACGTCAAATCCATAAGAATAGTTACTCAAAACACACAAAGTTAATTACAAAAACATTAAAACTAACAAAATTTGTAACATATTTACATTACACTAATATTAACAACGTTCACAGGTAATAAATCTTCTTAAAAAATCTTAAATTTAATTCAACAAACTTATATGAGGAGGATATTTTTCAACGTATTTTATAGAAAAATAAATTATGAAGAAATGGCCATCATTGAAGATGACCGCTAAAGAGGCTTTTTCACTGTTTGACTGTTTTTGTAAGATTCAGACATTCAGAATTCCTACTTTTAATCACTTCAGTTTACACGAATTCATCAAGCCGATGAGGCCCGTACATAAAGCATTAAAAGGAGTGCAAATTTGTTTTTAATGGTCACCATCCTTAGTGTTTGACTACGCCTCCTGATGATAAAGGTACTTTATGACATTCAAAGGTTTCGGAGTTCAGTTAAAGTTAAGTTTTTGAACTTACCTTTTCACGCACTTGAAACATCGGTTTTTAACTTTCATATCTTGAAGTAGTTCTACTAATGGATAATGTTAACAAATTAACATGAATTGTGCAGTAATTTTCCAACGCGTTCTAGGTATTGTTGCCGTTCTTTCTTTATATTTTCGCAGCAAACCTCGCTGTTAACCAGAAGTACCTTACAGAACTAAGACAAAACTAGTTAGTCCTTGGTGGTAATCAGTAAATGATCTATTATCAAGCTGCAGGAACGAACGCAGCTCGGAGCCACCATACATTCGACCGGAAGAATCCAAGCCAAATGAGTCCCGACATTCACGTGATAAACATATACGAGCTCTTTTGTACCCTGGTATTGACACTAAAAAGAGATTAACGCGCCAGAAAGTATCTTGATCTAACCTAATCTTGTATAATGCAGCCAGTCGCACTTCACTGAAGAACACAGTCTCAATTGCCACTCCCGCCGTTCAGATTTTTTTAGATACGAGCAAGTAACTTAGTCTCTGCGTACGTACGTCTATACGCCTATATACGTCTTATGTACTTTATTTGTTGCATAACTTTTTATTAAGTTTCTAGCTTGTGTATAGAATTACAATCGGGCACCTTTAAAAGAAAACTACGTCCTAGCAAGTAAACAGATGAATGGAGCCCAGGAGGGCAGCTACGGCAACTTGATGCAGGCCTTCCCGAAAATATTGTTCATTCAAAACGAGGAAAAATAAATGTATTTAATTATAATTCAAATTAACTGCAATACGTCACTTCCGTTGTATGGATCATTGGTGATATGAATCGGGGTGAATATTTCTGTGAAAAAGGGGCGCCGGACATCTATTACTCGTTTTCTTTGAGCACCCCTGTAGGTCAGAATGTTTATAATGTGAGTACTATATCAGCTTTTCCAAATATTCTGATGGATTCTAATTATTTTGTAAACCTCTGAGAAAAAACAAACATAAGCATTTCGTTAATAATTAGAAAAAGGGGTTTCTGTTGTTACGTAAAATATTCGATGGATTTACAGCATGCATGTGTTACGGAGCGCCAAGGTCCGCGATGGCTTCATGGAGGAATGTCACGCAAAGAAGACCGGCGGAGGTATTCTTACTAGCCAAGCACTGTATCTTGACGTGCTTCTCTTGCAGTGCTCGTTCGCCCGAGCAATATCTGCACATTTCCTTTCAGTTTTACAACGTGTAGGTAGTGATGTTCGATAAATTCATCCTCGCTCATACCAAATATACACACACACATACACAAATCACATGTAAACACATACTACATATACATATTACACGTACATACTACATGCACACGTCCATACTACATGTACACGTACATTCCATGTACACCTACATACTACATGTATTCACATAAACACTTACATTGTACGAGTACATTTCATGTACACGTACATAGTAGTTGTACTCGTACACACACATACCATATACATAATGCTTTGTATGCTGGAAGCATTTAAGCTGAAGTCTGAAAAATTGTGCTCAGGGAGCGAGCCCCGACGCGCACTACCCGTCCGCGGGCACGACGCTGCTGTGCCACGCGTGCTCCGAGGCTGCGCGTGACGAGTACGTGCGCGCCCTGCTGCGCGCCGGCGCGGACCCCAACCTGGACGCCCCCGCGCTGGTCGCCGCGCGCAGCGAGAACTTCGTCGCCCTGGAGCTGCTGCTGCTGCAGCCGGACTTCGACGTCAACACCACCTTCGCCGACGGCGGCACCATCCTGCACGTGCTCTTCCGCATGCCCTGTGAGTCGCAGCGCGCCGCACTCCGCTGGGGGAGCGCCACTCTCCGATTAGTTATAGTGCGATTTTTCTAACTCTGCCCCTCAAACCCTTATGGCCACGATGGAATATCACACGGCATTTCGCGTCTTTCTCCGTCATTCACCTAGAAGTCGTATAATCGTAAGCACTGCTTGATACGGTCGCGATCATGCGATACCTGGCGGAACGACTGAAAACGTCACATATTCCACCGTGAAGACGGGCCTTGAGGGTCAAAGTTAGAAAATCGAAGTATGCATACAGTGCCTAGGAGTAAGATTACAAATTTCTAGGGCATGAAGAAGAGTTGAAGTTTAGCACTTTTTCCTAATAAAGCATGTGGGAAATTTCATACAACGAAATTCAACATGTGATAATTGTCCCTTATTGGAAAGTCACTCACCAAATGTTGGTGCTCGAAGGACATATGAAATCCCCTTGAGTGCGTGTGAACGTGACCTGTGATACACCTGTGAATTTCGAGTTGCCTAACAATCAGGAGTAACTGTCTACAAATACGTCGTGTAGTCGGTATCCACGTTTTGTCCTTGATAGCGAAAAATTGGTTTACGGCAAAACGTCCGTCCGTGTGTCTGCCATTCCATCTGTATGTCTGTCTGTCAGCCTTTGAGTAACGCCAGCGCCTAAACCGTTCACTGGATTTATATAAAAATTGATATTACCTGATGAGTCTGGCTGCTAGCTGTCGCGGCCTCTTGACTTTGAAACGGATATTTTTAGTTTTGGGAGTATTTCACAAATTACGACAGTTTCAAAATTTCTTCAAACTCATTCCTAATTGTCTGCATTTTTCGCGAATTATTATTACCATTAATTAGAGAATAAGAGATTCCATACCTTCCAAAACTCTTCTCATAAACTCCATGAAGTACAAATAATATTACCGAATGTCTAGCTTATTCGCCCATGTTTATGTTTTAGTAAGTCCTATTACTTACAGAACATGTGGGGCTACAACAGCTTATTCTTTCTTGTATTATTTTCAATTGCCTAGTAACATTATAATTTTAGTTCAAACATTTGCATTTGCTTTCTCGGCCATCAATGAGTTATTTCACTTGAGAATATTTTCATTGGCTGAACACACATTAAAACAAAATTATGAACATTTCAATTGATCTTTTCACAAGCACACGAAAAGTATTATAATAATAAGATAACGAGAAATAATTTATTTTACTTATATGTGTATTTATTTAATTACGGAATACATCCAACATGTAAATGATACGGAAGCACGAGTGTGAGAAAATGATTGATTTGCAAAATGGAAAAGTAAACAGTAAAACGATTGAAATTACTCCAACGGCGTAGTAAGGCTAACGAATGATCCCCATTAACAACTCAGTCGCATCCTATTTACTATATGGTTTCTTAATGTACTCAGAATATTTTCTTTACATTTTATAGTTCACGCTTGTAGTAAATATTCAACAAGTTCTTTTTTGTCAGTAAAGGAAAATCTTTAAATGCTTATCAAACTAATAAATGCAGCCCACAATAGATCATATTATTGTCACGAATCAACAAGAAGTATCTACACTCTTCCCATTAACGTGTTTAAAGTTCTCACATTTAGTGTCTGGGAACTACAGGTATGTCAACGATTATCGGCAATTATCACAAATAATATTGTCGAGTGTATGATAAGTGCCACTTAGGCCCAAAACATTTGAGAAGCAAGAGGGCCCTTCAGAAATAAAGTACCTCTCGAAAGCGATATTGTCCACTTCACTTCATAGATTCATTCAGTCTGCCTGCAATTTCATTTCAGATAAAGTTCTGGAACTTTGCATCAAGAGTGTATGTATCACACAATTCCTTTCTTATTCTCGTTAACGTATATTCCGTCACGAAAAATTCTACTTAGAACTTTTACCCTAACAGTTAACGTACTCGTGGATTGTGTCATTAGCATCAAAAATATATGAAAACTGAATGTTGTGAATGACGTGGAAAACAATGACGATTGACAGAGTACGTAAAGAAGTATGTTCCTCGAATTTTGGCGAGTTTGTGTTTTCATAAATAAAATTAGATTAAATTAAGCAATATACATGATTAATTCTGTAGTACTCGTGTCCTATTGAGTAACACAAGTGATCGGGCGGGGTACGTAGCCCAGGTTAGAATTGTATTATTGCCATTACGAGAATCACAAAAACTTTCTGAACATGTACTCTGTTATCGCAAAACGGTTATGGAATGTGATGTGATAGTCATTACAATTTCCCATGTTATATTTAAATCTGCATCTGTGGTCTTCTGACTGATAATTGGGGACTGGCCCTCCATTAACATACGAATTTTTTTCTCATTGAATACTCTGAAAATAGTAAATCGTCTTTTGAATTTCATTGTGCACCAGTATTCCTACAACTTCATTCACATCGCCTATCTAATGTACACATTAAACAGCTGACTCACAAATGAGTCACATTTCATAGCCTAAAGTAGCGTATACACGGCATGTTTAGAATTGAAAGATTAATTTTTGTCTTGTGTGAGATTAGCTCTCGAGTAATCCTCGTGGAGATAAGTGGCGTCTATTAACATACGAAATATTTTATTTCTCATTTATAATCCACCGTGAGTCATTAAGTAGACGTGAGAAGAGCACAGAAAATTAACAGATGACTCTGAAATTAGTAAACCGTTTTTTGAATTTCATCCATGGCAAACTTACTTTCTATCACCCATAAAAGTAGTACTTGCGCGGGCTACAATTGAATCCCAGCCAACTTTAACCCTCTGCTACCGACTTCGAGTCCCTGGGACTCCGACTTCGCGAAACTTCGAATACGGGTGTTTGCGTTTTTTTATCACCTTGATTCTTCTTGTACCTTTTCCTTTTACAGTTTTAAGTAATGGTTCGCGAACTTACTGTTGTAGAATGATTTTCAGGGAAATTACAGCCTTCATTGGCGCGTAAGAGACCCAGGGATTCCACGTTAGTAGTAGAGTAACTTTCACTGAGTGACCGTCGCGCTTTTCCAGTTAGTACTCTTTGTTCTCTTGCATCTCTGAAGAAAGTGCAATGTACAGAAACACATGTCTTGTCTGTTGAGTGAGTGTGTAAATATTAATGACCATGGTTTGGAAGAAAATATTGCGCAATGGGTGTAGCAAATAGAGCAATAGTCTTGGGAGTATTTTCGGATCATCAAATTGAAAATGACCATTACTCATCATACGGTCAATTTTGTTTAGAATCTGGAGAATAAGACGAAAATGAATAGGAATTTCTTGAGAATGAGAAACCCGAATAAGAAATAACTCAAAATGCAAAATACTATTGCGGAAAGAAGCAACAAGTGTGCGAGAGTTGTAAAGAAAAAGATGATTAAAGAAACTTGTCCCAGAATTTTAGTGTTTGCTGTAGTTATATTTCTGTACTAGATTTTCAGTTATAAAGTTATGATAGTTTTCATTAATACATTTTATAATGTTCAAAACATTTTTATTACGAAGATAAATTCGTTAAATTAAAGACCTGCATAATTTTATTCAACCATTCCTAATCACATGATTTCTCTCATTAGATAACTTATTAACAAATATATCCTGAAAATGTTTTCTTTAGTCATCATTAATCGTAAGTTACAATATTCTTCACTCTAATTACAAATCAATACTGTAATATTTGAAACAACATGTTATGAGTCCACGGGACTCCATGTCGGTACCATTGCGACTTACTTCCCACGTCGGTAGCCAAGGGTTAAAAACTCTCTGAAAACAAAGTATTTGCTATGAAAACTTCGAGAATAGACTAGATGGTGAGAATAATACATTATCTGAAGCTAATGATACTCCCAACTCTTAACTTTAATGAGGTTGCGCATCCACAGAAACATAGATTGGGCTTTTCTTGCACCCTGCGCGAGCATCACTGATATTGGTGATAGGAAAGGAAGTTTGCCGATCATGAAATTCAAAAGACGATTTACTATTTTCAGAGTCATCTATTAATTTTCTACATTCTTCTTACGACTACTGAATGATTCACGATGGATTATCAATGAGAAATAAAATATTTCATATGTTGATAGATGTCACGTATTTCCAATGTTCACGAGAATCAGTCGAGAGTTAATCCCACACTACAAGACAAAAATTAATATTTGAATTCTAAACGTGCCGTATATTGTAATGATTTGTATCTTTATACAATGAAAAACCGTCGCAGAGGAAGCCGACTTAGGAGGAGGACGCTTTTGTGCGAGAAGGGACGATAGTAGATTCAACAAATACTTGCAGAATGGTGTGCGGATCTTTTTTTTTGTGTGTGTGTGGAATGCCGCGATAAATAAATATTAGTTCAAGACCATAAATAGCTGACGGAATAATTAAGAACAATTTTGTACATAGACACACGTATTTTATAAGGCGGCAAGTGTGTGTTTGTCGATTAAACAGAGTGACTGTATTCCGCCTGTTGCCAAAAGACAATTGACGGAGAATCACTGATGCGAGTAAGTTAGGAAATTACGAAATTCGGACTCAATAATGGGAAATTTGGGTGTTTCGGACGAATAAACAGCTAAAACAGTAATTTTGAGAATTTTTGGCAAATACCATTAAGTAAGGGGACGCCGGAAAGGCGCAAATTAGAAATATTAAGTGCCAATAAAGAAGGACGAATGACAGAGAGAGCGTGTTTTCTCGAAGAAAAGTTTTGCTGAAAAATCTCAACAATACTTTTCGTCAGAAGATTTCCGGTCCCGGAGGTGAGCGGACCGCAGGTTCTGTTATGCCGTCAGATGATTTTCGGCCGTGGAGGCAAACATATTGCGAGTTTTTTTAAGTAGTGGTAAATGATTCAGTTTCGAAGTCGTGTTTAATTACATGATGGAGCGCGCAACCTGTACTTGGGGAAGCTGTTTTGGACATTGCAGAAGACGGGCGCAGTTGCAACATCGCCACAAAAGGGAAGTGAACTGCACACTCATATGATAAATGCGACGAAAGTTTCTCTATGTTCAAGGCCAAGCATGTGGACAATTTATTAAGTTAATCTTAATTACAAAAAAATGCCCATCAAGGGAGAATGCATGTCTCGACGTAGTATGAATGTATTGTAAATATTGTGTGAATGGGTGTTTATTTTATGTTGTTTTAATTTTTGTTGATGTTGTAGAACATTGTTTATGTTTTTGTTGGCAGAGCGTGCAATAGCCAGAGGTAACCAAATAAAGAGCAACAAACACGGGGTGTTTGTTATTTTGTTTTCAAACTGAATTTGAGTTATTATTGTAGTTTTTGGAAATACCGGGTAGTATTACAAATGAAAGCAAGACTTCATCCAGTAATGGAAACCTGCACCGAATTTACGACTGATACATTTTTGTAATCGGCCGCATCCAATATTAAAGAAAATTAGTAATAAATTAATTCATAGATAAGAGATAGGTTATTAAGGAACGCGTCCGCGCGCATAACAAAAAAATTAAGCAAAGTAAGTGAATAAGAAGTGGGCGGAACCGATACAAGAGCGTGCGAACGTGGTACACGTTATTAGAATTAAGAATTTGGAATCAGAATTGTGAATGTACTTGGGTAAGAAAGGGGAGAAATATTTGCTATTTTAGGGTATGAAATGTGGCTCATTTTTGATTGAGCTTTTTAATTCGCATATTAGACAAGCGATGTGAATGAATTTGTACGAATACCGGTGAACGTATCGTTTCAACTTTCATCCTGATAATATCGGCACTCGCCTTAGGACGCTGGCCAATATTGTCCCTGAAAGAGGCGCGAGAAGTATTCGGAAAAATAAAAATGTGTTGGAAATTATGAGCTGAACAGTGTCAAGGTTACGTACATCGGGAAGACAGACGGGTTCCATCAACTCGGGAATGTATGGCGAAGCATCAACTGAGGTGGTATATAATGAGGTTAGGTTAGACTAGGTCACGTAAAATCGTGTAAGTAGAAATTTACGACTGATACAGTGGAACTCAAGACTACATACTTTGTCTCTCACTAGCTTTAGAAACTTCCCAAACAGCAGTCTAATTCCTGTTCAACACATAATAACTTATTCATGGGTGGGGTCGAGTGCTAGTAGTTAAACCAGCTGACCAATATGGGGGCCGACAGTCAACCTCGAAAGGGGTCGATTCGGGCGGTATGGCTCGTGAAACGGTTGGCGGGCAGTCGACAAGCTGTGGTCCTGGGTTGGACGGCATGGAGCGGGCGGGCACCCGCGACTTTGCATTTAAGTTTAGCCTATTTACAGTTTGCGGGATCTGAGTTTTTAAGACCGAATTCTGAATTCGTAACTACCTCTAAATTCTGCATATCTTTTTTTCAAGGTAAAGTGCGCAATACGGAGAAGCTTCTACGGTGCATCGAGCACGTGCTCAACAGGATGGATGTGCAGGTGAACAGACCCGACTGCTTTGGAATGACGCCCATCATGTACGCTGTGGAGCTGTACCAAGAGGACCGCGTGCAAGTCATGTTGAAGCAATCGAAGCACAAGCTGAACCTCGACGTCCTTCAGCCCAACTTCGGGAAAACCACGCGGGAATTCATTCTGAAACGTTTCTTTGATCTCAAAGAGTTCTTACCTCCTCAGGTAAAAGTATTCATCAAATATAATATATTTTATTTTTACTGATACATTATAGCTTGTTATTATCTTCGTCACGGAGTTCAATGCTGCCTAACTTACCTGGATTGAGAGGACCGTGGTTACGAAGGAAATATGAAAACACTTGAATGATGGCACATGTTCCCTTACAGAGGGAATTAAGTTAACATCTAGTTAATTAGTAAATAAGTAAATATGAAACAATAAAATTAGGTAAATATAAAATTATATATATAATTTTAGGGGTGTTAACTCGTTCTAACAAACAGTATGTATCTCGGGCTATCCAATATATGTCGGGCGTTTTGTCACCGTTCGATCATTAGAAAACACTTTTGGCGCATAAATAACTATTATTATTATTAATATTATTATTATTATTCCTCTAAATCACGACTAAAGATGTTATGTGTCGGCTGAATATAAAATCTACTCCAGGTTGCAACCAGCTACCTAAGGAGTAGATCTAGGAACTGTCGGTGCCTCTACAATACTTTACGCAAAATGTGGGCTGTTCCAAATAAAGCGATTTCTTGCACTTCCCAGTCTTTTGAATTACCTGGGAGTTTAGACAAGTTCTTACACAAATTTTGCGGAACAAATCCCAGAGCTCCGATAACTATCGGGACGACCTGTGCTTTTACGCCCCACATTCGGCTGATCTCGATTTCCAAACTCTTGTATTATAATAATAATAATAATTATTATTATTATTATTATTATTAACTTTATGTTGACAAGTACACCTCTTGATGATATATTTGCTTTGTGCATGCCGTTTAATCCCTGCTAAAAATGAGTCAACAAAAGCAACAGTTTTTCATTAATTCATCGTGTAAACAGGGGACCTTTTTTAACTCGAGCATATCGTCTTTATTTTTGATAAGCAGTTACGATACAATGCGATATTTGAATTTCTTCGAATTTACATCAAGGCTCTTTGAGTTCTTTAAGTATGTGTAATATTCTTTATTTTTATTTTTTCGAGACATTTCAAGTGACTATTTTATTAGTTTCGTTTCATATAATGTTAAGCTTTTTTCAACGACTTTTGGACGGTAATTTGTCTGTTTACGGATCAACAAGTAATTCTGCACGAGGTTTTGCTCTTTAAGCTTTAACTTTATGAATTAATTTCATATTTCTTTATTTGACTTTTTTGCAAGTAAAGGAGCGAGCTTCCCGAAGTTCTAAATATTGATATATATATTTGCAAAAAATATCCATTTGTAACTTATGTTCGTAAATTGTATACATAATAAAACATTTTAGCTGGTTTGTTA
Organism: Acheta domesticus; assembly: GCA_031308135.1. Taxonomy (NCBI): domain Eukaryota; kingdom Metazoa; phylum Arthropoda; class Insecta; order Orthoptera; family Gryllidae; genus Acheta; species Acheta domesticus. The sequence goes on along the minus strand of JAHLJT010000631.1, from coordinate 159,713,684 downwards.
GGTGTCTGTGTGATCTTGTTACCTAGATAAGTGTGTTTTTTAGACGATCAGAGGCAGCCACATGCGGTTATAGGGTGTAGGATAATTTTTTAAAGATAAGGTTTTGCTTCTGCCATCTCCTTTACCGGTAACAATCGACGAAAACAATCTGTGTAAAATTTCCGCCCAATGGAACATCTGCTAGACACCCAAGCACCTCGAAGTTGAAACATCTAACGTAAAATATGGTTAAATTATATAGCGATATACTCTTCTCTAAATAGACCATCATCTTTTTACTTTGTCGACTTACACGTACTTGAATATTAAAGAGAAATATTGTAATGCTGCAGCGCATGTTGGCGACAGAAAAACTCTTATTGACGGGCCCTGGTGACAAAAAATTGGATGAATCTTGTCCATTTATGTTTTAAATTATCCTCCAGCACGTTGTGTAGTAGTCAGGATTCACGTTTTCTGGGTCCTTGATAACGAAAAATTGATTGGTGACGAAACCAAGTCCAACCCTAGCACGTAAACTGTTTACACGATTTCCTCCATAATTGACATTATCCAATCGATCTGAACGAATTCGAGGCCCTGCAAGCTTGAAACGGAAATATTTATTTTGAGGACTACGTTACATAATGCCTGAACATTTTCAACGTTTTATCAAAAATGTCACTTAAAAAGTGAGCAAATTTCATTGTCGTTAACACACCTGAATCTTGGAAAATAGCAAAATTAAAATTTTTTCGGCGTCATCGTATAATTCAAGATAGATATACATTCAAGATTAACATTCAAGATAGATAATTTTTCTTAGTGAAATCAGTTGTTCAAAAATAGGATCTGGTACAATTTTTCAAAAATATTAGTTTCGTATATTTTTGCGTCACATACAGATACTTTTGTGTGACATGTAAACAATATTATTTTCTAAAAAGTCTTCAATTTTTCTCTAAATGTTTTTACTGGATACAGCAAATTTACAGTTGTTTATAATTTTATAAACAAAACAATTTAAAAGCAGGAATATTGAGCGTATTATTTTCTAAAAGTGGCTGAGCATTTTTCACAATCTCTTTTTGCAATGTTTTCGCAACAATTACCTTCTTAATTTTTGGAATTCCACTTTTGAAACCAGAATCGTCCTTTCTTAGGGATTTTCATTATGAAGCCATTTTCATTTTAATTTAATTTTATGTTTAAATAATGTGCAATGTTGGCATGGGTTTAACCAACATTAATTTATCAAAATTAAGAGAAAATTCGATTATAGACTCTGAGTTGACGTTCGTACAGATTTATTTGCTCGTTGATCCCCGCATCTCGTCCAACACCCTATTTCACGTGGATTCACGCGTGAGACAGCTGCGAAACTTCCTGATAAACGGACATGCACAAGCACACAATTAGAACGTGGCATGTTCTCAGCAGACAGATTAGATACCATTTGGCACGTGATGGTGTGATAAATAATTGCATCAACAAGATTTTCTCATCATAAGAGATCAAATGTGAATCATCAGCTGGTGTAGAGACAATTCTAAAAAGTACTAACAATAATTAGGTAATCAGTTAGCAGTATTAGATCATTAGTATTTATAATAACTCACTAAATATTTATTTCAAACTCTTTCGCTATAAATATGCTAGTAACCCCTGAAAACTTAGCGTAGAGAGTAGAGGAACATATTCTGTCAATCTGTGATAATTTTAACTAGTACTCTAGGGTGAATGGATAAACAACGCAATCTTTTTCATGTTAAGCATTGATCTCAAATCATAATTATTTGAAATTTGCGTGGTTAATCAATTAGTTGCATTTAGGTATGGTTTATGATTTTAGGAAATTCAATTATTTTCACAAATCCCTTTTCACCTTTCGTGCAGCAACCATGAAAGAATGCAATTAATCGGTTTATACATTATTTTACAGAATGTTTTGAAAAATCCGGCAGTTTTTTTCGTGTTAAGCAAAACACTCACATCAGCGAAAAAGTTCATTTTAAATTTATTTAACAAGGCCAAACATTTATTTTTTTGTATATTTTCTACGTGATATATCAAATACCTCAACAATTACAGGCATTCGAGATATTCAGTCCGAGATCCGAAATCCATCTGTAAATTTCTGGAATAAAATGGTTCTCTAGTCCACTTTTTACTTTCCCACGAATGTGTATACGGAATATTGTACGGCGTATAGGAAAATTTATGTAATTCTGCACCAAAAAAATGGCGAATTTTCAACAAAAAAAATCATATTCAGGCCGTGATAACGAAAAAGTGGATAAATCCAGTTGCGGAATTAATAAAAAATCCCACAACACGTGGTGCAGCCAGATTCCCTGTTTTGTGGGTCACTGATACCTAAAAGTCAAATGAAAGCAAAACGTCCGTCCGTCTGTCTGGTGTATGTGAACAACACTAGCGCCTAAACTATGCTTACGATTTTTTCCAAATTGAAGAAATCCCTGTCCATCTGGCCTTAGTCGAAGCTTTGAGATCTTGAGAAACATTCATTAACTTTTGGGGCTAATTTACATTTCGAAAATTTCTCAAAAACGGTTTGAAATTTTTTCTTTAAATTTTTTGTAAGGATAGAGTAAAATACAATAACTAATATGGTATCAGTCCGATTTTCACAGTTAATTCTGAATTTTCGAAAACTGCTTTCATTAAGAGAGGCTTTCATTAAGGTCCTGTACATTTTTTGAAAATTTGAGTAGTTTTCGCGCAAAATTGCGTGCAATATGTGCAATTTTAACATATAACAAAACAGGATTTTCTCAATAACGGTCACTAATTTTTTCTTAAACCTTTTGGTAGGGATAGTACTAAATGTACTCTGTGAGATAGCATAAACACCATATTGCACCATTCTTTTGTTTCTTCAGAAACATTTGTTTCGTCAAAAATTTTCACAAAAATATAATTATATTTTTTATAAAATTATATTTTTGGCTTGTATCTCACGTCGTTAATATTTACATTTCCGGCGATTTTTTCACAATTTTATATTTATGAGTACATATACTTCAACTTGAGCGGCGATAGACGGCAACTGGCAAGAGTATGTGTCAAGTCCCAATTGCTACCTGAGACCAAAGGAAATAGAAAACTAACACGGGAAAGTCTGTGCCATTCTGTAGCACAATTAGTTGTTTTTTTCTCTCATGTTCTTGAACATAAATTTATTAACATTATTTATGGGTTGCTGTAACAAACATTTTCTGGTACTCGAAATGTGGAGCGATGTCTCGCTTTTATGCATTATTTTTTATTTAAAATACCTCTGACAACAATCTAGTGATATATTATCTAAATGAAATGATATGTTTGTAAAGAATGTTTGTAAATCAAATGAAACAGTGGTAGGTGGTGTTTAAAAAAATCGCGTTTGTTAGCATGAACACTCAATGCTGCTGATGAGCTATGGAATGAATAAAGCGGAAAGCGAAGGTTTAAACAACTGTTTATTTTACTGTATGTATTTGCAATGCAAATTTTCACAAAATTATAAAAAATCACTGTTTATCATCTTCAAAACAAATGTTCACATCATTAGGAATATTAAGTGCAACGTAATTGTTGATTTACTAATGACCTCATTTTTCCAAAGCTCACTAGATGCTATAAGAAAATAAAATGACTTACGATTGCCACGCGCAACATAATTTTATAGATCGATACGTGCACTCTTTAGTTGAACTTAGATCGGAAGAACACCGGAAAAATTGATATTTGCGGCTTTACGCATTCGTTAATAACATATTGCAATCAAATTTATTCATACATATTTTTGACAATATTCTGACGAAAATAAAACTCTCCTAAAATACTTTCGTTATCATACTTCGTGATATGCTCGTTTTGTCATTCAATACAGTGTTCAATACAGTGTTTACCTTCTTTCTTATTTATGTTTATCGTAATTAGGTTGAATTTCTTCAAACCTTCGTATTCATTCATTTCTTTTTGTTATTATTTCATTGTTTTCTTTTTGTAATTTGATGACTACTTTTCAGTTCTCCATGAAATGTACATCTAGCGTTTTTGTATTTTTCCCTATGGAACTGATAAGTCTATTTTTTGAGTTTTGATTTTTTTACTCAACAACAAAATATTCTAATAATATTTTATTTTATTATCTATAAATAAAATTCATCTCTTTTTACTTCCTCTTCGACAAAGAAACAAAATTGTAACAAATATACTAATTCTTTTAGCATATTGGTAGCATTTTTTACACCTTTTATTTAAAATATTTCCCTTTCCTTTGTTAATGTTTTTTCGTTATATTTTAATTTAATTTACCATAGTAAGAATGTACGTAACAGTCAAAGAATAACTTTCAATATTAAAGTAAATTACAATATTGTTCTTTAATTTCTTTTGTTTAATACCAACAATGTTTCATACAGATATTTACATCTATAGGAAATAAATGCATTATTGTATGTAACAGCCATTATACATATATGACACTTACATAAACATTATTAGCATTAGTTACACGAGGCTCTTAATTTTCTGTGTTGGAAATAAAAATCAGTTTGCATACCTTAAATTGCGTAGGTTTTTGCCATAATTAACACACATATTATATTGCTTATATAATCATATTTTACTTCACTTCTGATGAGATTAGATACAAATCTTCCGTTCAAATAATTTTGATCTGAAAATAAAGTTATATTATGTAATAGTGTTTTCTCTTTTTTCTTCATTTTCTTAAATCCCTCTTTTAAGTTACGGTCATTTGCTCTATTTGAATGAATTTGCTGTTTCTGAAACTAAATTGAATGACTAAACTGAATAAAATAACGTGTAAAGCAAATATATTAAAAGTTTTGTTAGTTTTAGGTGTTTTTTGTAATTAATGTGTTTTTGTGTTTTTGTAATTTCTGTTTTCGTAATTTTTTTATGTTTTTGAGTAACTGTATTCATCTAAATGATGTACATAATTGTATAATGGCTTATAATTAAGGTTAAAGCCAATAAAATTCATTCATTCATTCATTCATATTATGTAATAGTGTAATACCATTTGACCACGTTTCAATTGCTTACTACTCTCTTTGAAGACATTTTACGAGGCTGCATCCCGCTTGACACGAGTCCCGAAGGAAATATTAATATATACTTACATTCCGTTAAAATACTTACAATTAAATGATACAATGTGACCTTTCTTTTAACTTATAATAAATAGTGTTGCTTATGGTCACCAAATACTCACCTTTATTGTGTTCTTCTCTTGTAGTTATCTCACGCAAATTTGTTACAATAAGCAATTTTCATGAAAATAGGATTTTGAAATGTAATGGCATCAAACGTTCACAGCATATTAAGAATTTTTTCCCGTGGCTTCTAGTTTGTTTCACGCTTGTTGCGAGAGAGATTTTTCCACCAGAAACAACCTCTAGATGACATTAGCATGAACAGCACGAAAGGTGTTCTATTGGAAATAGGTAGTTTCTCCTATTACTTCATGTATTCTCTCGCTCACTCAATTCTCTTATCTGGGTTCCGGCGATAGGTGATCGAGGACCTGGAGTCGCCTGACCCGCACGTGCGGCTGCTGGCCGCCCTGCAGCACCGGCGCCTGGACCTCTTCAAGGAGATCCTGCAGGCGCGCGACGCCGATGACAGCGCCCTCGTCAACCCCAACCACTGGTACGACGACCCCTACTACTGCACGTGCCTGGAGCTGGCATGCCGCATCAACGGTTGCGAGGAGTTCGTGCAGGAGCTGCTGGACGCCGGCGCCGACCCCACCGCCGTCTCCAAGATGGACGGCACGCCGCTCGTGCACTTCGTGCTGGACTGCTGCAACTACGCCACCCTGCAGGTGCGTCGCTCTCCCATGGCTACACTCTGGCTGCAGAGGGGTATCGATGACGACCAAAATTATAAGAATATTCTTCTTATTGATGTAAAATTAAAAATTCTGTTGAAGACCATCTTTTTCTGTAAGTATAATGTCTTCAAACTAAAAGTTGCTTTAAGGGGAGTCAACGAGTTCTATGTTGCCCATGTTAAATTGACCTTCTTTATGTAATTTTTTCTCAGGAAGTAATGAAAATACTGTCTTGAAATTTGGTACTAGAATAAATCAACACTTTCTACACGTACTGTAGTAGAATTGTAACATTTGTGTTGTTAATAATAATTTTACGAAAAAAATAATAAATGTCAAAAATTTTATACAAAAATTTGATTTTATCTTAGTATTCCTTCGAAATTTTCTACAGTAAAATTGATATAGTACAGAATCTTTACTATCTATATTTTAACCTTCTGTAGAAATTCCACTGTCATTGCTTGAGTAGATTCTGAAAAAAAGGAACATTCGTTCAAAAAATGTAGTTTTTCAGAAACAAGCTTTAAAGTTTTCCAAAGCAAAAATTACTGGTTCATGAGATGGTTATCGTGTGGTATCTTCCAAATAACTACATATAATGTCTTGTAAAATGCTTAAAACTATTAAAACATACCCTAACTCATCACTAATACTTTTTTCTGCTTCAGAAATTCCAATTTAGTTTTATTTTAGAAGCAAAATTCAGGTTCTCTTCTTGCTGTGGGTCTGACTCGCAATGTAAACAATTTCCTGAATTTTTATTCCATTATTCTTTATTATTTTGTTCTGAATTCCTTGAGTGTTTATTTCCTCTAAATTTGCGTTTTGCGACCAATCTTCTCATTTCTAGCCATTTTTTCACACAAAATTGAGACACTGTATAAGAACGACAAAGAAATACGATTACCTTGTCAACACAACGCGCGAAAACAAAAACATACATCACAACAATCAAATGATGTGCACGCAGCCTTTGAAATAAAACGTTCCGGAAAGTGTAAACCAAACCGCAGCCTTCTAGATGAATTAGTTCTGAAGTAGTGCCTGTTTGAAACATTGCATGTCAAATTTCGGCAGCCATTTTGTCAGGTGCAGACATTGAAAAAAGCCATAGAAAACACGTTCAATAACAGACAACACCATAATTTATATATCAAATTGTTCAGAAAACTCCAAACGATAGAATTAAACTTAATTCTAAAAATGTCCAAATTTTCAGATTTTTTATGTTGACTTCCCTTAACTTCTTCTTTTCTTCTTCTTACTTTTATTTTAGGCTAGAGCCTGTTTCTCTACAAAGGATACTTAATTAAAATTTTTAAAAAACTGATACATTACATTTATGTAGTTATATTTATAAATTACTTTTTAGTAGTTATATTTATAAATATTTATAAATATATCTATTCATGCTGTCGTGTTTCATGTCTTTCCACCTAGTTCTTGGGCGTCCTATTCTTCTCCTTCTTTCCGGTCTTCTATCTCTAGTCACTTTCACCAGTCTGTCTTCTTCCATTCTGTCTATATGGTCATTCCATTTCTTTCTTCTTTCTCGAACCCAGTCTGAGATTATATCTATTTGGCAAGTTTGTCTTACATGAATATTAGGTTCTTTATCCCTTAGCGTTTTATTTGTAATTTTTCTCAGCACCCGCATTTCCGACACTTCCATCATTTGGCATATTTTTTTTGAGTCTGCTCTTGTTTCAGCTGCATATTACAATACTGGTCTAATTACTGCCTTATATATTCTAATTTTAGTGTCTTTTCTTAGATATTGATTTTGCCATATCGAGTGGTTGAGACAGCCTGCTATTCTATTTGCTTTTATGCTTTATTCCTTAGCCTCTTTTGTAGATCTGCCATCACTAGTTATTGTTACGCCTAGATATTGTATTTCCATCACTTGCTCTATTAAGTATTCGTTTATAGCTCGTTTGCATCTCAATGGCTCTTTCGAGATTGTTATGCATTTAGTTTTTTGTGTGGATATCCTCATGTTGAATGACTGGCATGTCTTGTAGAATTGAAACAGGAGGCGTTGTAAATCATCTTCGCTTTCGACAATCAAGACTGTATCGTCTGCATAACAGATTGAGTTTATGTTATAAGAGCCGAAGTAATATCCTTTTTTTTCGAAAGATTGTTTAGGATGTGTTTCATTACCAGGTTGAAGAGTATTGGACTGAGGGAGTCTCCTTGTCTTATTCCTTGACCTGTTGTTATGGCTTGGGATAATTGTTCATTATGTTTTACTTTCATTCTGGTGTTCATATATATATTTGCTATGAGTTTAATAAGGTTGCAGGGGATATTTTCTTTCTTTAATAATCTTGCTATATCTACAAGGCGTACGCTGTCAAATGCTTTCTGTATGTCTACGAAACACATATATGCAGGTTTGTCGAATTCCAGAGATTTCTCAACAATTTGTCGTATAATGAAGATTGCATCATTACATGATCTTCCTCTTCTGAATCCTTGCTGTTCTTCTTTCCATTCTATTACGTTTTTTATTACTTGTGTGATAGTTTTTGTTGTTAGTTTAAGCGTTGTGTTCAGAAGGTTAATTCCTCTACAATTGTTTGGGTCTAGCTTGTCCCCTTTTTTAAAAGAGGGATTAGAATACTCGTTTTCCATACCTCTGGTATTTTACTCTGCCTATATATGTTTTGTATCAGTTTTACTAATTCTTTATGTAATGATTGCCCCCCGTATTTTAATAGTTCGTTATATGTGCCATCCTCTGCGGATGATTTCCTATTTTTTAATTTGGGTATCGTTTGTATGATCTGTTCTTCTGAGATCTCATAGTCTTGTGTTAATGTGTCGGCTATATCCAATACTGGAGCCTCGTTATTGTGAAATAGCTTACTAAAATATTCCACCCATTCCGTGTTACTGATTTTTGTTGTGCTTATCAACTCATTTGTTTCGGAGCGTGTATTTCTTATAAAACGCCGTATCTGTTTTTGCAGGCCGTAAAAGTCGTGTTCCATTCTTGCAGTAAATGATTCCCAATAATTGTAACTTATTGTATGTGATAATTTCTTTTATTTCGTGTTTCATTACGTTAAATAGCGAATAAAGTTTTCTGAAATTTTTGCTACCGTTTTCTATCATTTCATGGAATTATGAATGATCAATTACTACAAATAACTAAGAGTGGTTTTCAGAATACAAAACGATGATTACTTCTTGCCCAAGTTTTCTTGTTAAGTAGATTAAAATTATAGTGAAGTAGGAGTAAACAGAAAATTGTTTTTGACTAATGGTAATCTAAAATATTAATCCCACGATTTTAGAAATAAAAGAGTTTTTAATCTGCTTTTTTATTGTGGTGAAATCTCTCTTTGAGTATTGTCTTCAAATTCTAAACAATAAAAATTCTGATTAAAAAATTACTTCTACTACATTGTGATAACAATTGTCCTCAGCCTGTGGAGATAAATGTAAGCAAATTACTTCTTGCTGGACTCTTGGAGTGACCTAAATCAAGACGCAAATATAAACGTAGTGTTAGAAAAAACGTAAACATAAACGACTTCAAAGCGCCCTGACGAGTGTGTCCTACATTGGATTGATTCTTGTCATCTGGTTAAGGCCACATTGTATTTTTGGTCTATGTAACTTTTACAATTACCTTTTTTTACATTTTATCCTATTAATCAACATTTCAAGCCAGGAAGCCTGCCATGTTTATTAACTTGTTGTATGAAGTCTAACTATCCCCGCTGGAGGTAGATACCTGGAGAGGGAACCCCCCTGCAGTCCAACGTATAGGTGGATAAAACATTCACTCATTAACGGGACTAATGTCTACAGCAGCTATCGAGAGCGTCAGCTTCGCGGGTGGAGTCAGTAACTACTTTGCTTACCGGGGGACCATCCTTGTCATAGGCGTCAATGTTTCGCCCGCCATTCTGCGACTTTCGTCAGGGTGAAATGCTCTTCACCCGGAGGAAGGTCGCAGAGTGGCGGTCGAAACATTGGCACCTGTGCCTAGAACGCTGCATCTCCCAGACAGCCAAGCAGTTGATGCGGAGAGCCTTTAGAGAGCGCGTGCTGGCGTGCGCGGCGCAGGTGCTGCTGCAGGACGGGCGGCTGGACATCTCGAAGGCGAGCTACATGAACGTGACGGCGCTGCACATGGCGGCGGTGCAGAAGAGCGACCACCCGGAGGCGAGCGAGCGCGGCCGGCGCTGCGTGGAGCTGCTGCTGAGCGTGCAGCAGGCGCGCGCGCAGCAGGCCATCGACGTCAACGTCAAGGACGGCAACGGCGACACCCCGCTGCACTACGCCGTGCAGTACGGCTGCAAGGAGGTCGTGCTGGCGCTGCTGCGCAGGGGCGCCAACATGATGGTCAAGAACAACAACCGCCAGCCGCCCGTGCACCTCATGGCCGCGCAGGTGCTCGAGGAGTTTCTGGACGAGCAGGTGGGCACGCGGCAGCAGCGCGCTACGCACTCACGCATAAATACAACCTGGCTTTGTAAATGTTAAAAAGCGAGAATTGTTTTAAATAATTGCTAGAAAGAAACAAGTATTTAATGGACGTAGTAAAAAAATCTATACTATGTCCAATACGCAGTCATTGCAAAAACTGAAGCCACCGTCCACGTGAGAGAACACGAACCCATGTCCATCGTTTCATTAGATACCTAGGAACACGGAAATATACAACAGCATTGAAACAGTTTCGATTTCGACTGAAAAATGGAAATATTGTGTAATTCCTCCTATTTTCATATTGCGCGCACCATCTGAATTCGCATATTCATTGCACTACTGATTACGAGGCAGATGATGTCATGCGGCAGAAAGGCTCGGAAGAGGTCGCACGCGGTTTGCTAAACACGTGCTGCATTATGGAAAAGCAATGTCTTTGGTATTCTTGGTATGTAAAGAACTGTTACACTCTATGTACTATACGTACTACATTATTGTAGTATTCGTGAAAATGATTTTAGTTACAATACTTAATTTATTAGTGTTATACGAAATTACTTCGTTTGTTGTTCTTGAGAAGATTTCGTGACACATTTTTGGACAACATTTGTAAAGTTTTATTCGGCAACATATGTGCCGCTAAAGGCTTCTACTTATAATATATTTACAATTGAAAATATTTATTTAAATAAGGGTCCGGGCCCTAGACAAAAACTGCGTAAGCAGTACTTATCGAAAATATTCATATATTATTGTTCCGAGGATGCTTATTATTCGAAACAGTCTAGAAGCATACGAAGTGACGCATACGTACATAATATTCGGACAAAAAATTCAATTTTTTTAAAACCAACCTGGAAACACCAAAAAGTATTTTTAGTACTGGAACTGGAAGTACAACAATTAGAAAACAAAATATGTAGCAACATCTGAATGGCAAAATTTGTAGAATGTTCTTGTGACTATCAATTATATTTTTGTGTATTACATGGACAAACTGTCATTATATTAAACGCTCTAATAAAATGTTGTATAATTCATGGCGAAAGTGACTTTCCTTGACACGATGGGACTCCTAGACTCGGTCTATCGGTCTCGTTCGAGAACTCTCCTGTTCACTCACGGAAACATCCACTGTCTTTCCTTGTCATGTAAATTTCTATATAAAGTGTGGTAAGTCTGTGGAAACGTTTCAATAACACACGTACAGAAGATTTTTTTGTATGAAATTGACTTCATAAGAGGCATGTTTATTTACAACCAAATCTTTCAAAAATTTCTCACATTATCGTGAACGTGTCCTGATTAGAAATTACAATCAGTTTATTTATTTATAAAATACTGAAATATTTTTTGCTAATTTTAGCAAAAAATCACTAGATCGGTAGACGATACTAATCAGTGTAATATTTTTGTAGTCTAGTTATTTTCCTCATTTGTTTCTTTAAACTGCTAATTTTCCTCTTTTCAGAATAAAAGATATTCTGTTCCGGTGAACGATATATTTGGCAATTTCTCATGTACTGCAGACATTTGAAAAGAAACGCGCAGATTGTATGGCTCTTAACGCTTCTTATAGAAGCAGTTATTGTGGGTACAGAAATAGCATACTTTGCAAACTTGGACACAAACAAGAAACTATGCGCTTCACCCATCCCACGTAGCCAATAAACCAAAATGTTTTTAGGTTTTAAGGATTTGAAGTTCGGTTTTCAAAAATGAATGTTTTAGATTTTAATACATTTAAAAATGTTCATTAAGAAAATAAAGATTCTCGTCTAAAAATTAAAACACTAAACATAGTTTGCTTCACTTTGTGGTTTGCACAATTTGAAAATTATGTTTAATGCTTTTAATGATGCAATGCACAAAAACATAAACTACCACATATTTGAAAAGTTAACATTCTATGTGCTCGGCTAAATTTCGTTTGAATGCAGAGAAACAACTCTCCGTACCCTATGAGGTGCTGCCAACCCTATCCTTTCCCTTGCACTGGCGGGCACCATAAGCTTCAGATCACAATTATGGCGGTACTTTGAGAATGGAAACGTCTTCGCTGGTAGCTCCATAAATGAAGGAAAAAAGGAAACTGAGTACGGAAGTTTCTATTGAATTATATAAGCTTTAAAAAGCATTTGTTGAATTAAAAATAGAAGAATTCCGGAAGTAACTTTGTCGTAAACAAAATTATAACGGACCATTTGATTTACGTCATATTTTCATTATAAGTTCATCTATATTTGCAAGAAATAGAGTATTGCTCAGGAGGTAACGTTTCAAATTGTGATCACCTGAATCATTTCTGTTGTTTGATATTACTCTTTCCAAAGAAGAATATAACAATGATTTGCAAACGTAAAATATATTTAAATGTTTGGTGAAGGTTTTAATGAACGTAGAAAGAGTTTCCGAGAGACATTTACAGACACTTAATTGTTTGCAAAATATAATCAATATTTTAACTGATTGTTACTCCTAAAGCAATTCATTGTAATTGAAAAACCTAAGGAATGTATCATTATCTTCTGAATACAGAGTAGTAGCCTGTATCTACAATATTCCATCTCCCACAATGTTAAATCTTGAAAATAAAATTACATATTTTCTTAAGAATAAAATTTTAAAATAATGGTGTTCCGGTCGTATTTGCTCGCTTCCAATTTTAGTGGTATCATTGTTATTTAAACAGTGATATATAAATGTGACATAATATCAATTCATATAAAAATTTCACCCGTATTAGATTAAAAATCCAACTATTTTCTAAGGGAAACAGAAGATCCCTATTTAGCTTTCGAATTATTCGTTTCACTGTCGTGATCCTAAGACGTTTCCTCTATAAATCGTCCGAGGGGCAGAATCTTTCAGCTTCTTTCCCCAATCGTCGCCTCTTGCCTGTCGTCCCGTTTTGATGTTAAATTCTCTTTCCCCTATTCAATACTTTTATTCTCTAAAGAGTGATTAGTTTCACTGGGTTTAGCGTATGCCACCACACATTCCCATCTTAACCATATGCAAGATTGGAAACTAATACCGCAGACTGCACGGTGTAACTGAGGATCAGAAGCTTATGAATACCGATTACCATCACACTCGAATGTGATCTCTCATCCACATGCGACTGTAATTTGGTGCTTGTGGTGTGAATTTGCTCTGTCATCTTGATACAAGGTAGATTACAGATCAACATTAGAATGAGCAATAAGATACTCCTTCGTAGAATCAATTTACAGGTTTTCTTACTCCCATAGTTTGGATGACCTTGAATACGAAATTTTCTGTGAATTGATTTAATTAACGCGTGGTGTACATATGAATTTGAAAAAAATAAAATTTTATATGCAAATATTTCATAACTAACTTTCAAGCGAGACATACAAATATTATTGAAATTCTGCGCAAATAATAATTGAATTCATTATCGAATATTGAATTGTCAGAATGCAATATTAGAATTTAATAACGAATACCGTTGTGAGTAATAAACATAGGTGGCTTCGAGAGAAATACTTCTCTAACATGTATATCATATTTCGCCAAATAGATATTAACAAGCAAATATCTGATTCTGTAAGCAATTACATCCATATGAAACACTTTTATATATGAAGCTTTCATGTAGGGAATGTATCATATGAAATATTCTCTGGAAATCAATTTGGTCATAATTCGAAAGCCAATTCATCCATTTGAATACCGTAGTCCTCTTTTGAGCTTTCTGGACAGAAACTTTTAAATTTTAATGGAGTGACGAAGGTTTTTTGTGGCAGTTACAATGAAAGATTGCTTATTTCTTGGAGGAAGGGAATACTCGATACAAATACCTTAAATGGTGGTCTTATACGGTGCGCAACATCTTTTTAGAACAGGGGAAAAGTAAAAGTGGTAAACAAATTCCCTAGTGATTTCCAAGGTGTGATTTCAGCTCGGATGAAGAAAGAAGACCGGCGTTTTTAGAATTTATTTTAAATCAGTTTCGGAATAATGAAGCTGGGTTTGAATGAACGAATCCAACATCCCTAAGCTTCGAGATATCGTGGAATCAAAAATGTATTATTGCTAAATATGGACAAGACTTTTAGATTAACTGCTTTTTTACAACTTTCAGTTTTATAAATACAGCAAATGAAAATGAATCCAAAATTTCCGGTGAACGATATGCCAAGTTGTCGCCGCCGAGTATTGTTCCGTGACTGAAGCCAGGTCGACGTACCACCGTAACAAAGGTTCAAACTCAACAATCCCAATTCACTATACCGAAGTCTCCTTACTAATCCACGGCAGGTCCACCAGCTCATACTCTCACCACACGCCGAAGCTCTCTCTGCCTGCTCTTCTGCGGACAGGAGCTCTTCTCAGGAAGCGGCGCGCGCCGGACCCTGTGACGTTCAACTGTTTGGGAAAGTAAATATTCCTTCCATGATAGAATCTGACGAAAACTGCGACTGAAACAACCCATCAAGTAATATTTTTCGCTATTTTTAACATTACGTTCATTCTATTTCATGGATTTGTGACTTTTATTCGTGAAATAGTCTCACCGAATTCCACTAGTGGTCCCCATAAGTCTGCCGTTACTACGCGATTCGTGAACTTGTCGATATGTTTCAAACCACTTGCGGAATTACTTATGATAAGAATTGAGGGGTTTCTTACGAGAACCGAACAAGCCCAAAATTTTGTATTTTTGAGATACTTTACCAAGTTATTCCCTATAACTGGTGCTATCGGCTGGCACATTTCTTTTCGGCAAGAGCCGAACACATTAAAAGATATAAGGTGGGGGGATAAATTCATTATTACGCACGACTACGCTATGAAGTTTTTAGTGCCCCCTGAAAAATCTCAAATTTGAACTAGTTTGGTTCTTGTAAGAAACACTTAAATTCTTTTATGAAGTGCCCGGAGTGGCAATGTTTCATTACCAGCTGAGATGACAACGCATCTGTCATGGGAGCTTTGCTGATCGGTAGGCATCGTAGTACGGGTCGCGACGGGGACGAATTTTCGACACTAGCTACACAACTACGTCGAATTCACCAACTGCCTGGAGAATTCAAACCTTTTTCTTCCCTTACTCTCTCTTTCTCTCTCACACACTCACACACACACACACACACACACACACACACACATACACATACAGTCTTACATGCACTACATTTCGTTTTTTCTTTCTTGGCGCGTGGGGGTGTGTCATCAAAGTGGAATATCTCATGGTATTTCGCGTCGCACCCGGTTGTGCCGATAGGTGACGCATGATCGCCAACACTGCTCGAAATAGTCGCGTTCATGCGACTCCTAGCGGCACAACCGAGAACGACGCGAAATACTGTGAGATATTCCATTTTGATGACACCCTCTCCCCACGCACTAAGAAAGAAAAACCGAAGTATACACTACCTCACGTGTTGGGATACCGGTCTGAAGACTAGAGCTTGTGCCGGCTGGGAGGTTTCTCCTGGTTGGGGAGATATCTGTAGAGAAGAAAACACCGCAAGGCGACGTGTAGGTCGATGCCAGAATTCACGATTCAGTAGGGAAGGAGCACTGCCCTGCCACCACCTAGCTATACCACGCACTGCACCAAATTAATTGACGCGTCCGGAAACACCAAACACTCCCTCGCAAAAACGCGTTGCGATATCTGTGATGGTGAACGCGTGTTCGCAGGTGGACAGCAACGACTACTCCTCGCGCACGGGGTGCTACACGCTCATCTTCAAGTACGGCTTCCTGCAGGCGCCCGAGTTCTCGGCCACGCCCACCACCGAGATGGAGCCGCTGCTGTGCATGACGCAGCCGCACCTGCGGCGCCTGCTGCAGCACCCGGTGCTCTCCAGCTACCTCTACCTCAAGTGGACGCGCGTGCGCATGTTCTTCTACATGAACATCATCTTCTACACCGTCTTCGTCATCGCGCTCACCGCCTTCATCCTCCTGAACGAGGCGACGCCGCCGTGCTCCGACTCCGAGCCGCGGGCGCCGCCCCCTCCGGAGCTGAGTGGAAACGTCACCGTCGCCGCCAACGATTCCGATGCCTCTAACGACACTGATAACATCGCCGCCAATGATGTTGGCAATAAGTTATCCTCGTTCTTCCAGGACGACAGCAAGCATGCCATGAAAGCTTGGCTGCTGGTGGTGATATTTTTCTTCGGTTACATCATCAATGAGATATTTCAGATGTTCATGTTGCGACTGCAGTATTTTCGGATAACATCCAACTATATGAGTCTTCTAGTCATTACCGTCACAGGTATCGTTATAACTCATCACTGGATTGATGATACAGTGTACAAGCATCTTTGTGCAATTGCTATTCTTATATCATGGGTGGATCTGGTTCTTATCTCCGGCCGACTGCCTACCTGTTCTATTCATTTAGAGATGTTGAAGAAAGTGACTTCCACATTTCTTACCTTCATGACATGGTACTTCCTTCTCATTATCGCCTTTGCTCTGTGCTTCCACACGCTGTTCTTTAAGTTCAAACTTGACTCGGAGGAGGTGAATTTCTTCCACGACCCGTTCCTCTCCATGGTGAAGACAATCGCCATGTTCGCGGGCGAGCTCAGCATCGCGTCGTTGCCCTTCAGCGTGGTGCCTGGCACCAGCCACGTGGTGTTCGTGGTGTTCGTTTTCCTCATAGCCATCGTGCTGCTGAACCTGTTGAACGGTTTGGCTGTCTACGACACTCAGGCCATAAAGGAAAATGCGCGCGTTCTATCGTTGGTGTCACTGGTGCGCCTGGTGGCTTCCATTGAGCGAACGTTGCTTGACCTGCGTTCGTCTGCTTTGAGTACGAGCACCAGTCTTGTTCGTTTCTTGCCGGATCCAAGGCTTTATCAGGTAAGTTCACATGGGTATAAATTACGAATTTTAGCAACTTCCTATTAGGCAGGAAATACAATTTCTCATTCGACCTTTATGCACTTTTCAGTCAAGTGCTTTTCAGTCTGAATACTACATTAGGTTAGATTTATTATTAATTCTGCAATTAAATTTGCGACCCTGTTAACTTGGTTTTATAATGGAAAATACACATATAACTTTGTGCTCAGCGTATCAAACTAAGACAGTGAATCAAATGAAAAACGTAATTACTTTTTATTTGGCAATTTAATAAATACATGATAAATAAGAATGTCTCATTTCTCAACGTGGACTTCATGATGTTCTATGTAAGTATTACATTACCTGGAGGAGCCTTTTACAAGGATATCCTTTTCGGCTGTTGTCAATCATGGCGTGTTTCATCTCTTCGTCAGATCGAATTTTCGGGTGAATATGACAAGCTCACTTTCCGTACCACTGACTTTACGTACGTTGTGTCCAGATAGTTTTCCAAATTCATCTCCTTTTTATCTTAAAGGAGAGTATTACTTTTTCCGCGGATTGGTATTAGAAGATAGAACCGAAGTTAAGATGGTTTTTAAACTGTCTACTCTACTCGTGGGCAGAAAATTTGCTACAGGTTAAAGCACGAATTTTTATAGTGCACTGTAATTGTGGAAATTAATTCATTGCTATTCATGCCTTCACTACTCAAAAGCTCATTACAGATTTCTAGTCTAATGCGATGAATGACAACAAAATAGTGGAGTTTCTAAATAATTTCACGATATGTCGAATATTGTTTAAACCACAAGTATCATTGTGGCAGATCTACAAATATTTACACAACGTTTTTAATTTTTATCGCACTTTCAAGGTTTTCATTCAATTTACCTTCGTTTGTAAGAGTATATTTTTACAATAAGCAGTATTTACTCTAATTTATAAAACCTTTGTTTGTGAATATTTCATTTATATTTTAATAACTAACATATGCTCGTTTTTTCTTCATCATATTAATATCTCACAACTGAAAAAAATTGAAAACTTACCCTTGGATAAGCCGGTAAAATGTTCCCTAAAACTCAATAACATATTATTAGTTACACTCATATAAAAATATAAATTTTGAAAGGTTTCTTGGCCCCTGTCTTACCATTTATACTCCTCTAAAGCCAAGATTTTTTATTTTAATTTCCTTCGCCATATTAAAGCTTTTATATGATTGAAAAAATGTGAAAAAAATAATTTACACGAATATAAAAACATTTTTCCATTTTCTCAGCGCCAAATTTAAAAGCAAAAAAATATTTTTCAAAAAGCATCAAAAATAATGTTTTACTCACTTAGAACACTGAAACACGCTTGAAAAAAATTCGAAATTTCCTCTCAAAACAAATTGTTAATTTTTTCAGATTTCTTTGTTAGGCCGTACTTAAAAAAATAAAAATCATTTTTATAATTTTCCCGTCTTTCAATCACCTTGACTTTAAATATAATTTGAAAATGACTGTAACAGTTCTGTACATTGTTTATTATGTATTGTAGTAGCACCCCGTAATATTTTAACTTTGGAATATAGTTATAAATTGTGTATTTTTAAAGCTTTATAATCATTTGTATAAGTATATCATAAGCTAAGAAAAAATGATCGTTTTCGTCTATTAATAAGAAACCATTGACACCCTGTAAGTGTGCTACTGGTGGGTAGAGAAGCATGCCCCAGTCTTACATCGAACAGATTTCGGAACAAAAAAATAGAAGTTTGCAGAGAGTATTGCATCACATATTATAATCGCGCATAACTCGGAAGCGATGCATCCTAGGCTTTTTAAATGAGGTTTGCGTCTTTTGATGAGCACAGGTAAAGTCTGACAGGTGAGGTGTTATGATCAACGCGTAAGTAACAGGTGGGGAAGTGGCGAAGGACAGTTTGGGTGAAGGTAAATGATACATGGGGGACAGTGAGGAAATGAAGGGAGAAGTTGGATCCGGATTTTCTTAGGCATAATTCTACAAAATAAGACATTTTTGAACATTTATTTTACGATTTTGCCAATTTAGTTCTTTTTAGGTGCCCCCACTCCATAGCATGGGTGGTCAGAAATTAAATCAAAATCAGTGTAAAATTAAATTGATGTAAAAGTACGGAAATTATTCTCTGATTTAAACGTAGTGGCAGTTGAACGTCATGAGCTGGAAAGAGAGGGTGACACTTTCATCCAATCGAAATCTCCAATACCAAAAATTTAAGCCGTAACGAAGCTCCCGATTGATATCCCCCTCTCCGTCGCGCTCGTGATGTTCAAGTGCCACTACTTTTAAATAGGAGTATATTTTTCATGATAAAATTAAAGGTACTCTTTGATTTTCTGTGCATTTTAATAACAACGCTCAGCAACATTGAGCCTGTAAAGCTGTAACACACAGATCGGGGGATAGGCGTTCGCAATTAGGTGGTACTTTAAATCAATTTTCGGTTTTCAAACAATTATTATTTACAGAGTTCAGAGCTTTTGCCCGTGTCCGGATTGTATGTACTTCTTTACACGTATACAAGAATAAATACTTAAGTAAGGTAAAAACAACTTTTTGTCTAGTCTGAAACATCTATAATGAGATGATAGAGCGCAGTTTTGCGCGGCCGGAGTCAGTCACTACTTGGCTGTCTGGGAGACTCCGCATTCTAGGCATAGGTGCCAATGTATTTGCAGCCTTTCAACAACAACCTTCCTCCTAGAAGCAGGTTGCAGGTGCCTGGGATGCGGTTTCTTCCCCGACAGCCAAATAGTCAACTACAGACGTGTAAGTTTTTATTTTTTTAACAATGGCCTAGCAATCGAAAAAATCAGAAAAAATCACATCGACAAGTGTTTTGAGAAGATTTTTTTTCTGCGTGAGCCGGTGTTCTAAGACTCAGTGAAAACGTTCTTGTAAATCCGGATACTACCTATTCCCCTTCATTTCCCCACTTATCTTTCACCTGAGCCCGAATTGGTTTCTCTTAAACTGCCAAAAACTACCATCTTTCCTTAGCGTATGGCACTTTTACAAAGGATTATAAAGCTTTAAAGCCACGATAATTTGTCTCTACATTCAAAGGTCAAAATATTTCTGAGTACTATAACAATGTATGTAAATGCACAATAAACACTAAAATAAATGTACAGAACTGTTGCAGTCATTTGAAAAGTGTATTTAAAAGCAATCTGATTTTAAGAAAGGAAAATGTTAAAACATGTTTTTATTTTCTTAAGTACATCCACTAGTCAAAATTCAAACTTTTTTGAGAGGAAATTTTGAAATTTCAAGAAACAGCAAAACTTTTTTGTTATTTTTTCAAAAATATATTTACGTTTGAATTTGGCGCTGGGAAAATATCAAAAAAAGGTTTTTACTGATAGTATAAATTATTTTCTTATTTTTCATATTATCAATCATATACAATAGTATTATGTTCACGAAAACAGTCAAAATTTAAAAAAAATGTTTTGTTTTATGAAACATTTTACCAATTTATCCGAAGTTACCTTTTATTTTGTAATGAGTTTTGCAACATAAAGATTCGTTTTTAGTGAATTCAAGACATTTATTCAAATGAATATTTGTTCAATTATTTATTTATTCAATAGGTTTACAATGTATTAGTATACATTTTCCTATAACCATTATACATATTTTATATTTTATTTTGTTACATTATTTTTATTAATTTTTTCCACTTTATCTTATTTTTACTATCTTCTATGTTTAAATTTTTGTTTTTCATATTTTTTAATATTCCGTGTATCCGTGTATTTGTTCAATTCAAACAATAATTAACATCTTTTCTAACATTTCTTCTTTATAATATTTGTTCTTTAGTTTCCCTTCGCGGCCATTTAAAAGGAGATGTTATTTCCTTTCTTTAGAAAGAAATGTGAAACTGGCTACATCACGTTCTCAAAACTTTGCCATTGAATGATTAATAAGCAATACTGGCTCTCATATTTCAAAGTAATTACCATTTCTCAGAATTTTAGCTTCAAAAAGGCACCGGTGTATCAAATTGCTCTATTCATTTATTAACAATACTTGTCTCATTTTTCAGGAAAATGTGTGCTGTCATAGAAAACAGATACAAGTTTTCCCTAACGAGCGGGGAAAGATTAAATTCTACATGGACATCGATACAACGAACCGCTTCAAAAAGTTTCGCATGAATGAAACTATAATTAAAAGCGCCACCAACATTATTACAAAGAGGCGACAACGTTCAGACATCGAGCACATCAAGATGATGTTCGGTCAAGTGAACGAAAAGCTGGAACGCTTGGAAGCATTCCACGAAAAAATTATCAACTCGTTAGACTTCGTAAGCAAATCTCTTGCCCAGACTTCCTCTCCACCAGCATCCAAAGCAAACGAAAGTAGTTGCTAAAATTTCTCTAACAATATAATGCCAATATATCAGAACTTCACCAGAAATATTCTTCTGTAATTTCGTTACATTTTTCGGAGCCAGAGAAATAGCCAATTAAAAAGTATATTATTTCTATATAAAATACGATATAACTGAAAATAATAATTACATATTGTATAGATACATGGTCTGAATAGTATTGAAATAATATAAATATAGTACTCTGATTTTGTCAATAAGAATTTTGATATTTGCCTTCAGTCGGCTAAAAAATTCAAATTTACAGAAGAAAAAGTAAAATACCGAATGAATTTTTATTGAAGCATGCAAAAAAGTATCTTAATTTCAGAAGTGTAATATCTTTATATATTTTGATTACATTCTTCTTATGAATCTCATTTAAAAATGCAGGCCTTAAAATGATTCGAAATTCGACCACTGCCAAACTGTTTTGAGAGGAATAGTTTCGCCAAAATACAAAACCCCGCATAGTATTTTTAATATTTTGAGTTTTAATACACAGTTGCATGCCAACTTGCAAAGAGTTTGTAAAAATCAAAACTTCCCTCAGGATGAAACCAAACCTAGTGATGTTTTGTAATAACATATACATTGCAAGTATTTCCGAGACATGTTACCTTACTTGTATTCGTTACACTGCCCAATGCCTTTTCATATCTACGCTTGTTGATAAGTCCATGTGATGTAATTTTATTATATTTAATGCACTTGTGTCAGTGTTTATCTGTGTTTAGAATATGACTGTAATAAGAGGACAATTGTCCATAGTTGTGATGACATAACGAGAAATATAATTCAGGTTGAAATATATTTTTTAGATGTGAATAAACTTTATATGATGTAAATTATGAACAGATAAGCGCCAGAATAAATATAAGTGTCAGCTTAAAAATATTTTCATATCTACCCTTTTTTAAGTACCGCGTTGTTGGGAAAAATAACACGTAAAATACGGTGGCAATGCTGGAAAGAAAATCGTAACGAGATCGTATTTTCGTAGCGATGGCGAGATAACCATAAGAGAGGTCTCGCATTTTACGGAACAGAGATTTGAAGTAGCGCGCCCCGAACCTCACCGGCGTGCAGCTAACCTTTACGGCGCAAAAAAGCAAATTCTCCTCGCGACATTAGCGGGCCCGGAAAGCAGCGAAAGAACGGCGGCCCTTCGCCCGTTGATGTTCCGGCGTTCCCACCATGACCCCCCCCCGCCTTGCCTTGCCCCCCGTCCCTGCCCCCCGCCCCTCCCGTCACCGCCCGCAACTTCGCCATTGCCCCGCCTCGCGCGCGCCCACCGCCGCAGCCGACACATCTCTCGGTATCCGCCCTTGCATCTCCGTCGCGGCGGAAGCAAATAGAGGCGACGGTCGGCGCCCGCCTCGGCCCGCCGTTAGTCGCGCGAATGGCCTCGTACCCGGCGGGGAGAGCACTTGCGGCCGCACACGTGGAGACGACTTGGTGGGGGGCATGCAGAGGAGAAGTATGGAGCGGGAGAGGGGAAGAGGAAGTGGGGGGAAAGTAGATGGGGAGGTGGGGAGGTTGTAGAAACTAGATCGATGGTGCGATAGAACAAAGTCGAGGTGGAAAAAAAATGACGTGTGGAGATGGTGTGGGATCGGAAGTGACACGTAGGTAATGCAGAAGACATGGAATTAGGGATACGGAGAGCACGTTGGAATAGCGAAAAACAAGATTGAGGCAAGAGTTGGGCACAATGGGGGGAACGGACGTGGTCCCACGAGAGCGGGCCAAGAAGGAGGAGGCGGCGGCGGGGGGGGGGAGAGTGCCCGGGGCGGATGCGGCGGTGCGAGGACACTGCGACGGCGGAAGGCGGACGCGCGCGCGGGCGCCGTATCTTGATAAGAGCCGTGCACGCCGCGCCGCGCCGCGCCGCGCCGTCCCTCGCCCCGGAACAGCAGGTAGCTGGCTCGATCTCGCTCATAACGACCCTGTTTCGCCCTCGCCCTCATTTAAATTGCAATGGGGCGTAAGTACGGCATAAACACCGGCGGCGCCCGCGATTGCAGCGCTGCCAGAAGCGACGCGGGCGGGCGAGCGAGCAGCCCTCGCCCTGACGACCCCGCGACCGCCGCCGCCACCGCCGCCGCTACCCCTGCCGCTGCTGCTACATTAAGCCGGCGGCAAATATTTGAGGACGACGACGAGATGGCAGCCAGGTCATAACATTGAGTGATGAGTGGAGGAGAAGAGACTGGACGGTATCGTGCTAATGGACGATACAAGCAGAGGCTGAAAAAGCAAAGAACTGGGAAACTCATCATTCTCTTTACAGAGTACAGGGTGTCACACAAATGCGTTAGTAATTTTATTTGTTGCCCTAGAATAGATTAGTACTCTATTCTAGGACATTCGTTGGATAATTTAAGTTACAAATGTAATAAAGCGAATTACTTTTATATATTTTTACTCCGTATTTTCTAAATATCAGTGAACTAGGTTTTCGTAAATTATTCTCCCAATGAACAAAGAAACGTAACTTGTCGAAAAAATTAATATCACAAACCACCATTATATAATAGGATTGCAATTAAATTAATAAAAAAATAATATGAACGGTAAAGTAAGTTTATTTTTTAAAGTATATTTATTCTGAAGGACGTGCCCAAGATCCCATATCTTGGGCACACTTAAATGAGGGCGTCGTGTTATTAATTTAATGTTTAATTTCTTTTGTGAAGATAGTCGTTCCTGAGAGTACTTATTTCATATTCCAAATATATTTCCTTATTAGTGTCCCGACAGATTTACAACATATTTTACTGATAGTGTAATGCAACTTAAAAAATGTGCATTTATTATTTCTTTACATTTTCCGTGCAACATGAATGAAAACACTTATTTATTGTACGATATGTTCCAATTAACGTTTTTGTTCACCATTTAAGTCAATGCATTCGATTAAATGGCAAATATTATTTTCCACATACCCCTTTCAATCCCGACGGTTTTTGGACGAAGGGAACAACGTATGAACTAGGTGATCTATCTTTAAAAAAATACTCTATTCAAAACTTTTATTGATTTTAATGAATTTTAAAATTTGGACACTACACGCACATTTGTGCGGGTTGGGACTCAATTCGTTTCAAACATTTCAATGTTAGTAATCTGGCTTTACACAAAAAAGGTAGTTTTCAGAATATTCTATTGCAAAAAATTAACTTACAACTTTTCACACATATGTAGGGCTTACAAAATCCCTTGCATTGATTTCCGACTACAACATTTCAGTTTATTTCTTTGTGTGAAATTCCAGGAAGCAGTTTTTTGTTTTATCCAAGCATAAATATGCGTTGTATTTTGTGCATCTTCGACGATTGCAACCAACTTGGCGGCATGTACGAACTGAGGTCAAGTTGTTGACGCATGGCCAGTGCTGGTAGAAATCCTTACGTTTGTCTGTGCATTGTGTTGGCGATGGTTTGTATTTTTTACATCCAACTTCTCTTTCCCTTTCGTCTTCATCTTCATCGCTGTCATTATTGCTAGGCCTCCCCCTTGGAGAAGCCACCAAAGCCTCATGCCAAGTTCATGAGGAATAAAAATCCTATTCTACTTCTTTATAAAAGTTGCTCATAATGTGGGTAGTAACAATGACATTTAAATATCTGAAGTCTATTGAGAAGAGACGAAGTTTAGGTTCAAAGTTATTAGTTGATATATTTGAGTGCTATCGAAAGAATCGTGTAGGATGAGTGAAATTAAGTTTCCGAGAATTAAAAGAAATATTTCAACATTCTATTATGAAAAAATGTGTAATATTTTAATAGTACTTTTTATCACATTTCGTCCTTTTATTTTCTTAATAACTTCATATTCTAACATTCTAACAGAACTTAATTTCTTCATATATAACTTCCTTGTGTCAGAGCACTGTGGTACAAAACCTCCACGTGATAATTCTGAGAATATGTAACGTAAGGTAGATCCGATTGAGGATGCCCGATTGTAGGAATGACATCAAGGATATCGGAAATACAATTTTGCGCAGTCTGAGACATTTTCGCGCGGAATGTCTAATCGGTTTCCCTACCTGCTCCTTTCTCACCTTCAACTATCTATCGCAATGTGTCGTGGGGGACGGGGTCTGGCACCACGTGCAGGGGAGTGGAAGGACGGTAAGGGCAGAAGGTGCCCTCCGGGCCATTCCCTATTTATTAAAGGCCTAAGGCGGATGAGAGGGAGCAATAAGCACAGGGATGACCCCAGTCATGGCAAACAGCAGTTTATTGGAGAGGTGTTACTTACATGGGCACCTGACGTAGCCCAGCCTCGGCGAGGACGGTTCTCCGGAAGAGCGACTTTGCAGCGGCCATGGCGACACTCGAAGTGCATGGTGATCAGGGGCAAGGGTGGGAAGCTGCTAGCAGGACCCCGGAGGGTCTGTCTGGACTAGCGGGATTGAGGTGTGTCGGCAGTGCCAGTTAGGGCCGATCTGAACCGACGGAGTGGTGAAGGGAGGTCGGCAGGGCCAGTTTGGGCCGATCTGAACCGCCTAGGGGTGAAGGGAAGTCGGTAGGGCCAGTTTGGGCCGATCTGAACCGATGGGGAGTGGAAGGTCCGTGCACACGGGCGACGAGCTCACGAGTAGCATTCGTCCCCCCGCTAAGCGGAGGTTAAGCCGTTATATAGACCTTTTCTGCTGAGACGCTCTTTCCGCGGCGGAGCTATGTCATTATGCTTACGCGGGCGCCGGCCGTCTGCGGCCACGCGACAAATGTCATGCGTGTGCGTGCACGAGTTGCAATACGGGCGTTCCCCTTTCGCACCGGCTACCTTACTTAATTTATTTACCAATGAACTCGTCAAAACACAACATAAAACATGAAGGCGCGGTTGCCCAACTTCCATTCCGGCATACATACCAACACAACGCCCATAACGTATTTACTTAAAAATATAATACACAATTACAGAAAATTTGTTTACAAGGTGAGTCGTGACTGGTTCCGTACGGAAAGCCATAAACTGTAGCTTAAATTTGCAGTGCATCCAGGTTCCTAACTACTGAAATAATGACACATTAGTGTGAGAGAGCAAAAAACTCGGTCGGCAGCCTCGCCTTCCGACATTTAATTTATTCACCAAAAGAATATTTTCCTTTTTGCATCCATTTGTTGTGATCTGCATTCAAACCAGCCCAACACGTACACACAATACACATAATTACACACACACACACAAAAATTCTGAAACATATATATCACAGTGACAAAACAAAATATACCAACCATCAAAATATATACACAACAATAACCATTTCTCCTTGGAATTCCTTTCTTTTTATTTTTGCACGTGCTTTCTTTTAAAATTGAATTATTATTTCTAGACTTTATTCTGATAAATGTAAATCTGCCTATTATTTTAAAAAAATCCTGAATGATATTTGAATACTATTGAAATTTCTGCAGCTTTTAATGTTTTAATGTTTTTTCATTGCCATTCATTTATCGATTTCTACTAAACAATCTTGGTCTTGGATAATTATTGATGTTTTGCCAAGAAGTTCTCTATGGTGAAAAAAAAACGCGTACACTTCCCATTTTTTGCTACTGTCGTCTGCTAGATGTCCAGACACCACATCACATCTCCTGGGCTCCGAACCACTTCCCCCCAGCATACGCGATCACTGCATGGACGTGCATGTTATCATGCGTCCCCCGCCGTCGCTGGGTTCCAATCACAAGCAATCCTCTAGTATATGTCGCGCTCCGTCCGCGGCAAATCGACTCAGTTTTTTACACTCGAATTACTATTGACGCGACTTCTTTCTTTTATCGCAAAAAATCTAAACTTTGAAATTCGCGCACTGCCACATTTTCAAAATATCAATACTGTTCCAACTTTACATTGATTCGTTATAACTAAAACTTGTTAAAACAAATTCAACTTCAAAACTTAAAGTTCAAACACGAAACGTTCTCTCACGTAATTTTTTTACACGCAGCTACACCTTCACAACACCACTGCTATTCTGCTACTGCCCATTGTTGAGTTCCGTAGCTTATATAATTTCGATCCAAAACAAACAACTGCCGCTGCCATTCTTGTTATTTATCACCATACTAAGAAAAATTCTTATTTTCCGCAATTTTCACTTTATAACTCTCCCACAGTGTTCAAAAATTACCATTCGATTCCAATGTCTCACTTTAGTTTCCAAAAGACGCATTTTCGGTCCCATTACGCCGAAAAACGCTTATTTCTATCTCACGTACTTGTTCATTTACACGTCAGTTGTTCTCCCTTGTCGTTTTGTAACATGAAAATTATAAAAAATAAACTTCTACGGCATCCTGCAAGTCTTTTAAAAAATTTCATAAATTTGCTGCAATTCAAATACACCGACCTGTAATTACCATTACGGCACAATTTACGGGTTTCACTTAAAATCTGAAAATGTTTATTTTTCCCGTACATGACGTTGAAGCTCACTTATGCATTTTAATAAAACTGTTCTAATAACACAACCGGTGGTTTGATTTTGATGAAACAAACACTGCAATTCTTCTTAAATCAGTGGCTATCTAATTGTCATGTTCAATTATGTTTATTTTTTGCGCGTTTTAATAAACTAAAAGTATTGTTCTTACGCAATGCGGCTATCTTTTGTTTTTCTATACCCTGTTCACCACATATGGTCCTCGTTTTGCTATAGTTTGTTCCGTGTAGGTTGAGGTTTCTTTATTGAATAACTTAAAATTGCCGTAATTCACAGTAAATCAACTGTAACTGACCCTGAATCATTACAAATGAGACCTAAAAATTGTCTCGCATTGATCTGGAACCGATTTGAGAATAAGACGACAGATTAAAACTACCGACTTTAAAAAGTTTTTCTTTTTTCAAGAAGACTTTCTCGTACGTACTTTCACGTAAAATTACGCAAAAATTACTCAAAGTTTCGAAAAATTGTACATGACCTTATTTCAAAATCTATCTGTAAGGAAAATATTTCATTAAGGGAAAAATCTCAATCTTTAATATTTTAGTTGTAGGAAGACGCCAAGAAAATTTTGAATTTTTGAAATTTTCAAAAAATGAGAGTTTTCAATGAAAATGAGACCTATACCATTCACTTAAACGTCTTTTACAATCCCCAAAAACAAAATTAAATCAAAACGATTGAGTCATTTTTTTAAAAATTCTGAATTTGTGCCAGGGGCTTCATGTAAAGTACCCCCAAAAATTAAAATATCGGTTTCAAATTCAAGAGATCGCGACATCAGTCACATGAATATCAATTTTGGAGAAAATCGGCTGAACGATTTAGCCCCTAGCGTTGTTCTGAAACTGACAGACGACCGGACAGACCTTTTATCGTCATTCGAGTTTTTGATAGCAAGGACCCACAAAATATTGATTCTGGCTACACCACGCGCCAAAGTTTTTTTTCTAAATTTAGCAACTGGATTTATCCACTTTTTCACTACTAAGGCTCTGCCAAAAATTCGCCCTTTTTTTCGCGCAGGATTACATAACTTTTTCTCTACTGAGTAAGGAAGTAAAATAACGCAATAATTTGGACAGGTAAAGGATCAATTGACAATTATAAAAAGGTATCTCTTTTCTGTGTAGTATTTATAAAATATATTCTAAAAACATTCTTACATGATTCTAGAGCAATACAATATCGGTACACAAGAATAATCTGGTGTTGTTAACGCATTACATTACCCTTTAAACAGCTCCTAACTTATAAATCTGAGTTAATTCAATTACAATTGTATCTCCATCACCTTTTCAAGTTATAACACAAATCATAAATTCATTTTATTTGTGGCACAAATGGCATAAGTGTTTTTATATCAACATAATGAAAGGACTTGCTTGTTGGATCAGATGTAGTTTGTTTTTAGTAACAATTTTTGTCATAGCTGTGAAGTTATTAGTATACCACATATTCACGCTACAATAGATTGTCAGAAAGCGCAAATAATTGGTGACTCCATTTCCGCCAAACCCTCCTGTTATCCAGACATCTCTACCAATTGAGTTATAAAATCAAACCTGGCATTCATGACAATTTACTTGCAAAGGAGAATGCATTGTACTTATATATTTCAACTTTGTGATTATCCATGTTCAATAGATTAAACATAATAATAATAATAATAATAATAATAATAATAATAATAATAATAATAATAATAATAATAATAATGACTTTATTTATGTGGCGAGACTCGGGCCACCAGGCCAACTCTTCCGCCTAACCACGAAATACATAAATGTATTGATACAAATTGAACAAGTAGTAAATTAAGATGTTGTATAGATACAAATTGAATATTTAGTAAATTAAATAATTTACAACTTAGATATGTCTTGCCCCTAGGCTCACAAAGTGAAATAGAAAACGTCCAGCATTTACCTTAAGCGCCCGGGGAAAACCAGGGAAAACAAAGGAAGTGTGCATGCTCTTCAACATTAAGCAACAAAATAAAGTATTTAAAATAATTTTAAAAAGCTTTACTGACACAGGAGAACACTAAAGACGTACCCGCAAATAAATTATATGTGGGAATAAATTGTGGAAAGTCAGTGCCAATTTTTATATAAAACAATAACTTTTTCAAGCTTGGCCAATGGCCCTCTGCAGCCATAGAAGTCATATACAATAGATAAAGAATATTTACAAAACATAACATGATTCATAATATACAGAATTCTAGTATAAGATACACTACAATATTGAGGTTACATAGTTGATAAGAAAAGACGTATCAGTTTGTGTCTGTGAAAAGTCGAAAAGTTCTCTTTTTAACCCACTTATTGAGCTTGGAATAGTACCATTGTTTGCCTTTTTATTTACTATTCAGTGGTAAACTGCTCCCCTCAAGGACATTTTCATGCAAGTCACTTCTATTCGGCAACTCACCGGATTTTATACTTCAGGTCACATACGCGGAGTCATTTTGGCAAAATGTAATCCAGAAACAATACCCGAATTTCTCAAGCATTATATATTACGGATGTTAAACTCTGCCTTACTTTTATAAAACAATTACCTATAAACTCTTATAAAGTATCAGACAAGAAACGTACGGAACGATACACGAAATGGCAAAGTACAAGATGGAAATGACTCTCTTTACGAACTAAAGCCAATACCTTAATAACAATAAAATATAGTCATTTTAATTGGGCCGTATGACTGACAAAAGCAATTATTTATGAATTTGACAAGACAATCAAATGTAACAGACAATTATTTACTTCACGTTTAACTACAGTAACTCAAATATTATCATAATTATGATAATATGAAAATATTTCACTCGGCTTCCCGGCTCGAAGGAAAAACTGAAGAAATGTTGCCTGCCAAACAGCGTTGGCGCATTCTGGAGCCCAACATTTTGCCATCGTAATCTGCAACATTCCATACGAGTAACAACGGACTCATCTGGATACCAGGTAGCGGTACATCTGGATACCTGGTCTTTGACAGTCTTTGATAGGCGTTACTTGACAGTTGTCACAAATACATCTAAGTTTCAATCCCATTTTCTCTTTAATGCAAAGAAATGATCCATCGTCTCCAACATTATTTCAGTAGTGTATCTTTCCTTTGCGGCTCTCACACGCAACCAATCTTTATAAATGAGGTCTCCAAAGAAAAAGAATTTCACGGAGACGTGTCAAATTGCACTTGACTTTATAAATATGAAGGATTTGTTTAAAAAACGAATCTAAATATTCATATCAATGCAACCCGCAACACTTGCCCATATATTCGGATCTATATCGTCAAATAACTCATAAAAGCGTTCTAGGGCCTTAAAAATGGCCTCAAAGAAACTTTTTTCACACCATAATCTACAAGATGAGACATTTGGACTTGGACTTTGGACTTCGGATTTGCACTTTCAATTAAATTTTCGGTTCGGCGCTTCGGTACTACCAATGCCACCTAAATAGTTCAGCCCTTGTTGCTGGTAGCCATTTTTGTGACGACACGCTTAGAAGGCTTAGATTCCTCCATATTACATGGAGGAATGCCGCCATATAATATGCCGCAACAGGAATGCCGCCTCTGAGCCGTCACAGCCGGCAGCAAAATTTCAAGAATCCGCGAGATTTGGAAGAAGATTACCAAAGCTGTAACACCCTGTACAGGAAGTAAACATGTTTTAAGTTCGACCTTGCGCGGCCAACGCATAGAGGGTGCTTTGTCATTGTCACTGCGCGCGGCGGCGGCGTTTCGTGCGGCGGCGACGTCTCGCAGGAGAGGCAGCGGGAGCGGGAGCGGGTTATCCCGAAGTGCTTTGAAAATGAGACGCCCCTCGCGCGCTCGGCGCCTCCGACGACGCATTCTTCGCCTCCCCGGAGACAACGCGAAGAGTCATTCGAGGGCCGGAAACGGAAGACAAAGAGCGGCCCGCGGTGGGGGCGGGGCCGGAGGCAGAGACACGACTCCCAAAGGACTTCCCGAATAGTTCGTGAGCGCTGCAGATAAATCCGAGGCGCGTTTGGCAGTCGTACGATGTTAGGGAGAGCAATAAATAAATCACTCGGTCAGAGGAATCCATTAAAACAATGAAGCTTTCTTCGCAGGGGAGCGGGCAGTGGATGGCGCTGGCAATGGCGCGGACGGTGGCGCGGACGGTGGTGCGGGCGGTGGCGCGAGCGGTGTGGCGCGGGCGGTGGTAGGGGCGGTGGCGCGGGCGGTGACGCGGGCGGTAGGGCGGGCGGTGGCGCTGGCGGTGGCGCGGACGGTGGCGCGGGCGGTGGCGCGGGCGGTGGCGCGGACGGTGGCGCGGACGGTGGGCGCGGGCGGTGGTGCGAGCGGTGGCGCGGGCGGTGGCGCGGGCGGTGGTGCGGGCGGTGGTGCGGGCGGTGGCGCGGGTGGTTGGCGTGGGCGGTGGCGCAGGCCGGTGGCGCGGGCGGTTGTGCGCGGGCGGTGGCGCGGGCGGCGGTGCGGGCGGGGGGCGGGGCGCCGGCGGTGGCGAGGGCGGCGGCGCGGGCGGTGGCGCGGGCGGTGGCGCGGGCGGTGTGCGCGGGCCGTGGCGCGGGCGGGGGGCGGGGGCGCGGGGCGGTGGCGAGGGCGGCGGCGCGGGCGGTGGCGCGGGCGGTGGCGCGGGCGGTGTGCGCGGGCCGTGGCGCGGGCGGGGGGCGGGGGCGCGGGCGGTGGCGCGGGCGGTGATGCGACCCGTTCATGAGACATCTAACTACCAGGGTTCATCCGCGGGCGGAGCATCCAACCGAAGCGACTGGCATCTCATGGACGACAGGCGCGAAAGGCGGCACGGTGGGAAATCCTCAAAGTACCGGTTTTCGAGGGGTGCAAGGGGTGGAAATACGTTGAGGGGCAACAAGTGAGAGATGAAGTTGAAATGGCACGAAGATTTTTTTGAGTAAGACGAAATCCATTCGAAGAGGTGAAGAAAAATGCTTAGAATATACGAATTTCGTAAGATTTCAGAAAATGTAATTTCATTTCATGAATATCAAGATAAATAAATTATTTTTTTTTTATTTTGTTTGACAATCTTGTTCGTGTGGTAGAAAAACGCTTACGTTGAGAATTAAATAATAGGTAGAAGTCAATATTACATATGGTCACAATTAAATACATTACAATAACAATTACACAATACAATAACAACATACACTCATTCGAGTTTTAACAAATCTTGATGAAGGCACTAAAACTCGCGCCGAAATGTTCACGTGTAGTATAATTAAGCTTACACAGAAACGTACTTTCAGATATTTTCTAATTCAGTTGTCAAAGTAATAATTTACTAGGTAATTTAATGTTCACGTCTGCAAAAAAATTCAAAGAGTTATATACAATTTTTAGAAAATGTTCTGCAATGTAAAAGTTTTGTTTCCTGGTGCATATGTGATTAACACGATTTCAATATAAAATTGTGATACTTTGATTATGTAATTTTGATTTGATCGGTAGCTTTCGGAGATTTCTCCGATCAATACTCGTGGAATGCTGGACCTTCACAAAAGGGTCAGGGACCGCGCGCGCTCTTTCCCCTCCTCATCCTTGTTCCCTCCTCTCCTCTTCCTCACACTTATCCGTACATGCAGAACGGAATACCTGTCGTGAGTTTAGGCTGGATTAGGTTTCTCAGGGCATCAACGAATGTCAATGCAGTACCTCTGACCGGGAGGTCCCAGGGTTCGAGTCTGGCAAGATTTTTGTCACTATCTACATAGCTACATAATATTCTGCTTCTTCCTGGAGGAGAATTCTAGCGGCCGGCTGCTCTAATCGGTAGTTTATCGTGGTTTCTCCGGTCAACACCAGGCAAATGCTGGAGCAGTATCCCAACAAACGGGCCATGGACAGTGCGCGATTTTTTCTTCCTCTTCCTTGTCCTTTCATGTTTCTTTTCTTACTTACACTTACATGCACACACACATACACATACGTCAAGAGACAGCCGGGAGCGTGGAGCTTGGCGAGACTGAAGTGTTGCCCTGTTGGCAGAAGATATCTGGTGGAAGAAAATCTCGCAGCCGACGTGTAGGTCTCACAAACCAACAGAGGATGTGATGAGACATTTACTACATTTACGAGAATAGTGATCGCAGTTCGATGAGCAATTTACGCGTCCGTAAACACTAATTAACCAATGAATCAATTAATCGCGAGTTTAGAGTTCGCCCAGGCCGGGGCAGTTCCCCGCTGGTGGAGATCTCAGGAGGAGCGAAACCCCACAAGCCGACGTGAAGATCGATATCGGATCTCACATTCTAGCAGGCGAGGAATACCATCTCTCGAGATGTAACATGCACTACACTTCGGAGAATAACAACTACAGAAGTTGGCGTTCCAGGAAACTCAGAATAAAAATAAAATCATTTCTATTACCAAATTTCTCCGCATATAGAGTCGTTTGATTCATTGCAATTTCTTCTCAATTTTCATTGCATTGAGATCATCTTTTCCTTGCCCCTTTCAAAACGATCGTATAATTTCTACTTTTGTTAATACCTATTGGTAAACTCAATGTGTGAGATAAATGAGAAGAAGATACAGTTTTAGACGTTCGACTCAGAAAGAAACACAGGAAAATGTCATGAGGAATAATGAGCCTGACATCGCCAAATCATTGAACAGCAGAAAATGAATACATAACGTTTAAAATTAAAATATTTTTATGAATCACGATCTCTGAATGATGAATGACGTTATCACTAACATTAAACATGCTTTGGCAACTGACCTGTCGATAAAGTCAATTGGCGGTTGTTTACCCATCTCTTAGAAGCTCTGAATGGCAGTTTGTGGAATTCTGTAATACATTTCCGAAATGTAAAAAGCAACAAGTCGTGGACTTAGAAATTTACGAGATAGCTGTTTTATTTACTAACTTCTCTAAAGTGTCAACAGAGATCATTAACAAATTCCTCAAAGCACTGATCGATACACGGAACACAAAGAGGTTTCACTCTTTTGGGGCAAGCGTATTGAAGGTAAATTAAAACGCAAACTCCTGGTCCAACTAAGAAACAGGCTAAATCCTGCTCCAGAGTCTGTAAAATCTAGTATACACAGTAGTAATTATCATTGAACGTATGATAAAGAATTAGTCAAAGGAAGCAAAAGCAATCACGGAGGATATACTTTTTAGAATACAATTTTGTACGTACAACATGGAAAATATGTTGAGGTTCGAAAGATTTCATCTTCGGATATGCCCGTTATCTGACAAAATAATGTTCTCTTGAAGGCCCCCAATGCAACAAATTGAATTCACATTATTTGTTCTTGAGAGATATTGCAACACAGAAGACTATTATCATCGAAAATTATTCTCATAAACTAGGGATGAGAAAGTAGCCATTTGATGATTTGAAAGAAATTCGCATTAAGAGATTAGGTTCAATTAGCTGAATTTAAGTTACAATCTAAATACTTATTTGGCTGTAATTTGCCTTTTACGATTTTTACGCGGTTTAGGTTGCAACAACACTAAAAAGAAATATGAAAGACGCCGTATAACACAATGAGGACAAGTTGTGGTTTAAGGATAATCGCTGAAGGTTAATGAAACATGGATACAAAATCGCCAACTTGTAACACTGAAAGGGCAGAGATCTCAAAGAACGTGATGTAAATGGCGATAGAGAAAACACGGTTTCAAAGTAGAATGAAAAAGATACGCTGGCAAATAAACAAATCAAACACAACACAGGGAACACGAGAAACAACAGAGATACAGGGGTGTGAAAGATGATGCACGAGCAATAGAATTACTGAAATTGTTCATAAAATTACAAGGAAATGGTCGTTTGTTGGAAAGATATTCACGCCATGCTTTTCTACCGACCTACGTTTCGCTTTTCAACTTAATCTTTAATAGCATTGCCCTTCAAATAAAAAAAATCCCCTTACCTTTGTAAAGCTTTAATAAAAATTGCAAGGAACGCGTTTTTGTGACTCTTGTTTCCATCGTCTACAAAGGGTCGCGCGCGTTTCCAAATGAGAAAGTCCGTGGCGCAGCGCTGATTTCCTTTGAGACGCCGTGCGCCACGCCGCGCCGCGCCGGGGCCAGAAACTCCCTGCCGCCCCGCCCAGCCACGCCCCCTCGCCTCGCCCCGTTGTCACCAGCCCCCGCTCCAGCTCCTCGCTCTGCGCCCCAGAGAATGACCTCGCACCTGATTGGCACACTTTGCCACTAGATTCTGCATTCTATGCTTAACCTAGTAGCGCCCTATTTAGTATTTTTTACGATGACAGGAAAGTGGGTAAGAATAGCAGTGAAGGTTCTCCTAACAATCATGTTTTTAGTTTTAAAATATACAATTTACTCAAGAATTAGGTTCATTAAATTTGTTAACCATATTACTTGGAAATAATCAAACAATTCAAAGCAAGAAAGGAAACAAATTTTAGATAAATAACATTTTTAAAAAAATGAGAATATTTGTCTTTCTGATATCCTCATGATGAGCCACTTCCTTTAATTTCGCCACTTAAAGACATTGAATTGGAGACCATTCTTAAAACAGTTTTTCTGGTGGTTGCAGTGCAGCCACCTGATGAGGAAATTCCGTGATGTGGCCACCCCAGTCGATTTGCCCCTTCCCCGCCCCTTTCCCCCTTCTCCACGTCCGCCTTCGCCCGCCTTTCGTGGGCGCACGGGGGAACGCGGCCGACCAAGACGCAATCTGCGCAGCCGGCAGGGATCAAACCGATAACCTCCGCCACATTCAACTTAAGTACACCATTACTGGGCTTAGCGGCTCCCTGCCTGATGAGACCTGATGTGAAATTGGCCGGACCATTCCGCAGGTTACACGCTCCGCGGCTCCCGAAAAGGCTGCGAATTCCTGCCCGGGGGCGGCGCCCGGGGCGTCCGGCTTCTTTTCAGACGGGATTCTCTCCCGGCGAGGCACAACGCCAACGCGGGGGGAGGCAGCACGCGAGGAGAGACAAGTCGGTAGGCCCTGAAAGAGAGGTGACGGAACCTCAGGGGAGGTGGCTGATGTTAACGAAGATGAAAGCGCCGACTGAGACATTGGCAACACCGTTGTCTCTGTAACATGGTTCATCGGTTGAGGTGGGATAGGGTTCGAGACCCGGCAAAGGTGGAGTTTCGATTGATTCGTTACTGATTCTGAGCACGTCAAATACTAAGGTCATTAGTCACGGTAGATATCACGAGAGGTGGTGATGAACTTCCCCCCTTGGATGGCGAGATTCGGCGTCGACCAATACGACGGCTCGCGGGGTTTTCCCCTATGAGACGTATCCCACCAACGGAACACCTCCCCAGACGGGACACGCTCTAAGCTGCCGGCTGGTCTCCCAATGTAATTTTCTGGACTTGTCTCTCACATCGTTAATATTTACATTAGCGGCGATTTTTTTCACATTATCATATTAACGAGTACATGTGCTTTAAATAATGTCCTGTAAAGTTTGTCGATAACTCAACCGTCTTTTGTGAAAACTAGCTCAAAATCCGCATTTTCAGAAACGCTCAAACGCCATTTTCTCAAAAATGGCTCCAAATTTTTTCTTCAAACTTTTCGAACGGATAGTGCCAATTGCAGTCTTTAATATGACTTCAAGTTTATTTTTGGGTATTTTTTGTTTCTTCAAAAAATACACAAATGTAATTTTTTTGAAAGATCTCTCACACCTTTATTATGCACATTACCTGCAATTTGTAAACACTACTGTAGTTGTGAGTTAATGTGATTCAAATAACTTCAAATGAAGGTTTTCGAAAACTCAAAAATTTTTTGTGAAAAAGAGCTTCAAATTTCGCATTTTTAGTAGCACTTAAACGCCATTTTGTTAAAAAACCGCTCCAAATATTTTAAAGAAAATTGCCATTGAGAACAAGCTTTTACTGTTATTTAATATTCTAAAATTAATATTTCAGTTCTACCGTAAGGAAACCGAAAAATTAAGAAAATGTCAAAAAAAAAAGTACTTTGGGCGGCGATAGATGACAGCTGGCACAAATATGTGGCAATTCCGAATAGCTAGCCTAGACCCAGGGAAATATAAAACTAATACGGGAAAGTCTGTGCCATTCTGTAGCACCACTAGTTAATGTAGGGTGTATTATTCCCTCTGACCAGTCTTTGGGTATTTTTCTTCGTTTCAACACTCAAAAACTAACGTATCTAAAACCTAAAGAAAGTGGAACCTGAAAACTAAACCAATGTAGGCCGATCACATGTCTAAATACAATATGCAAAATTGCATCTAGTTTGATAGTACAAAAAATCTGAATATGTTACATCTGAGAATATCATCGGTGATGAGCATAAGGGCTGCCGGAAGGGAGCCAAAGTTTGCAAAGAACAGCTTATAGTAGATAACGTTATAGAAAATCAAGCGAAGAAATAGAAAATAATTATATCAGTTGCGTGGATCGATTACAGAAGGCAGTACCACAGTTATTTACTGAATGTCCTAGAAATGTACAATATACATCCAAAAATTATCCGCCTTCTGAAACATCTCATGGAAGATTGGTGTAAACGTCTTCTTATCTCAGATGGAAATAATGTAACAAAGTCGAACGTAATACCAATCAAATGTGTAATTTTCCAGAGTGACTTCTTGAGCCCCAAGTGGTTTTATTCAACTGTTAACCCCTTCTCCTCAGTATTGAACGAATCTGGTAAGCGGAACTGAAAAATAAAGGGAGGGCACTGTACACTGTTAACCATCTGTTTCTACATGGACGTTTTAAAATTCTATGTTAGCAATAGCAAAGAACTGGCAAGCCTACTGAACATTACATCACAATTCAGTAAAGATATTAATATGTGCTTTGGTCAAGAAATGTGTTCTACACTTACTGTGGTGAGAGGCATAGTCCAAGAATTAACCCCGGTAGTGGAAAATTTGGATGATATAACAATCCAGCTAGTGGACCCTGAGCATATTTATAAATATTTGGGATTCAAGCAAATATTATTAATTGACAGAAAACAAAACAGAGATCATGATTAAATCTCGCCTTCACAAAATCCTGAAAACAGAGCTCAATGATAAAAACAAATTAAAGCCATTAATTTATGGTGTATACCACTACTGCCGTATTCCTTCGGAGTAATACATTGGTCACAAACTGGTCTGGAAAATCGAAATATCCTGGTACGCACAATGCTCACGAAATATAGAATCCACCATCTGAAATGTGCTGTGGAACGCTTGTACATTCCCAGAAAACAAGGAGGAAGAAGCCTCTTAGACCATAAAAGCCTGTGCAATAAACATGTGACAGCATTAAAAACATTCTTTCTATCTGAACCATCGAAGATATGCAAAACTATTTCCATTTGTGACAAAGGGTATACTCCGCTTAATTTGGAGGCTAACGACAATGATCCGAATGTAAACCATCATCGATGACAGAATACAAATCATGTAAGTCCAGAAGTCTCCACGGTAGTAGTCTCCATGACCAGATAAAGACGCCTCGATGCGTTGGCTTCGGAGTGGGTTTCTATTTGGGGAGGACTGAGGGATTTTTCCGTGCCATCCAAAATCAGGTGATTCCTACCAACAACTACAAAATATATACTGAAAAAAACAGACGTCCGTGATGAATGTAAGGTATACCATCAAGCACCAGAAACAATAGAACACATAATAACGTCATGCACAAACTTGGCAAACACAGAATAATTATGCCGACACAATCTAACTGCAAACATCATCCATCAAGCCCTTACAGTTAAATATGGTCTAGTATCATCTGACACCATATGCCCTTGCTATATGTACTAAGCCAACCCAATACAGGAAAACAAAAATTACAGGACGTACTATGATATCCAAATACTCACGGACAAAACCATTGCAGCTAATAAGCCAGATATCGTGATTCACGACTTTACAGAGAAAAAGGCTTTCTTCATTGATATCACGCACCCATCAGATAGCAACATTGATAAGGCAGAAAGAGAAAAAAGTCTCCAAATATACCCCCTTGGCCACAGAATACAGAGAAATATGTCTTAATTCTATTGAGATTATATCATTTGTCATCACAGCAACTGGTCTGGTCAATAAAAACTTGAAAAAGTATACACAAAAATTACAACTAAACCCTAATTCAATAATCATTAAATCTCAAAAATCTGTCATCTTTGAAACATGCCGAATAGTTCGCACCGTGATGATATTTATCATGAGCTGTTACCAAGTATGTGGTATGCCAATGTTGGCCCCACACGCCTCACGAACTTAAGCCATTAATGATAATAATAATAATGATAATAATGATAATAATAATAATAATAATAATGTGTTGGAATAAACTTTTTTCAGTAGATAAATGTATTGAGAAAAGTAGTATTGATTTTGACTATTCTCGAGCATGTGGGCAAGGGAACGTGTCATATTGGCAGTAAACGCGCATTTTCTGTCTAAGACACAATGTGCCCTCATGAGAAGCAGTATAATAAGAAAGAAACAGCATTTATTACGTAGCTATTTCCAATAGCGCGAGAAAACATGTGCTGTTGTAGAACCGCATTAATTTTTACTTTCCCGCATGAGAAGTAATGTTAATGTTAATAAGGTAATGTTTCCTATACTATCGAACGTATAGTATAGGAAACATTATGTTTCCTATACTATACGAACGTATAGTACAGGAAACATTATGTTTCCCTATACTATACGAACGTATAGTACAGGAAACATTATGTAATGCTGCGCGAAAAAGCAGCGGATTTTCGATAGAAAAACTCTTACTACAGGCCCTGTAATACAGAGCCCTGGTAACACAAAAGTGGATAAATCCAGTTGCCTAAATTAAAGAAAAAGTTTCCAAACTCGTGGTGAAGCCAAAATCCCTGTTCTGTGGGTTCTTGATACCGAAAAACCAATTGAAAGCAAAACATCCGTCCGTCCGTCCGTCCGTCTGTGAACACTGCTAGCGCCTAAACCATACGTACGATTTCTTCCAAAATGGATATTGCCCGGTCGATCTGGTTCTAGTGGAATCTTTGAGGTTTTGAAAAAGATTCTGTAAAATTTGGGGGTACTTTACATGAAGCTCCCCGACATTTTCAAAATTTTATCAAAAACGGCTCCAAATTTTTCTTTAAATTTTTTGTAAGAATAAAGTAAAATACACTTATTAAGGTGGAATAGGTCCGATTTTCATGGATAAATCTGAATTTTCGAAAATCGCAAAAGTTCAAAATTTTTCGGCGTCTTTCGGGAACTATAAAATTGAAGATAGAGATTTTTCTTTCAAATAAAATTTGTTGTCCAAAGTGAGTTCTTTCATTAAGGTCATATACACTTTTTTGAAAAGTTCAGTAGTTTT
This sequence comes from Acheta domesticus, assembly GCA_031308135.1. Taxonomy (NCBI): domain Eukaryota; kingdom Metazoa; phylum Arthropoda; class Insecta; order Orthoptera; family Gryllidae; genus Acheta; species Acheta domesticus. Next base: position 159,672,325 of record JAHLJT010000631.1, on the reverse strand, counting down.
TCACGCAATATTGCGTACAATATGTGCAATTTCAAATAATTACAAAAACAAGATTTTCTCAAAAACGGCTCCAAATTTTTCTTTTAATTCTTTCTTTAGATTCTTTCTTTCTTTTGGTAGTATAGTGCCTAATGTATTTTATGAGATGACAAAAACGCCGTATTTCTCTATTCTTTTGTTGTTTCAAAAATTGGAAAAATATAATTTATTGACTTGTCTCTCACGTCGTTAATATTTACATTAGCGGCGATTTTTTCACATTATTATATTTACGAGTACATGTGCTTTAAATAATGTGAGGTAAAGTTTCTCGAAAACTCAACCGTTTTCTGTGAAAACTAGCTCAAATTTCCGCATTTTCAGAAACGCTTAAAAACCATTTTCCTCATATATGTCTGCACATTTTTCTTCAAACGTTTGTAATTGATAGTGCTGATTACACTCATTAATATGATGTAAAGTTTATTTTGAGTTATTTTTTGGTTTTTTTCAAAAATTACATAAATGTAATTTTTTTGAAAGATCTCTCACTTCTTTAATATGCACATTACCAGCAATTTGTTAATATTATTATATTTGTTAGTGTAAGTGTTTCAAATAACTTCAAATAAAGTATTTTGAAAACTCAAACATTTTCTCTGAAAATGAGCTTCAAATTTCGCATTTTTAGTAGCGCTAAAACGCAATTTTCTTTAAAACGGTACATAATATTTAAAAAAAATTGCCATTTAGGACTAGGTTTTTGTGTTCTGTAATATTCTAAAATTAATATTTCCGTTCTACTAATAGGAAACCCAAAAATTAAGAAAATGACAAAAATAGTACTTTTGGAGGTGATAGAAGCCAGCTGGCAAGAAAAAGTATGCGGCAATTCCAAATAGGTAGCGAAGACCCAAAGACATAGAAAACTAATACGGGAAAGTCTGTGCCATTCTGTAGCACCACTAGTTTTAATGGATAAAAAAAATTGTTTATTTTACGTGCGCAAAAAGCGCAACAATGCGCTTAATCTTCCTTTATTATTGAGATTTAGAATTATTTATGATACGAGTGGTAAATGTTGCATTTTATTTTGCATGGAGGAAATATTGTAACACGAGGCCGATAAGCCGCGTGGCCCAGTCCTACAAACAAATTAAAACCACTTTTACTTCTTGTGTCATACACAATTTTTTACACAGCCTTTTAGACTTTCATTACAATTTAATTCAAAGATATAAATGAAATCTATGTTGTATTAAGATCAGCAGTAGCTCATGCGATCAGACAAAACTACTTTGTTTCCATTGTTGTATTCACAGTTTTATCAGAATATAATGAATATTATCTCACTCTTAGCGCTAGTGTTAAAAATGTAAGTATCAGCACGCTTCGCTTACCCCAAAAGTAACTTCTTTTTGTAGGAAGTGTATAAAGAATAATGTTATATGAGCAATAAAGACAGCGTTTTATGTAGTGCAAAACCCCTGAATGACAATTCTGCAATATAATAAAGAACATTTGTCTTCATTATATATTTTTATTTAAACACTTTGAGTTATCCTATTAATTGTTGTTATAAAATTAATAAAATAATTTTTGGGGGAAACACGGCGATCTACTGAACTAAACTGAACGAGGGGCGGTGACCGGCGAACTAAGAGAACGACGAGAAATTTCTGAACTATGTGAACGACGACCGGCGAACTACGAACGATGATCGACGGCCAGCGGACTACGAACGATGATCGGTGACAGATGAACTATAGTTCACTAAATGGTCGTTCAGTATCGTACCGTTCCTTTTTGAGAATAGTTCAATTGAACTAGTTTGTTCGCGGTCGAGTCATCCCTAATAGTTTTATGCCGTTGTAGACTTCACATAGTTCTGACAACACTGCGATGGAAAAAGTGAGTTGTTCGTTTCTGAGTTGAATTGGACGTTTTCAAATAATAACTAAGATGTTAGTAGCACAGAAAGTGCAATATTTCAATACTACGTAGCTTTTTGTCCAATAACGAGGGAAAGTTTGTGCTGTTGTAGCACCAGTAGTTTTTCAAGGAAGAACTTAAAATTTTTATTTTCCAAGCATTCCACATTTTGCATCAGTGAATCATATTTCAGCTGAAAACCATTGGCTTGAAGACTGGGCGCCCTATCTTCAGTGCACAAAAGACATTTTCAATTTTCAAGCGTTAAATTCGCGAAACGTAGCCGTTTAATTCTCGGCAAAAGACTGTTTTACTCTACTCAGGAATGTCAAACTCCGCCTGCACGAGCTATTTGCCCGCCTTGAAAGCCCAGCTCCTGCCCGGGCCACTTCTCTTGACTTCATCCTCGTTTCCTTCTCCACATCCAGAAAGGGGTGTACACGCCGAATCTGTAACGGGGATGGTAATGGCGAAATGCACTCGAAACACCTGAAAGAACGGTTACTATATACGAAAGCATGTTTGCTTGATGTTTCCCAACAAAAAACGGAGATATGATTTATGTTTACCTATTTACTAATCTCTTTATTTTCTTTTAAATTTCTGTCTTTTATAATAATTTTGCCAAGGGACAGGAATTTGTTTGAATGGCAATTTCCTTGCTAGTTTTCGTTTTGTGTTATGTTCAATTAAATCATTGTTATGCTTTAAACAGTAATAATGTGCAATAAATTAACAAGTCTCTCTTAAGGCGGACAACTCTTTTCACAATAATCTTTGTCTATTAAACCTCCTAGTGTGAACGTAAGAAGTTAATACAAACACCTCTTGAACTCTTAAGAAACGCAAACCAAATTAAGATCCTTATGATTCAAAATATTTAATATTACTCCCGACTGACAATTTGAAATATGTCTGATGTATTTCATTTTAAAGGATCATTTCATCGTTTTGGTTGAGGAAATGGGAATTAATATTGTTTTGTGGCAACAACTATCAATTAATGTCTCCAAAACTGCCATGGCTTTCAGCAACGTACCGCCACTTGAAATCTATTTGTACAGCCCTTACTTCTAAATCACACTGCAATTACTCTTAGCAACGAGGTTGCCGGGAACTGCAGAAAGCCAGTTACTTTTCCCGGAACCATGACATGCTCATTCTAATATGCTATAATGACAATTTCGTTAAATTATCTAATTAAATGCAAATTATGAAAATTATCTTTAATCATGTAAAAAATATTATCTTTAATATTGTAAAAAAGTCTTGTAAATTATCTTAAAATTAAGATGTTATCTTCATTTTTCTCGTAACTCAAAAATGAATTGTGTACATTTCTAGTGCAATGAACGATATGATCTGCATCGTCTTCGCATTTCCTCGGAAGGGAAGGTTCCCACAAGTGCTGCGCTTCGGACTGCGCGTCGAACCTTCCCCTGCTTCCTCTCCACCCCCTCCACCCAACTGATCCACGTGAGCACAGAGTCAAATCGAAGCGCCAACTCCGCGAACTCTCCTTGGGAAGGGAATTTTAAATGCAGTGTTAACTCCTGTGCTTAATGTTGCGATAAGAATCGATGAGCACCTGGTTTGAATCTTACAACCTCCCCAGACGCTGAGGGATTTCCGGGAGAAGGAGCCCCCGAAAGTGGGCTGGGAGAATTCGAAGAAAAGAGGGTGGCTGACTAGAATAGATGTTTGCACCATTTATAAGAGAAACCGCTCATAAAGACGAACTTTTTGAACAAGTGTTGAAATGCCTGGTCGTTTTATAATTAATTTCATTCAATATAAAGATTAGGAAATGTGATCTTTACACTCTGTGACTAATATCGATATGTCATCTAAATAAACCGATTTTGTTTCTGGTCGCAAATAAACCATTTTCTTCATTTGCAGAACAATCGTAAAAATAGTTAAATATTTCTTCCAAAAAATATTAAAATTGTCATTGTTACGTAACATGAAAACTTTCCGATCAAGTAATGTAACTCTCATTTTGTAATTAAACAACGCAATCTAGTGTTACGAAACTTCTAAAAAATGCCAAAAAGAATTTATTTCACTCTAGTATCACAACATTTAATTCTTCTGTTTTAAATGGAATTCTCAATATTTGTCCTCAAATATGAAATTAAAGTATGAGATAAATAATTAAATTTAATATTTTTTAAAATCTCATGCCATTTGATTTTCATATTCAAAATATAATGTTATCTATCACTAATTATTTGTTATGAATTCATGTTGGATAATACAAATGGTGGATAACTATTCCTAAATTGAACGAGGTTTTGAAACGCCTATCTTTATGAAAGTATCAATATAGAAACGGGTGTTCTTAAAATATAAATAAAGTATACGTTTGTCTATATACCCTGAAACACAAAAGAATCATGAAAGGATCCATTATTAATCACGGGCTTTGGTTTCATGAATATGTGCTTGGTCTAAAAATAAATTGAGAGCGTCATTGTAGTGTAATCAAGACCGTTTCAGAGATTGTAATTCAGTTGCTACTATCAATCGAAACTAATAATTTTAATTCAAATTTTATGTTAGTAAAATTGAAGAGTTTTTGATTACAAAATAATTGTCTTTACTAAGGTCATTCTGATATTTTACATCACAAAAACGCATACAAATATGTTTACAATTTCTGTGAAATGTATTCAGGCAGAAAAAATTCTAAAAACAATTGTATGGATTTGTATATGGAAATAAGTAACATTGTGAGCTTAAATAATTAGAATGTTTCCAATAAAAAGGTGCATGCATTCCAGTATGACAACCCAGTTGACGCGAAAGATCGTGTAGCAGAAATAACGCAGTAAAAAAATTCTAACTTTATGACTGAGGAAGAAAGCAAGGAATAAACGAAGAACGACCTCTGCGGGCGTCAGAGCCACGGAGCAGCTTTAGGAATCGATATATCCGAGGCGACTGCGTGGGTGTACATTGGCGCCGAGAAGGAAACCATATTGTGTGCAAACGGCGCCCCCACCGCTCCAACTCCGACGCAAACACGGCCGCCGCCGCCGCCGCCGACGCCGACGCCGCTCGGCCGGTTCCAGAACTATTTACGAGGAACAGCGAAGGCTGCCCAGGGCGAGAACCCAAGGCCTCCGTGTTAAATTGCTTGTTAAGAGAATGCAAACCTTCCGCTACGAAGACGTTCTTTTCAAGATTTGTGGCGAGATTATTCGAATTCCATAAATTCTCGAGAAACCACGATCTTTTAAAACTATCAGACCATTAGAGAGAAGGAAAAAAGATGGATTGCAAATCTAAAGGGATTTTAAATTTCTTTCTAACTAGAATCGATACAGAAAATTGAAAACTTTCTAATGAAAACTGGAGATAAATGTCCCTTATTTTTACGGTTATATTTTGCTCTACTTGTCGGTAACGTTGGCTTAGAAGTTTGTGGTGACGCCTGCAGACAATTACTTTTGACGCAGATAGAGCGTGCGAGCGCATTGGTTTGGAATTGGAGCGAACACAAAGCAATAGATAGAGCGCAGATTCCTCAAAGCGAACTTCCGTAGTTCGCAGCATGGCTGGCTTTGGAATCCAATGCACAGTCTCGCAGTTCCGCTTTCACAGAACAATGGATAGTTCCATGTGTCTCTCTGTACACTTTTGGACGCGTCGTCGTTGTTCCTGGGGCTTGCAAAGCAGAAGCGACAATATTCTAGGCGCATTTGATTACATATTACATTTCAAGTTTCGTAGTCTTGCCACTATTCAAATCACGAGTAGTTTTTAGAATTTTGAGAATATTTATCGAAATTGCGATTTTTTCAATATTATTCTGAGCCACATCAACTCAAAATATAGTATTTTAATAAGGCAAGAATCCACCATTTTCACATCGATGGGACGTTTGGTGAAGGATGGCACCGACTGAAATATTATATAAAATCCACTGGCCCATTTGAAATGGAAGATAAAGTACGTCCATCATAAATGAATTATCGTTATTTTTTCTTCTTCTTCTTCTCAATAATTATTATTATCATCGTTGTTACAAATGGTGTTTATGCAAAGAATTGTCTTCTCAAGCCCCGACACGAACCCATGTCTCCCGGTATACTATGCCCAGTTTCTTTCAACAGTGTATCATTTGGAGCGTTACTTCGGCTAAGTAGTTGTGAGGTGGCAACGATAAGTGGCAATTGCAAAACAGGATACATTCCCACGTTACTTGTTAAAACTTACTTCTGTGAACAAGCAGTGAAATATAAATTATTAGTACTAGAGCGAAATATAATTATTAATTAACATCAAAACAAAACTCCCTAAGACGTTTGGAAGGGAGAAAAAAAGAATAAAATAGTGGGAAAGCACGACAAATCAAAACTTTACCTCCTCTTAGTGTAATTACTCAACAATTACTCAGATGTTTAAAAAATGTGCATGACATCATTTAAAGATCTATAATTGAATGTATTTATGCAAAAAAATGTCCAAGTAACAATGGTCAGTATGGTTGAGAAATTATTTGGAAAGCTGGAATAATTACGCCATATATAATATAAATAGCTTAATATATCGAGCAGCAAGCATACACGTCAAAAATTATATACATCTCTCTCTCTCTCTCTCTCTCTCTCTCTCATGTGTGTGTATGTGTTTGCGCGCGCGCGTGCGTGTGTGTGTAATGTGGATGTAAATCACAAAACATTGTTTCATTTTGTTCAGTATGAAGTCTATAAGACTAATAAAATACATTATAGAACAGTATACAATCACTGAACACTGCAAACCCAACGTTCAACATCTTTTTGAAAATTTAATGGAAATGTTTTATATTTACGTGCCTGTAGGTATCTGTACGTGTCTGTGTAAGGAAATATGGCAAAGAAATTCTACTGTACACCTTAGCTTAAAAACGTAATGAGTTACATAATAACTAGGGAGCGAATTTCTATGATTTTGCGTATTTTTGTGCGTTGCTTCAGGACATAGCTAAGTGAAATTTCTTTACCTTTGGCTAGAACTGGATGCTATGCAGATTCATACTATATTTTTGCATATTTATCCGATTATTCCTGTTGCTGCATACTCGTGTAATTATAAACACATATTTTGCATTTTTCGTTAAATCAGAGACTTATCTCTAAAACGTTTCATCATTTCATAGAATCTTTTTTATTTCTGAGCGTTCATTAATTCGAAAGAGCTGTTAATAGTTTGCGTTTGTTTTTCTACTTCTTTTCTATAGATACTTGTGCAAATGTAGGTTTTGATATCTTATGTTTAAATCAGGCAGGAGAAATGCAACAAGAACAAGACATAGTAGGTGAATATTTACTTCAGTTATTTCTCCCGAGAAGTAAGGTAGATAATAAATTATGTTTGCACAAATATACAAGTACATCTTTTCATTCCAAGCATGTTTCTCCTGAATTTTATCAAGAAAGGTTTATACAGGAAATGAAATATTGTTAATATTCATTGCATATTAAAGTGCATATTTAAGAATTTTGAGTCATAAATACAAATTTTTAAGAGCATATTTCATGATTTTTTAGGGCAGAAAAATCCTCTTAACAACAACATTTGATTTTGTCATGAAAGGACATAAGTGCTAGACATTGCGATTACGTACACTCCCAAATCTTTCAGTTTAAAAAACACTTTGAAATTAAGAAAACTTGCTAAACTAGCTTCTCTTACAATACTTTACAGTCAAATAGTTTCAGGAAGTGGAAATATGGAATGCTTTAATAGATCGATTACAACTCACACAATGAAATAATGAACAAATGACAGCAGATAGCTGTTCATTATATTTTTTTGTGCGTTTATTTTAGTTCAGTGTTTATACTATAAAAGCAAACAGTAAAAAATAGGGATACTACTACCTATCAGTTAATGCGAAAATCATGAAATTTGATTGAGTGGAAAAACTCAGAACGTCGGCGCCTGAATGACAAACTGTACGCAAGTAAGCTTTAAAAAGGGCACGTTGAAGCCTCTCCCCACTTAAAGGCAAACGCGGCCATAGTTCGTTCACACACCCCGCTTCACGTGGTCATGAAGTATGATTGGCCAGGAAACATCACTGGCGGCGAACGCCGCATCATCAGTAACGAAGCGTCAGTGGCGAAACTGGAGAAAGGCGGCGGCTGATCGGCGTCGCACTCTTTCGGGGACACCAAATATATCGGATTTAAACAGAGTGCCACTCCAAGATCACAAACTGGACGGAAAGGGGACACTGTCATTCAATCAGGAGCTTCATTACGACCTAAATTTTTGGTATTGGAGCTCCCGATTGGATGACGATATCCCCTTATCCTTATGATCTTAAAGCGACACTTTGTTTATATTTGTGTTAACAAGAAGAATCAGCATAAGGAATAAGTATTATAAATTAAGTTGTTTACGAATGAAGTATCGTTAGACGGCTCATTAGAATTCGAGACTGGAGAATTGATGCGCTTGTGTTGATAAAATGAGTTTATCCACTTTGATGTTCTAATGTGAAACATTAGGAAACTGAAAACGGTGTCCTAATAGAAGTTATTAGAGCACTCAGTGTTATAATATACCAAGGCCTACTATTAAAAAAAGTCAACACTTCAAAGAACATCTTTTTATTATAAACATGGATTACAACGTTTGTATAATTATTTAAATTAATTCCCGCAGATGAAGACGGATGAGCTCCAAACATCCCTAAAATGAACGTTACCTTCATCATTAAATAATGATCATCTGCCTTCAGTAAAAATCTATGGATATCTTCTTTTGCAAAAATTCCCGATTTCGTGGCCCATATCCGTCCCTTTGTCTCTTAAGAAACGCGAGTAATTGCGTATACTTATTTATATCAATATATTCTATTAACTGAAATCGTACTTCGTAGCATGGAGTAGTGGCACCACATTGAACTGTGCTTCTCCTTTTCAGCTTTAAAAGTGAAATATGCCAGCATAACTTTTTCAGAAATATCGGAAACATTTTTTTCTCTGCACCATTCTTCAAAAATGTTATATTCTTTCTCGTTAGACATTCTTGGTTTTTCTGGTATTAAACAATTAAGAGCATAAGTTGCTTTTCTTTCAATTTCATCATCTATGCTTATTAATATCTCAATAATATTTTCTGAAGCAACAAATAATTCACATGCGCAAACCTTCTAGATTTTTACACGACTTCTTTTCTCGTTCTTTTGTCTTTAATACTGAAATCATCCATGGCCTCCCACTAACCTCAATCAACAGAAAACGTCACATGAGTTGGCCACATTTCTCAGAAGAAAAAATAGTGAATATTTCAGATATTTGAGTTTTTACAAAGTGGATAAAACGTTGTACGATATACATATCGTAACATCTTATTAGTACAATTCTCGATTGGTTATCAAACTCGCTCCTATCGTCGCTCGTTTGATAATTTTCCAATCTCGTATTGTAATAAGATGTGTTACGATACTGATATCGTAAATAACTATAATAGCAGGCCATTGATTATTAGAACAGTAATAATACTTATTACGAAAGTCATGTACTTCTCATTTGAAGTATCTCGATTATTAGAGCACTTCGTTGTAATAACTTCTAGTGCGACGCTGATCTCAGTAGCGTTAAGTTTAACTTTGAACAATTAAAGAGAATAAAATTTATATTGTATCCCAAAATACACTGGGCTCCTGGAACTACCGTAGAAGCGAGAAATGTAAATGTTTTGGCTGTTTCTAGATCAAGACTCGAGTTTATATAGGAGAAAATGTGATGTTCTTCTTTTTTGTTTGTATGTTTCATTTGTTTTTAACCGCTTATTCTGCAATAAGTCAGCGAATGATTTGGATTCATACAAGTATTTAATTATAAAATGTCAATGTTTTATGGGAGGTGTTCTGTAGTGAGTACTTGCCTCTACGAAGGATCAAATTCACTGCTTCACCTCAGTCAACTGGAGTCAAAAGCCAGTAAACAAGCAATGAATTCAGGAACATCTCGGTCTTCCCATTTCTGTATGTCTATCTTATCTAGACCTCCCTTTCTTTCTATCTCAATCACTCGGTCCAAACTCACACACTCGCGCATACTCACACATTTCATAAACACTTTCTGTACTTATTGCTTTTCTTTCCCCCGTTTCCCCTTTCTCTCTCGAGTCCCCGAATCGTTTCTCTTCACACTTTCATCTCTTTCTGTCCTCATTCCTTTCCTATCCTTCGTTTCCCCTTTCTCTCTCGCGTCCCCGAACCGCCTCTTTGCACAATTCATCATCACTTTCTGTTCCCACTGCTTTTCTCTCCCCCGTTTCCCCTTCTCTCTCGCGTCCCCGAACTGTTTCTCTTCACACTTTCATCTCTTTCTGTCCCAATTCCTTTCCTATTCTCCGTTTCCCCTTTCTCTCTCGCGTCCCCGAACCGTCTCTCTGCACAATTCATCATCACTTTCTGTTCCCACTGCTTTTCTCTCCCCCGTTTCCCCTTTCTCTCTCGCGTCCCCGAACCGCCTCTTTGCACAATTCATCATCACTTTCTGTTCCCACTGTTTTTCTCTCCCCCGTTTCCCCTTTCTCTCTCGCGTCCCTGAACCGCCTCTTTGTACAATTCATCATCACTTTCTGTTCCCACTGCTTTTCTCTCCCCCGTTTCCCCTTTCTCTCTCGCGTCCCCGAACTGTTTCTCTTCACACTTTCATCTCTTTCTGTCGCAATTCCTTTCCTATTCTCCGTTTCCCCTTTCTCTCTCGCGTCCCCGAACCGCCTCTCTGCACAATTCATCATCACTTTCTGCCCCCGCTGCTTTTCTCTCCTCCGTTTCCCTTTTCTCTCTGCGGAGCGCGATCGGAATGCCCCGTGCGCCCAGTGCATTTCCGCGCAGCGGGTGCACCGTTCCGTGCGGACGTGCAGTTCCGGCGCCAGCGCGGCTGCAGGCGCCGAGGCCGTGCGAGGGCGAAAGGCGTGGTGGTGGGGGGGAGGGGCAGCGAGGGTCAGAGAGCGCGCCGCGGTGACTCAAGCGCGCACGGGTCGATGTGGGCGTGCGTGCGTGCTTGGGCGTGGGCGGGCGTAATCGGGAGAGGCAGAGATTGCGAGGTCGCAGGCCAGCGTCTGCGGAGTCAAGTGTGAGGGACAAAGGCCGATGCCGAGGGGAGCGACCCACTCAACGGAGAGCGCCCCACCTGAGCCGTGCCAGGTGGCGAGACGTTCCGAATGTTTTATGGTGGACTCCACGATGACAAGAAGGTGCACTTCCCGTTTGGAATGAAAATCTATTTTGAAATAAAATTTGAGACATTTTTGTGTTGTGAATATCTTATGAGAAAATCTCACATTCTTTAAAAACAGTGGGGGCTGGCGCCCCCCCCCCCAAGCATGAAGGGTAGCAGCTCCATGGAATGACGGAAATTTTAACAACTGCATTATCTAATTAAGCTGCTATATTGGGGGTTCCTACTACTACTAACCGATTTTATATGGATTCCGGAAGCTTCATGTTTCTTCAATCTTTCTATTAACTTCGGCGCGGACTGAACACCGTTTGTTTTATGTACACCGGTCTCGGCCTCCGAATTAATCACAGGCATGTAATATCTATGTACGGTTTTAAATGAAGATTCAAACCGACGCAACTCATGTGTAACCCTGGCCAGGAGTGTACAACGACTTAACGATCACGGGCTAAATCGATATCCGATATTCAGGAGTAAAAAGCTTGCTTATATGTTTTGTTTAGGGTGATTCCATCTATTCAAGAAATAAAATTCGCAAATTATATTACAAATGTCAGGCAACAATGAAAATGGTCTGGGATCGCCAATTGGGGACCATGGCAATAAATTAGTTATAACTACTTTATCTAATGTGCAGCTGTACTGAGAGTTCCTACAACAACTAAAGCAACTCTTTTTATGTGTGTTCCAGTAGCTTAATGTTTCTTCTGTCTTTCTATTATGTGGTGTAAACATTTTAATTTAAAACATTTATAAAATTTGACAAGACATGTAATACGCTGTAAAGATACTTTTGTAATATTTTCAGTTTTCGAGAAATTTAATCCTCTTTGAGTTTTTAAATGGAACTATATATTTTATCATTAGAAATGGAGAGATCATAAAAAGAAGAATACAATTATACATCAATGTTTTAATAGTAATTTCACTATAAAATTATACTTTTTGTTATTTGATTTCGAGTTAAGTGTACAATATTCCCTTTAATCTCTTGCAACTCTCGGCATTGGGGAAACCTGCCTCCGCGACGCCGAGAATATTCAATTTCGAAATCAATTACAAGCGGCTACAGCAAACAGTTTTCAACCGCATTTTTGCTTATTTTACATAGTTTGATTTACTTATCAGGGCAATATGCGAAACACTGCTACGATATTATGTCTTGCCTTTTCATTTCAGTATATAGAACTTCCATTTCATCTTAATTAATTTACAATAAGATTATCTATTCCTACCTAAATAGTTAATAATACACTGTATAAAGACTGCTATACTGTGTAAATAAGTTTTAATAAATATTAAAGGTACTGTAACAGTGATTTACGTCGCAGCGCGGAATTTGCACCACTACTACGGACGCACCTCATCAGCTTAATTTCTCGCCTGCGAGCTACGTCCAGCGCGGTAGCAAGAGGGGCAGACACGCTGAAATTTCGGCTCGAGATTAAAACGCAAGCGTTCTCTGATGGTTGGACTCTATACCTGCAATTCATATGGAGCCACAGAGGCGAAGAAACAGGCACTTGATCGGCGTTTTGTATCTCCCTTCGGACGGAGAATCCTGGAAAATGTGTTGACGTTTGTCTCCTGCCTGGCGGCTCTCTCAATCTTTCTGACTTCGGCCTGCGCAGGGCGAAGCATCGGCCGAAGGATGTGGGAATCAGCTGAGTGCTCTCGCATCAGCCGTGGTTTGCGACTAGCGGGGTTGTAGCTTTAATCCATTCCCGAGCCTTTTTGGTGCATGAGGACACCAAAGAAAATATTCATTTTACTTTCTAGCTGCAGAGTGGAGAGAAAGCAATGTAATGGTGCGCAAAAAAACGACCACTTTTCGACAGAAAGAACCTTACTACAGGGCTCTGGTAAGAAAGAAGTGGATAAATCCAGTTGCCAAATTTAGAAAAAAATCCAACACGTGGTGTACCGAGAATCCATTTTTTTGTCCTTGATTCCAATAAATCGAATGACGGAAAAACGGTGCCCATCTGTCTGCCCGGGCGTCTGTGAACAACGCTCGCGGTTCTCGTCCAAAGTAATTGAAGCCAATAGAAGGTTAGCTATTTTACGTCCAATTCTTAACCGTAACTCTTCTCTAAAAATTCATTCCACTTTAACCATTTACAAATCTATTCTTCGGCCAATATTAACCTACGCATGCCCTGTTTGGATTTCAGCTGCCCCAACCACGTTAAACAAGTTACAAATCTTCCAAAACAAAATTTTAAGAATAACAGTAAATGCCCCCTGGTTTGTCAGCAATAAGACCCTCCACAACGATCTTGCAATAGAACCAATTACTTCCTTTATTACAAAGCTGGCACATAATTTTTTTTAATAATTTAAATCATGTACAAGGAGCAATCACTTACGAAATAGGAACCGATCAGCCCCCACTCTCCCGCCTAAGACTCCCATTCCATATTTTCCTTCAATACCTCTCTGATATTAGATAAGGTAAGAACATTTCTAAGCAATTACCTGTCCCTCCCATCGTATTTCTTTTTAATCCTGTCATTGCTTTAACATAATTCCCTCGCAATAACCTTGGTTGAAGGTACAACAAATGAAATCACTATCAGGGAGGTAACAATCAGTTACCCCCTTCACAATTTTCTGATGCAAAGTTGCTCGGCCAATCAACTGAAGAGCCTCACGGCTGAACGTTGTACTGTCTTTAAATGTAAAATAAAATTTTTAAAAAAAACGCTCGCGGTTAAACCGTTCAGTTGATTTTCTCCAAAATTGATATTTCCCACTCAATCTGACTGATGTTGCTGCCCCTTGTATTTGAAACCAGTATTTCAATTTTGGGGGGTACTTTACATGGTGCCCCTGAGACACTTCAAATTTTCAAAAAAATGACTCCATCGTTTTTGATTAAATGTTGTTGAATAGAGTGAGAGACATTTAAGAGAATGGTGTAGATCACATCTTCGTTGAAAACTCGTATTTTTCGAAAATTACAAAAGTTCAAAATATTTTCGAAGTCTGCCTTCAATTTAAATATACAATTTGGAGATTTTTTCCCTTAATGTAAACTGTTCCTTAAAGATAGATCTTGGAAAAAGCTAGTATACAATTTTTCGAAAATGTGAGTACTTTTCTCGTAATTTGCGTGAAAATACGGGGATGAAAGAACGTGCTGCTTTAGCACCACTAGTTTCTGAAATACGTTTTGCATGAATTTCTCGTTTTCTCTAGTATATTTGTATTAATATTATATTTTATTGCGTATTTTTATTATTGTCTGAGATGTCCGCTAAAGTGATATACCGACTTGGCAATATAGATCAATTTTCATTCGAATTTTAAACTGAATTCAAAATTTATTATTTTTATATGGGTATATCCAGAAAGATGCTGTTTTGCTTGTGTCACAGTTACAATTTATACTAGGGATGCTACAGAATGGCACAGATTTTTCCCGTATTAGTTTTCTATTTCCGTGGGTCTTCGCTAGCTATTCGGAATTTCCACAAACTCTTTTTTGCCAGCTGTCATCTATCACCGCCAAAAGTACATTTTTTTTGTCATTTTCTTAAATTTTCGGTTTCCTATTGGTAGAACGGAAATATTAATTTTAGAACACAAAAAACTAGTCATTAATGGCAATTTTCTTTTAAAAATTATGTGCCGTTTCAGAGAAAATTGCGTTTTAGCGCTACTAAAAATGCGAAATTTGAAGCTCATTTTCACAGAAAAGGTTTGAGTTTTCAAAATACTTTATTTGAAGTTATTTAAAGCATTTACAATCACAAATATAATCATGTTTACTAATTGCTGGTAATGTGCATATTAAAGATGTGAGACAGCTTTCAAAAAAATTACAATTATGTAATTTGTGAAAAAACAAAAAAATAACTCAAAATAAACTTTACGCTATACTACTTTTCACAGAAAACGGTTGCGTTTCCGAGAAACTTTACTTGACATTATTTAAAGCATATGTAGTCCTAAATACAATAATGTGAAAAAATCGCCGCTAATGTAAATATTATCGACGTGAGAAACATGTGAAAAAATTTACATTTTTGAAATTTTTGAGAAAAAAACCTATAGAGCAATATGGCTTTTATGTCATTTGATAGAGTACATTTACCACTATCCCTACCAAAAGTTTAAAGAAAAAATTTGGAGCCGTTTTTGAGAAAATCTTGTTTTTGTAATTTTTTAAAATTGCACATATTGCATGCAATATTGCATGAAAACTTTGAAAAATATTTACATGACCTTTATGAAAGAACTCAACATATAAAACAAATTTTATTTGAAGAAAAAATCTCTATCTTCTATTTTGTAGTTGGAGAAAGACGCCGAAAAAAATTCAAACTTTCACACTTTTCGAAAATTCAGAGTAATACGTGAAAATCGGACCTATGCCATGTTAATAAGTGTATTTTACTCTATTCATACAAGAAATTTAAAGAAATAATTTGGAGCCGTTTTTGAGAAAATTTTGAAAATCCCCGAGGGGCTTCATATAAAGTACCCCCAAATTTTGAAGAATCTTTTCAAAATCTCAAAGCTTCGACTAAAATTAGATCGACCGGGAAATACCCATTTTGGAAGAAATCGTACGTATGGTTTAGGCGCTAGCAGTGTTCACAGACGGATAGACGGACGTTTTCCTTTCAATTGGTTTTTTGGTATCAAGGACCTAGAAAACAGGTTTTCTGGCTACACCACGTGTTAGGGGATTAAGTTTCTTAATTTAGCAACTGGTTTTATCCACTTTTTCGTTATCACGGCCCGGCAATTAATTTTTTTCCGCCGAAAATTGGTCGTTTTTTCGCGCAGCATTACATAGCTTTCCCTATACTACGTATATCACTCCGTGTATACGTACGTATACGGGAAAGTAATAGGGAAGAAAGAACAACTGAAATGAAGGGTTCGCCTTCGAATATATTATATTGCATTAACTTGAAATTTATATCAAGTATGTATTTTGAATGAGATTGATCAATGTTAAAAAAAATCCAATAATTTCTTCAGCTTCTGGTATCGTTCTTCTCTATAACATTCGTAATAGAATTCAAATATCCTAAATACATTATGTTTACATTAATTCCCTCTTCGTGGAGCAAATGGTAATTTGTAGTAAGGGGTAATTGATCAGTACGCCGTGTCAGTACCATATTACTTGATTTCATAACCGAATTCCGAAATTACATTCAAATATTTCCTCACTAATATATCACATTGGTTGGTCAATATAGTCTATCTAATGCCTTCATTCCATATCAACCAGAGGATCACGAATGATATGTTTGCAACACTTCGTGTTATATCATATCGTTCATTATTGAGAACATTCTGTCACCTACGAGCATTTCATTAATGCTTTCATCAACATCATTTTACATTCTTCTTAATGTAATACGGTCCACAAGAGGAGGAAGTCAGCGTCATTGGGAAGAGCAGTAATGCTATATGGTGGGCGAAATGGTGGAGACTGCGAGCTGTGTACGTGACAAGCACACGGGGACTACGTGACAAGCACAAGGGGATAACTTGTTGAGCTTTCGTGCTGAAGGCGAGAGGTGATAAGTATGAGCGAATGAGTGACTAGCATGAGTAAGTGACGTGACGTGAATGCGGTCATATCGTGCCATGGTATATGGTGACTGCATGATTCGATGAAGTCGTGTAGCGGCAAACATGAAAGAATTATATGGAAGTATGCATACCTGCTACTTTGCTTATTGTCATCAGGCCAAGCGCCTGTTACAATTTTACTTTCCCGTATACTATACATATATACGGAGTATATACGTAGTATTAGGAAAATTATGTAATGCTGCGCGGAATTTTGGCAGAAAAACTCTTATTACATGGCCCTGGTAGCGAAAAAAGCGGATAAATCCAGTTGCTAAATTTAGAAAATCAAAGCCCGTAACACGTGGTGCAGTCAGAATCCGTATTTTATGGCTCCTTGATACCGAAAAATCGATTGACGGTAAAACCTCCGTCCGTCCGTCCGTCCGTCCGTTCATCCGTCCGTCCGTCCGTCTGTAAACAGCGCTAGCGACTAAACAGTTCGGCCGAGTTTCTCCAAAATTGAAATTCCCCGATTCATCTGTCTGATGTTATGACCTCTTGAATTTGAAACCGATATTTTAATTTTTTTTGGGGGGGCACTTTACATTAAGCCTCTGGAACATTTTCAAACTTTTCAGAATAATGGCGCCAACAATTTTCTCTAAATTCTGTTCTAGGATAGTCGTTTAAGAGAATGGTGTAGGTCTCATGTTCGGTTGAAAATTGAAATTGAATGGTCCAAAAATGAAAAAATTCAAACTTTTTCGGCGTTTTCCTACAACTATAATTATGAAGATTTTTCTTAATGAAACGTGTTCATAAAAAACAGGTCTTGAAATAAGGTCTTGTTCAATTTTTCAAAAACACGAGTATTTTGTGTGAAATTTTGTGTCAAAAATAGACAATTTGTATTTTCCTTAAAACATTTACTCCCGATGACTTCAATTTTGTAATAGTATTTGTAATAGTAAATGTATTATTGATGACTTCAATTTTAAAATAGTAGGAATACGCTGAAAAAGTTTCAAAATTTTGAAATTTTCTAAAATTCAGAGTTAACAATGAAAAACGGAACTATGCCACCATTATAAGTGCATTTTACTACATTCTTTCAAAAATTTAAAGAAAATTTTGCCTCTGGGGCTTCATATAAAGTACCCCCAAATTTTAAAGAATGATTTTCAAAATCGCAGAGCTTTTGTCGAGACAGATCGCCCGGAGTATATCGATTTTAGAAAAAAATACTTTTGATAGTTTAGGCGCTAGTGTTGTTCACAGACGAACCGGTGGACGGACGGACGGGGGATTGACGGAAGGAGGGACGGAGATACGCATGAACGGACGTTTTGAAAAAAAAAACATTTTCAGTATCAGGGGTCTCTAAATACTTTCAAACCATGTATTTCCTATTGACATATCGAAATCGATTTTCCACAGCATTACATATGTAGCATCAGTGCACAAACGTAGATGTGACAACAGGGCGATCACATAGCACCACAGGCTTTAGGGTGAGGCGTCAGGATGTGATGTAGACGGAAAAGCACGGAAAGAAAGGTGGAAGGGCGCGGCCTAGCCAAGATAGGCGGGCTGCAACGCATCACCGGCCCCTTTCGCTTCAAGCAGTCGACCTGGGCAGATTGAGGCAGCCGCCGGTGGGGTGCGGACGGCGTGTGCGGAGGCTAGGGCCGGCAATGCACTTTGTCGTGATGTAGTGAGACTCAAGTGACGAGTCATGTAAGAATTATGCAGTGCTTCACACGATCGGATTCATTGGCTAATTAAGTAGAGGGTGTGGTAGCCGTAGATTCAATATTACTCCTAGTAGTGGGGTAGAATTATTTCGTATATTGAACTATTGTACTTAAGGTTTATTTCGGTGGTGGATTTATTTATTAATAAACTAGCCATAAGTTAAACCCACTCTCATTTGTGTATTATTGCAACCGGCATGACGCAACACATAACTTAAATGCCACCTATAACCATTATTTAAAAACACTCCCAGTATCATTGAAAACTATTACCACATATTAATAACAAAACATTGCAAAGCACAACTTCCCCAAATCTGAACGAACGGCATTTGAAGTATAGATTCGAATTTCTACATAGCCAGCAAAAGGTGTTTCTCAAGGGGTTGCAAAAAACAACGCTTCTTGAAGAGTAGGAAGAAACTCTATAAAATAATGTGACAATGGCCTGTAAAAATTGTTTGTCGGAAGTCGATAGACATAACATGAGAAAGAATGTGCCTATGTTTACTTCTGCGTCGCCATCATTCATTTATCCTGGATTTTGAGTACACCTTTCCGAAAATCGGCAAGTAAATTTGATTTATTTTCAGTGACTGCCGGAAGAATTTCAAAGCACAGTAAAATATTATTTTGCTTGATAGAAAGTATATTCTTGAAAGATACATTAGCAAACTCTTATTTTACATTGTGACGTTCAGTTTCATCGTGTAAATATAACGATATAGGTGAAGTATGAAACACCATTCTTTTCTTAGATAATTTATGTGTCTCACTCAACAACAGCAGCAATGGAGTTTGAAGAAACATTTAGGAAATGACGCGTAATAAGTTAGGAAATTGAATACGAGTGAGGAAATGACGCGTAATTCACGACATCGCCGCTAGGAGACTAGTGTTTACACAAGAGCGGACAAAGGAAGAGTGACGACGCAGCAGCGATTAGCGATTGTGCTACTCTTCCATGAAACGAAAAGTTTGACAGACCCCTTGTAAGAGAACCATCCATAGGCTGTATGTTCCATTCTATAAAAAGAAACAATATTGGAACCATAGCGACCTCGACCGAAACCTGTTTGTGCGCCGGAGAATATTGAAGCTGTACGAGTTGCTTTTCAAAGAAGTCCCGATAAATTGTGTAGAAAGTGCTAGTGGGAATATCCAGACGAGTTCAATGAATTTTGAAATGACCTCCATATGTACCCGTACAAGATGACCTCTGCACAGAAGCTCACTGAAGAGCACAAGCGGCATAATGAATTGTTTGCTCGCTGGACGAAAGAAAGGCAACAAACTCTCAACAACGATTGGTTTTCAGATGCTGCACATTTTCTTTGGATGGTGTAGCTATCAAACAACATTGTAATGGGTTATCTGAGTGCCATAATAAATCATCATAGAAAAGAAATGTTCATAGAAATGTTTCGACAGGCAACAATGGAGGTCATATTAGCTATGTAATAAATATACAAATAACGAGAAATTAATGGGAAAGGAAAGATGATAACAAGACAGGAGAAAATAGTGTGAATTTTAATAGTGAATTAGTAATGGACACGTGAGAAATTTCCTTGAATATAATTAGAATTCTAGAATTATAAGGAGACCGGATATCAAGGAGTATATACGAAGAGCGAGATGCAAATAGGTGGTCCAATCAAGAGAATCGCGGTCATTAAATAAGGAGGGGAAAGGCGCAAAATTAACCCACAAGGAACGATTTAAAGACGATACCACGCATGTGGAAGACAACGGCGCGGATTACAAACTGTCGGGGGAGAAAAATTTGGACTCTGGCCGCGAGCAGACGGGTTGTAGCGCAGTAATAGAGGAAGAACGGCGTAGTGTTTGGTCACGAGAAGACGTGTGGTAAAATCAATGCCACCTAGACACTAGTATAAGGCCTATCGACTGACGCGGTGACGTCACATGGGTAGTCATCGCGGCAAATGAATCTTTCGCCGGCTCCTCACAGTCAATTTTACAGAAAGGAATTTTCACCTCATTTCATTGCATTTCATTCAATTAACTGTTAATTTTAACTAAAAAGTGATGAACGATTTTAAATTTAGAGTATTGCCATATTTAGAACTATTGTGCTTCTCAGAGTTGCACATATTATTGAGGCAACTAAATGATCCTGCAAATATAACACCATTTTCCATGTTAGGAAAATTAATTTCCTGGTTATCTTGATTTAACAAGTTCTTTCTTGAGCACTTCAGGAGGCACACAATATCAAAAGGAAAAAGTTTCTGTGGAATCCGCATAGGCGTTCATAAGCTATTTCTAGTTTTGGAGGATCGGAAAACAATGACACGGCTTTTCGGTTCACAGAATTGTTGTCGGAAATCATTGCAATCACTTCAAGACCAATCTTTTCAATCCTTACAATTATGGGGTGTTTTGATATAATGGTTTAGCAACTCACCTGCCAATTTTCTGACCTGCATGAATTACATCATTATATAATGAAATCATATAGTTACCATGCACAAGCTGTTGATGAATTTTCTTCATTAATGTCAGATCTGATTATTCTTCCTCCTTTATGTCAACATTTGACTTCAAGAATATTTCGTCCAGTAAGAGTACTACAATCTTGTCCTTTTCATTCAACAAACTAAATTTCTTTCCTTTGTACTCACATATCGCATACTTTGGATGTTTCTCCATTTTTGGTCTGTTGAATTTTGTCGAAAGCAATTTCAGTGTAAAAGTGCACGGCAACTTCACGTAACTCGAACTTTGTAAACGTTTTTACAATTTGTTACAAGTACTTTGTATCAAAGTTGCTCTGCTGCAAATGTGTTCTGTTCGCACGAATTAAAGCATAGATATTATTACACCATAAAATGGATTAAAAACACTGTTCTCATGTAATTCTTTACAAGACACACAGTTCACAGTGATTCACATGCAGATCACACCAGGATTTGCCAGGATGTAATGTTATGACTACACGTAGTGACGTCAGAAGCAAGATGGCCGCCTGCCAATAGGCCTGATGTTTTAGGTGGTATTGGGTAAAATGTAGAACGTGCGGAGATGTGACCGCGTGTAGTTGTGCGGAATAATTTTCGAGAAGCTAATATTGAACTTTTGGGGAAATTAATGAACGTAAGAAAAAAAATTGCACTGAATGGGACCCGGTGACACGTGGGAAGACATCGCCAATGGGCGGGGAAAAACGTCCAAAAATCCTCGTTCACATATGTAATGGAACCGGACAGAAAAATGAGAACTCATTTATTATATTTCTAATACGCAGGAAGACCAAGTTTTGTCATTAGTTTCATAAGTTCAGATAGATTTAATGATAACAAAAGTAAACACGGCCATATTTGAATGCAGTAATCAAGGAGTGTCTGGTCGTAAATACGTTGAATATGAGAGGACCTGATTGGCAAACAAATATTTATGATCTTTTTGTATTATGTGTATTGTAATTTTGTTTTGTAAGCCAGAAAAAAGAGGATGAAATTATAAATGTTTTTCAGAAGGACGAACCAGTTTTTCATTTCGTAGGGATTGTTATTCCAGTGATTCAAATATATGTTAAAGAAAAGGGATTCTTGCGTAACATTCATCACCGTAATTCCGTATGGACGGTTATGTGGGCCCACAAAAATAAATTATCTGAAGCTCGCAACAGTCCCCCTCCCCAGGTGTGATATCGTAAATAAAGGAGGAACTGTTCACATTAATAGGGTAGTGTAGTGGGGGATACCCTAGTTGAACATATAGTTACTACCTATTAAATAAATTAAGAGAATAGTTGAGCGGATGAATAGAATGAAAATAAGTAAAAATATTACTAAAAACAGTGTTCAAGGGAGATACGCTTTTGGGCTACTGAAAATCCACATGTGCTTCATGAACAATACATGGACAATACCATTCTCCGAGGAGTAGCGTGTGAGCCGTAATTTTCAGTCACGGACATATTGAACCATTTTCTTTGTAAAAACTGTGAACAGTGAGCGTTCTTTGAGCATGCTCCGCAAAAGCTTTGTGCCACAGTTTCTTGCTCCTGCGTTGTCCATCAACACGCAATGGTTTATGCAAGATAGAGCAAGGCCACACACTGCAAACACTGTTGGATTTCTTGCAGGAGCATTTCGATGTAGGTCATTTTACTCAGGTTTCCAGGTCGTTTCAATGGCGGACAATTTGGGTTCCTCAATCGTCCTGACCTCAATCCATGTAACGTCTTTTTTGTGAATACCTAAAAGAAAAATATTTCCCAAAATACCAACATGATTTAATGGAGGTCAGAGAACTTATTCTTTAACCTCGTAGTAAAATCGTAGTAAGACACGTGTCGTAGGATTATCGCTAACATCAGTGTTCGTTCACAGGAAGTTATTAATTGAAATGGACTTTTTGAGTATGTGAAGCGTTAGAATAATTCTCCAAAGAGTGTTTTCCATTGTACATGTTTATTTGAGTACTACCAATAACATTTTGTTTGAACAACAAAATTTAGAATTATTTCATGCTACTGCGTCGTCAGTCTTTGTTTGTCGGCCATAGTATAAACACTAGTCTCCTAGTGGCAATATAAATTAACTCATTTGTTTCTCCAAGTTCTCCTGCTATATGTGTTGAGATGTTCAACGGGATATCTAACGTGACTCATAAATTATGTAAGAAACAAATGGTGACGCATTTCATCCGCCACCCTGAACATGCAATTAAAGGGAAAACACGCAAAAATATGTAAATTAAAAATTGCTTTCATTCACTCAGAATATCTGGAAAACTAAAAAAATATGGTTCAGTTATCTTGTATCTATCTTGTACCAAGTACGTTGGCCCATTTGTATGTGAATCTCTCTCTGGATATCAGTGTCTGTTTGGAGGAAATAGCAGCGTGTAACTTGAATTCCTTCAATTTCAACACGCGTGCAGCGTGACGGCGCGAGCGAAAGAATGTCGCGGGGGACAGGCGAAGCGACAGCGCCACCATCTGCGCGGGCGCGATGGCGGCGGCGCGGCGGTCGGGCGTGCCTCGAGGGCGTGATGTGACGGGCACGCAGTGCGGCGGCGGCGGCGGTGGCGGGCGCGTATATTGGGGTGCCGCACGTGCCTCCGTGTCAATCGCGACCTGCGACCCGCACCCGCCGTGACAGGCGCGTGCGGTCGGGAGACAGCCCTCACCGCGGGAGGCTGCCGACAGCTCATGCAGCCGCCCGCGAGACGCTCTGGTGCGGCGGCTGGCGACGTGCCTGCGTGGGTGACAGCTGGCGGGAAGGAGGGGCCATTCCTTCGGCATTCCTCTAGCTACATGGGGTTTAAATTCTTCACTTTGGAATTTTCTTGAGAAGAAATGTTCACCTGTTTCACTCTTTGTATTTATGTTACTCTTGAAGTCGGAGTACATGAGTCAATCTTCTTCTCATATTATCTCGACAATTACTCGTATTATGGATTATAATAACCGTTTATTATAGACAATCAATTCAACATAAACATTTTTATTAAATGACACGTTTCTCAGACAGATTTGTCTGCTTCATCATTTTATAATATCAGTTAATTATAGACAATTCAAAATAAAAAGTGTGAATAAAAAATTGATTTTCAATTGACTGTCTACAATTAACAGATATTATATTCATAACCTTTGACAGATGGTCACAAAAATAACCTGTTTAATCTCGTCTATTTCCTAATTATTTTTTAATGGCACATCGATTGATTCTTCACTGCAAGAATTCACTGCTTTATAATATAGAATGATAAAAATGGCTTGGAAAGAATGATTTTTTACCAACATTATCTTAAGAGGGATAAAGTGTTTACTGATGAAAGTCAATTCAAGAGTCAACGTTTCTACCATGTTACCGTCATACTTTTTAGTAAAGGTAGAAGGTCCTATTCCACTCTCTTTCCCCACATTCTTTTGCACTGTTTCTTTCACTTATGTTAAAAGGTTCCAGTTTCAGAATGACCTTATTTTAATAATCAAAACAAATCACTTTATTGAAGAGATTATCAAAGAAAAGTATTCAATGGTAATTTTGATATATCATTTGACAATTTATCCAACATTCTCATAAATGGCGATTCTGATTTATCAAATAAGATTTTATACTCTTAAGATATCTCCCCATGCTAACCCTAGTACATATCAAAGTTCAAAAAGTAGCCACCACATGAATTTATGCACCACATTTTATATTCAAATCTTATAGGTTTAGTGCGAATGATTTGCTTGATTCAATTTCAGCCCAAAAAATTCACTGAAGACTTCTCTTCAAAATTCAGAATCTTATTATTAATGAAGTATCCATTGAAATTATTCCTAATAAGGTCCACGAATGGACGTTGCTAACACAGCTTGTCTCAAGAACCCCGAAATTATTACCGGCACAATGAATATACTCCGTAATATAACCATGCTCCAAACAACAGTTTGGCTCACTTAGTAAGTTACTCTGTACCCAAAGAAACGCCATAATAGATATGAATATTCCTTCTAAAGAAACAAGAGGAGAGGATTGTGAATAAAAATGTATGGTGGAAATTAGTTTTTGAATGGCTAGAATCGTATCTGGAAATATGGTTGTTGTCTTTAATTCTTCTTGAGAAGATTATCATGATAGATTTTCTTTAAATATAGGGCCTTAGTCTGTCGCAAATGAAGTATCCAGAGCTTTTCTCGTCATCAGCGGAGAACATCTTTAGAGGCGCTCTCTCGTAAGAAGTCATATAATGTTCGCAGTACTAACGTATGTTAAAAAATCTACCATATTGTAAGTAAAATTAACATCTAATTAAGCATCATATTTCACCAAGGTTCTTTCGGATCTCCCAAAATTGTGAGCTCTGCTAGTTTTTACCAAAAGTATGTATCAAAAGCTAGCAGCACCTAAATAGAAAATGCAATTTATTGCATTGATGGGGATCAACTAAAATTGATTCAAAATATTAAAGCTTAATATAAAATCTAGGAAAAAACAAAGTTTCATTAGCAATTATACTTTTTTCTGAAACGTTTTTTATATATTATCTCGTAAGAATGAATGTTACTAAATTTCATTTGTTCACCTCTGAATGTTTGAAAATCGGGGCTTGAATATTTTTTTTCTAAAACCTTAAATGAACCTAAAATATTGGGTAGTGTTGTATTATTCAGGTCTCTTTTGTTGTTTTGAGTTCATAAGAACGCACGTTACTGATTTTACTAATTTATCCTGAACAAGACAAAGTTTGGAAAATAAGGTCTAGATTTTTTCTCCTTTGAGACTAAAATTAGCTTAATATTTTGGGAAATGTTCCGTATTTTCTGAGGAGTTTATGCTAGCGAATGACTGGTCTAACCAGATCTCTTCGACCCTAATCCTCGCTGTGGTGAGAAAAAAGACATTCACAGGTGTAATTTTAGTTTCTAAATAGGTGGTACATCGGTGCCACAAAATAATCGTATGCAGGCCAGTCAGGAAATCCTAAATTTGCTTCACCAGAGCAAAGTGTTTACGAAAATTTTATTAGCTGTAGAAAACTGAAATAAATAGCACTAAATAAAGGAAAAGAAGGGGAGAATCTTTGTAAAACGAAATACAGGAGAATACAAGAGGTCTTGAAAGTGTCATGGAAATGTACAAATGTCGTATTACCTTTTATAATAATATATTGTATAATATTGTTTAGGTTCCACAGGGGGAAATGCGAAGATGTGAGGTGTAGAATTTGTGAAGATACGGAGACATGGAATATGTGATCGCGGAATGCGGGTAATTGGAGAACGGATAATAAATGGAGAGACTAGAGAGATATCGAGAGATATTGAGTGATGATGGATGTAGGAAGGACAATGGTGAGAAAGAGAAACAATGGGAGGAATCAGGAAGTTACTAAGGGAATAGGAAATGTTATGGAGGAGAACGTCTAGTAAGTGTAATGGTGAATCATTTTAATATGGAGTGATGAGGATGTTAACGGGGAATTGGGGAGTTGTGAAAATGAGAAAGAAAAACAAAGG
This sequence comes from Acheta domesticus, assembly GCA_031308135.1. Lineage (NCBI taxonomy): Eukaryota > Metazoa > Arthropoda > Insecta > Orthoptera > Gryllidae > Acheta > Acheta domesticus. Next base: position 159,645,929 of record JAHLJT010000631.1, on the reverse strand, counting down.
AAATAAACAGAAGGAATTGTATGATGTTGAGGTGAAGTTTCCAATGAGATTAGGTGAGGGTGATTTTATTTCTGGAGTATCTGCAAATGAAAATTAATAAATAGATGAACGAATAATTATAGTATAATTTACTGCAGGATTGATTAGTTTTCAACATGTTGGCGATGTACGGAATTCGTAGATGTTACGTTTGTATTGGTATTCTCTGTGACATACACTCTGGCTACCAGTAGCATGGATATCTTTAAAAGAGTGATGATATAAAATGGTACATTTGGTTTTGGTAGACATTTGGGATTGAAGATCTTCCAAACTAAACTCGGAAACTTTCACACAAGTGATACTCGTGACAAAGGCATTCTGCTACCTTCTGGAGGCTGCTCTAATCGTCTTTGTGCACCAAATTTTAAAGGGCAGAAAGGAAAGACTTTACTAAAGATCTAGTGAATCAATTTGTCGAATGTCCAGGGTGTCTTTTTACTTTGTGCAAACTCAAGAGTTTCACTCTACATTAAATTATCTATTTACGTTATCTGAAATGTAGAAAATGATACAAATATTGCTGTTGTCAATAAGTCTACGACGGCAAAATTATCTATGATTCAAAAGTGTGTTATTGTATTTTCCTTTCATTTAAGAACGCATGGAAACAATAAAACTCACAAAAATGCAATATCAAAAGTAAAATTTATCATATGTTTTAACGTATAATTTTTCTTCAGATATTAATAGAATGATTAAAAATACACGTTGAAATCACGTCACACAACAATGCAGATGAAACGAAAATTATGAATTCCTATTGTCAGAATTATAAGAAGAATACTATCTTATTTTGTAATTTGTTTGCATAACAATAAAAAACTACACACTGAAGTCTAGCAGAACCTAGTTGCACCAATGACAAATTAGCTTTTATCCGTGGCTAAGTATTGCACTAATTTGAGACTGTAAGTAGTATGAGGGCAAGCCAACCGTTTAATTCAAATTTACATAAAGCGCTAAACAACTGGCATCAGAAATTTCCACTCAGTGTGGATTTGAAATGGTGTTAGGGTCCACTAGACCCTAGTGTGCAGTTATAGGGTTAATTATTCTAATTTAACTTTGCTTCTTTGAATCTACCGAGGAAAGAAAACCAGAACATTAAAAACATGAAGTATATATGTGTTTGTTGTGCGTATTTCAACTTTGTTTTCCGCACGTAAGGTCTTATTATTGTCTCCCCTGTTGCTTCAGTCCTGCTTTGAAAACAGTGCTAGCATTTTCGAACAAAAAAGAAAACATTATAAAAAGACGCATGAACAGTTCTATTCGACAGAGCCGGACTCCAACATTTCTCGTCCTCTAGAAACTGTGGCAAACGCTCCACCTGCCTTTACAGTTCAGTTGCCCGCAATAACAGCGCGTCTACAATTCATCCCTTGCTATGGACGCCGATTCCCGCGGGTCGACAATTTGTGCCAAGCACCGGCGGCGCGACGCCGGAAGCGGTGGTGACGGAGGCGGCGCTGGAAGGCGGTGATGGGAGAGGAGGATGAGTGTGTTGATGGGACGGAGGCACACACGTGTCGGTGGTGTCTGTGGAAAGCGTCGTTGTTGGTGGGGGGGGGGGGGTCGGGGTGATGGCGAGCGGTTTTGGAGATTGTGACGTGTGGTCACCGCATCGGGAACGGTGGATGCCATTAATGCTCGAGTTGACGGCGACGGGGGTGACGGTAGAAGTGGAGGATGAATAAAGTGATGGAGACTGAGGCACAGCCATAGCGATGGAGACTGTAGGGGTCGTCGATGTTGGGAGTAGGGACGGGGTGGCGGGCGGACCGTGGCGTTGGGAGTGTGATGAAGGCGTTGAGAGCAGGGGGTGCCGTTGGCGCACGATAGGTGGTAGCGGCAATGGGGGTGGGGTGGGGGTGGCCGCCAGTGGCAAGTAACGGCCTCTATTGAGGTCGCGCGATTGCTCCCAAGCGCCCCCGCGCACGCTAGCGCTGCCTTCGGCGGCTGCCTGCCGCTCCGCGCCGCGCCGTCATACTCTGCACGCTAAAGTTGCTATGGCAATAGTGCCTGCTGCTGGCCAGTCAATACGACGCCCGAGGCCGCAGCGCCCGCGCGCGGCAGTGAGGTAGTGACCACAGCGGGCAAGGGACAGCGGCTCGGCCGCCGGCGCGCCTCGCGGGGCCCTGGGATCGATGGGCCTCGACCGCCTGCCCTACGCCGCCGCCCTCGCCGCCGCCCTCGCCGCCACCACCGCCGCCGCCGGCCCTTCCGCGCCCACGGCGTAGTAAGTTCGTGCGCCACGCACCACTGGCAATGGCCCCATGAGCACCTGTAGAGCACTGGATTCCAAGCGGACAGACGAGCGTCTGGATGTCTGAAAGCACTGATTGTTACGAAGTGAAAAGGAAGCAAGCCATTCACAGTAATAAGTTCATAAAAGCAATTAAAAAATGAATATTTTTTGTTTTGTTTTTTAATTTATATATTTTTTAGTAAAGTATGCACTTTTAGAATAAACTGAATGTAAATTATATTTCAATCATAAGAGAATTGTACTGAATAATTTAGAAGACCCTTCACAATATCTGAACAATAAAGTAATATGTTTTGTTTTAAATTTTATTATATCAGTAATAAGGAAATAATAACGATAGTAAGATGTCTTTTTCTCGATGAAGTTGTATCGTAGTTTCCTATTGTAGATGTTTTTCAAGGATGTTTTCACATGAGTTACGTATCTTTGGGGATGCATCCACAAATAGATATACGAAGAAACAGAAAGCAATGTAGAAAAATGAAAATATTTCCCATGTTGCATTCAGGGTATAGCACATTTGCCCGCCATTACCTCTATTACTGGATTACATTCACGAACAGCCAAATCCTACATCCTATGTATCCTTGTGCAATAGCTGGAAACATCTGCGGATACTGTCAAGCCATTGTTCAAAGTGAAAAGGTTTTTGCAACAAAATTATTTGGCAAAATATTGACTCTAAAATGTTGACAATGTAATTAGCTATTATTGAAGAACAAATAATGAATTATTTGGAGAATTAACTGTGAATCGATCATGAACAGATATGTCATGCAATTAGTAAATAATCGTTCACCTTTCCAATTATCCCTTAAGTATGAAGAATCTTTTCATAGTGAGGAAGTTAACAGATAATTATCAGTAAAAGAAATTACAGTTACCCGCGGTGTTTGCAAGACAAAGGACTTTGTCCACACTGATCACAGCGTATACTAGGTCACGGTTTAAGTGAGTGAGGTATTGATCCGACTGCCTCCCGCCAGACATGATTCATCAGTCCATGGAACACAAGGGAATTCCTGATTATGTGTACTGAGAGTATATCATTTCTCATTCAGTGATTATGTTATTGATTTAGTGGTTACATTTTATTTTTCATATCTACACTGATGTTGCCGAATACAATATTTCAATATCAAATTTATAGTTAATCAAGAAACACCAAACTCTAGCCGTTGTAACGATATGAAGAATTGTCTCGATTGAATTCGAACTTGAGATTTTGCAAGCAGAAGCTCCAGCTTAAATAATTAAAATACTAAAAAAAATCTGCATGCATATTATGAGTATATTAATTTATAAGAACGAATTTTTATTCTTAATTGGATTTCGTGCCAATGAAACTTTCAGTCCACTTGATAATAAATATCGCATCTATTATTGTAATACCCAAAACAAACGTTTCCTGATTTTTAAATACACTAACTATAATATTCTTCAAGACCATGAGTACAAACAAATTGGCAATTTTTCAGGAATCAAGACTTTTCCCTTATTGATAAAAAAACGAATGCTATGAACCGATGTCCGCACTTCTGTGCCTGCTGTCCCAAGGTAATGTCTTGATAAAGGACTGTTTTTGCACGTTATGTCATCACTGGTTTGTTCGTATGGTCTTTACAATGGTACTTTTTATCTTTTTTTAAAATTTTAAACGGCACCACTGTACGTGCTCGAACGAAATAATTTGCTTTGAAACATACCGTTGTGTGCCTCAAAGTTTCTTTCTCTACTCTAGGTGTTTTCGCTTTGCATTTTCTTACCACTACACTTCTTGTCACATAAATTTTCACGTGCTAATCAGGAATGGCTAAGCCACAATTCTTCTTCCTTCACAATATATTCTCAAGCTTCAGCATCTTACTTTTGCTGACAAACTACGTTGATGGCAACAATGTCATTAACTGAATTTTAATTTATTTACATTAAAATATGGAGATGTTTCGATGTTCATCGAGTATTGTGCGAATGGCATAAGAGTACAAAAGCATTAGAAAAATAAAAATGCTTGAAAACTCCACTTGAATGCAAATTAAATTTCAAAATCAATTCGTTTTTTTGACGTGTGTACCTTCACTTCAGACCTTGTAATTTTCATCAATCCTAGAATTACCAAGACGAGTCAGAATCTCACAGATAAATTTTTGTTATGTTTTTATAAGTTTAATTTTATAGAAGACTCACCATCATTGATATTGATTTAATTATGGTCTTTTCTTAAAATACTACACAATTTGTCCCAAATGTTATTTATAATTTGTATTTTTACAGCGTTCTCAGGGCTTTTCCTTCGAAAACTGTTATTGTAGTATTTTAAGTCTTAGTGAAATATAGTTTAAAACATTATTACGTTACTAGCTGAATGACAGCATCGGTGACGCTTTAAACTGTTTTACAAATATTTCCATATGTTGAAAATTTCTACTTCGCAAATTCTAAATAAAAAGAAAATTTGAATATGCAGTTGTCTGTTTTTCTATCCTTGAGTGTAGTAAGTGTAATATTATTTATTATGAATTAAAAGTAAATCATAAAAAATTACAAAAGATGTGTAATCGCAACTCTTCTTGTCGGATGCTCTTTCGGGATACAGCCATCACCCACTCCAGAACACGGTGTTCGAGAACATAATCCTAATCCGAGTTCTTTTGGAGTTCTTTAACAACGAATACAACGAATTATATACGTCCGGGTGGTGTAATCTCTAAGGACCTTTGTCATTAATTGGGATCGCCTCACAGTCATCATATTTAGCTACTTCATAGCTTCATTGTGAATCCTTGTAGACGATCTTTTGGAATGGCGGTGGCGATTTCGAACGATAGGCTCAAGAATTGATAGGGGAGGAAGAGCGCGAGAGCGTCTGTTTTCTTAATCATTCGTTTTTTTACAACTTTGTTTCCATAAATTCTTAGTTTTGACGTTGGGCTTGCAAATGAATCGTAGTATTTGATACTCTTATTACTACTTTAAAAAGTACCCAACATCTAATAGGTTGCTTCCATAAATAAATAAATGTCTTTATTTGTGGCCATATTCCATATTCTAAGATACATTATCATGGAAAATAATTCGGGAAACGTAGTACAAAATTCTATAAAATACTACATCTCATTATTAAACATACTAACGAACTTAACTTACAATTTACACAGATTTTATAGCAATTTTTGGGATAAATCACATATCATTATCTTGTCTTAATAATCAAGTCTTCATTTAGCGTTAAAAAATATTCAAAGGTGTATTACTTTCAATGTATATAATTCGTTGTATTTGTTTTCAAATATGTTTCTTTATATTATTATTTTTTAATATTTTCAATCTTATGAACCGTAATCCAAGGATTTCTGTTAATCCGGAAAGGCAGTAGTTATAATCATTCACTGCTTTTCATCACTGTAGGTGTCTTGAATCACCCAGAAATCATGTTTTTCTAGTCTCTTTCAGACTGTATTTCAATAATCTGTCTAAAAACATACCAATCTATTTGCCTCATTAGAAGCAATCAAATGAGCTATTGATCATCTCTGTAAATGCCGTAAGTGGCTCAAAGCCCCTTTTTGTAATATATAATAATGTATAATAATACATTTGTATAATAATAATTCTATATTATACACAGAAATGAAGAAACAACCGTACCTCTAGGATGTCTCATAGGCGGTGCACTACCTTCCCGGGGTGTGATCTCGGGTTCCATTCCGGGTTGTGGCAAAAATAGAGTTGTAGCTATCCTTTAAAATTGTCCAAGCTGTAGCTATGTTACGAAGAAAAGCTGAGGCAGTCAGGCAGGTGTAGTTTCTTAGATGCGGTGAAGAAAATAAATCATGTTTGCCGTATATCACTCCCCCCCCAAAGCGTGGGATTTAAAATAGATACAGGCTTAGATGAGACCGTTAGAAAGTCGGCAAAGTCGGACAATCGACCCCAAATACGTCTATGAAAAAACCTTTATTCGGAATACAAGTGAAAAAGGTTTTGTCCATAAATACAATTATTGCTGTGTAAAAATTAATATTTTTACTTTCTTCCACTTTGTAAGAAGAGAAAGTATTGTAATCGTGCGTCGGAAAAGGACGAATTTTCGAGAGAAGAAACTATTTTTGCCGGGTCCTGATAATGAATGAATAAATCGTCTTCCTGTGTATATAATAAATTACTACCTCTAACACGTCGTATATTAGAATCCATGTTTTGTGGATACTTGATACCGAAAAATCGATTGTCGGCAAAACGTCCGTCCGTCTGTGGTAAACCATTCAATCACGTTTCTCCAAAATCGATATTCCCTAAGAGATCTGAAGGCTTTGGGAATTTCAATCTGATATTTTGATTTTTGAGGGTACTTTACATGGAGTCTCAAAAACATTTTCAAACTTTTCTCAAAAATGGCTTCCCCTTACTAATGACGTTTTATACATTAGAATGCGAAGGTTAATACGTAAATTCAAATAGGGCAACAGCATCTCTGTCCAGAGGCGGCTCGTCTTAATGTGCTAATGTGCACTCATCTTGTGCTCCATATTTAAAGTACTTTTATTGTACTGTTTTAATTTAAGCATAAATCGATCTTTCGCTGATATCCTTTCTTGCTCTTAAATGTGGTCGTCAGCGATCGAATGCTTCATCTGCTTGTCACACAGTCGTTGACGTCGATAATATTGAAAATCCTCCTTAGAGTCAAAACAGACTGCGATGACCTGCAGCTCCGTTGATTTATTTGTCCAAGTCGTGAAATAATTTACACGCCCACATTTATTACAATGAGTGCGACATAAATTGTACCGGGCGCTGGCGGAGTTTGAAATTGACGCCACCAGACAGTAGGTATGAACGGAACCGATCCATGCTGACCCGATGTAATATCATTCCCGAATTTTTAAATTATTAACCCATTAGTGCCCGAATTAATGTTTTTGCGATTATTTATAATATTTCAATCTATATATGTTAGTTGTAGTTGGAAATACATAGAAAAACGAAAAATTACCTTTTTAAATTTCTAGTTTGTACGTAACATGCCGTACCATATATGTAACGCTAGGCTACTATCAGAAGCAAAAGGTGTATTATTGAAAAAATATTGAAAATTACTTATTCACTTATAAAACAAGTTTGTTATAAATATAAGAAGTATACAATACAATCAACTCGTATGATATCCAAAAACGCAATTAACACACAGTCCAACATTACATTTTGTACACTGGATTCGCGCCGAAGTCTTGCAGGTGTGCCCTGCGCATCTACGACGTTTGAAATCCCGTATCTTTTGTATCAGATGGTTGTTTCAATCAATTCTCAGTTCACTAGAGGCTGATCCCAGTGAAGTTCTTCCTGGTCCCTTGGGGGAAGCTGCAAAGCTGTTAAGATAAACTTGTAAATTTCTCTCCGAAAATTTAATTGAGAAATATTAGTCGGTTGTTCTGTGAAGTAACAAAGCGTTGTGAAGTGTGACATCGAAGAGCCACGAAATGAGAGGCCAATACCATTTTCAGTTGCGGACATTTATTCTATACTGGTATTCATTCTGGTTCATTCTGTCAGTACCCCCAAGTATTTTTTATACTCTGTGACAATTGCAAGAACTTGAATATTATATTTTGATTGCTGTATCTTTTCACAGTGGTAATGGGGCTCACGCCGTAAAAGTTTGATGCTGCAGTTACAATAGATCTGTCATGCCACTTACAGAGAAGAACACCATCATTTTTGTTTATTGCAGAACAAATGGAAAATCTCTCTCTGTCTTCTCTAAGTCTTTACTTTTTGGCAATGGATTATTTTGAGGAATAATCCATGAGGAATAATGAAAAAGTGAATAAATACAGTTATAAATTAAGAAAAAAATGCTCTAATACGTGGTGTAGTCAAAATCCTTCCCTTGTGTGACTTTGATACCGAAAAACCAATTGAAAGCACAACGTCCGTCTGTCCGTCTGTCAGTCTGTCCGTCTGTCTGTCAGTCTGTCCGTCTGACGGTCTGTCCGCCTGTCCGGTGTATGTGAACAACACTAGTGCCTAAACCATGCGTAGTATTATATCAAAATTGAAGAAACCCCTGTCAATCTGGCCTGAGTCAATCAGCAATCACCTTCTGCGATCGTAGAAAACATTCATTAAACGTATTCTATGAAATGATATAAACATTAGTTTTCTCTATTCTTTTGTTTTCTCAAAAATTACAAAAAAGTTGACTTTGTCTCTCACGTCGTTAATATTTACAGTAGCGGCTATTTATTAAAATTATTGTATTTATGATTACATGTGCATTAAATAATGTATAAAATTTCTGAAAAAAACGTTTTCTGTGAAAATTAGTTCAAAATTCCGCATTATCAGAAACGCTGAAACGCCATTTTACCATAAATTGCTCCGAATTTTTTCTTCAAACTTTTCAAACGGATAAGGCAAATTACACTGTTTAATATGACTTTAAGATCACTTTGGGTTATATTTTCGTCTTTTCCAAAATTACAAACCTAAGTTTTTGAAAGATCTCTCACAATATTAATATGCACATTTTCCACAATTTTTTAGCACTATTGCATTTGTGAGTTAAAGAGCTTAAAATAATTTTTAATGAAGGTTTTCGAAAACTCAAAATGATTCAGTGAATAAGCGTTTTTGCCATCATCTTTGAAGATCAAGATCTATTCAAATTGCCAGATTCATTTTCAATATTTTCCTTTGACGCCTTTGCTATAGATAAAGCCATAGATATAATCACGGACTCGGAACTAAACAGAGCCATATTTCTTACTGATCCCATATCAACTTTAGATGCATTAAAGAACCATGGATACAAAAATTCAAGAATGCAGTTAATACAAAGAAAACTACTACATTTGATAGAACGTAATATTAAAATAATCTTGGCCCGGCTGATCGAGGGATATTAGGAAATGAAAAAGCAGGCTCAGCAACAAAAAAAGATATTTCCCAAGGAAATGATTGTAGAAATTTATCAGATACTGTAGAAGAACAAAAGAGAGGTATAAATAAATGCATCTGGCAAAAATAGAACATCTGGAAAAACTGAAAGTCAAAATTACACTTAATCCGTTACAATATGTGGGACCATCACCCGTACATCAAGAATAGGAAAATTCAATGTACACTCATCGTCATAAAAAAAGGTGCACCACGAAGGACCCTTCTGATCCGCTACAAAGTCGGTGGGTATTTGCACACCATTCTCTAAGCCAATGATTTAGTTTTCACGGTCGGCCGTGCACTGGGGGGTCGGTGGAAGGTGCGTGACGTCGCGCCTGCCGGTCCAGATGAGAGGGCTTCAAACGGCCGCGCCGACCATCACGACATCTTCATTCCGTCGTGAAGGCGTCATCTTCATGTACACTATGCCTAGGCGACGCGTTCGACAGCCAGATGTCCAGTTAGATGCTTTCGAGAGAAGCCGTATCGTGGGTGTGCGGGAGGTTGGTTGGTCCTGTCGTCGTACTGTCAGCCCCACCGGTCGTATGGACGCCACCATCGCCCTCTTTTGGCGGCAATGGATTGAGGAAGGCACGCACATACCAAATGGAGGACCTGAACGTCCACCACGCACGATAAGGAGGGAGGACCGACGGTTGTTCGCCACGCGCGAACAGATCTAACGGCAACGATAGGCGCTATTCAGCGAGCTGAGTTGCCTGCACTGCCACATTCTGTAAGTACCAGTACCATTGGCAGGCGGTTTGCACAACGCAGGGCTCGCAGCATGCCGACCGTTACGACGCTTGTCACTCACAACCCAGCAACGTCGCTGCAGACTCGCCTGGTGTCGGGAACGAAGGACCTGGGGCCATGCGGATTGGCAACGGGTCATCTTCAGCGACGAGTCCCCGCTTCTGCCTTGATGGCGGGAACCACCGGGTCCGTGACTGGAGGCGCAGTGGGGGAGCGCCACGAAGAGTGGTTTGTGGTATCCCATCACACATCCCGCCAGCCTAGTAATGGTTTGGGGCGCGATATCCCATGGTGTCCGTTCACCGTTAGTGTTCCTCGGAGGCATCGTGACAGCCACACGGTACGTTCAGGGGATCCTGCGACTGGTGGCTCTGCCGTTCGTGAACACCCACGCCCATGCCCGCTTTCAACAGGACAACGCGCGTCCGCATACCGCAGCCATCTCCCGAGCATACCTTGAAGCCGTGGATTCTCCGCCATGGCCAGCCGCATCGCCAGACTTCCCCTCGATGGAGAATGTTTGGGGTGCTATGGAGTGTACGATCAAGATCCCACCCCTACCCACTAATATGCAAGAACTGCAAGCTCAGGTGCAAGCTGCATGGGATGGACTAGCACAGGACTCCATTCGAGGCCTGTACAACTCCATGCCGCGATGTCTGGACGCGTGTGTTCGCCAACATAGGCGGTCCAATGCCATACTAACATTAACCGTCTGTGACCGTGTAGCGCAATAAATGTTGGTACTACAAATGTGGAAGTGTAATCATTTTCTATACACGTGGTACCCTCTACCTGCCTGCCAACAATGATCGCAATCCGCCTCGTCCTTCTGGGTGCTGCTTTTTTATGACGATGAGTGTATAAAGACTAGGACTACGAATAGGCCACTCCAACTTGACACATTCTCATATCATGTCCAAAACACCAGGGAACAGATGCTCTAATTGTGGAACTATAATCTCAATGCGTAAAGATTCCCAATGCGACCGAAGTGGATTGCCTAAGAACATAAGTAACTGTGTAAACAAAGTTGACAGTGTGTACAAAATTATGAACTTTTGAAAAAAATTGGTGTGCTTAACTCTATATAGGATGTAAACTCTATGCAAAATGTAAAAGTCGCTAATGACCCAGTAGTCGACTATAAATAAATTTAAAAAAACGATCTTCGAATTTCGAATGACAGTATCACTGAAATACCATTTTCTTAAAAACGGCTCCAAATTTTTTAATGAAAATTGTCATATCGGACAAGGTTTTACTGTTCTTCAATATTCTTAAAATAATATTTCCGTACTACTATTAGGAAACCGAAAAATTAAGAAAATGTCAAAATAATGTACTTCGGGCGTCGTTAAATGGCAGCTGGCAAGAGCTGTGTGGCAAGTCCCAATACCTAGCCGAGACCAAAGGAAATAGAAAACTAATTGGAGGTTTGTCCCATAATGTAGCACCACAATCCTTTTTATTTCAAATCAAGTGTCGTATTTTAATTACAACTCACTGTCATTTCCCGTCACAAGTCGCCTCTGTCTATTCCTTACCTTTCTCACGAATGGACTCCTGACGCAACGATATTCAAAAATCACGACAGAAAATATTAGATGGGTTTTTGAACCGAAACAAGGGCATTCTGATCTTAGTAGTTTGAATATTCATTATTGACCTTCGAATTTAATTTCGTGACAATCGACTTAATTTTCTAAGATTTGTGCGAAATTTGTTTCAATGAAAAGACATTTTTAAATGTCATCAAAAACACAATATTGTATACAAAGAATAAAAATATAGAATAACTACGAGATGAGTACTTATTTGGGTGGGAAAATTATTTTATGTACTCAATTTGCAAAATTTGACATGATATTTTCATGCAGTTGTGAAGCGATTGTTCTATAAAAATCCCCTTGATAACTTTTTGCAATAAATTCTGTTTTTCGTTAAATGATATGAATTCACATTCCGTTTTTCTTTCTTTCTTTTTTTGCAAACTGCGTGACAAGAAAGACTTTCTGCAGTAGGCCCCGTGTCCGAGATCGCTAAAGCAGTAGTGCCGCAGTGCTCTCGGACCGAATTGTCGCGTGTTCGCGTCCCGCCTCGGGTATGATTGTATATGATCGTCCTTTCACCCCCTATTATAACCATATCGTTCCATCCTCATACCATAACGTTAAATCCAATAGTGATAGATAATTTCCTAGTAGTTGATGCGACCTTAAATTAATAAAAAAGAAAGAAGATTTTCAGCCAAAAACCATTCGCGCAGACCAAAGTTTGATTTATGCAATCGCGGTGGTCAAAGGTCGAAACCTCACCATCAACCTGGAAAAGAGTAGCGAAGTACGATTTCGGACACAGGTTCACGGTGTCGTTCTCCATGTGCTGAGTGAGTCAATTTCTTCAAGAAGGCATGTTAGCGGATCCGATCCAGGGAGGAGATCCGAAAAACCAAACGATAACAAATTCTTAATGTTAAAATTTAAAGAAAGTAAACTAAAGCTAATGAAATACCGAATTACTCTACGAAATCCATACTTTGTTTTTATCTAATTGACGCGTCGAATAATGATTCCGAATGATGATGATTCCTGGGGAGTGGGCGTTTATTCTCTGGTACGTGAACGAGGATTGCTCTCCTGCCTCGTTCTGCAGAGGGGATCCGATCGGAAGCCAATTAGCAAAAGCCCAATGGGCAGCCCATCCCGGCGGCCACCTCTAATATTCAAATTCTCCGAAATGCATAATGCATCCGAAGAGGGACGCTGTGGCGCGCTTGTGGAGGTGTTTTGTGCTGTCTTTTGTTTTAATTCACCTGCGCGTGCACGCGGTTATGAAAGCAAGCCTCCGCACGAACTAAAGCAGGAGGCGCCAGTGGGCACAATCTGGCAGTACTGGAACAAACTGACTTTTCGATGCTGTTCTCCAATCAGGCAAAAGCTCTCAAAGCAGCCATCACAACTCTCACCATTAACATTCGGTGCCTGGCGGATTAGTGAACTCTTAGAATACCTAGGCAAATATTTTCTTGTCCAATCTCATCGTTTGATTTTGGAATATTACACACGTTACGATTTAATTATTGATAACACTGTTTTATTTAACAAATTAACTTTATACAAGTTAACTCTCTAAATGAATTGTCCTCTCTGTCCCTTTCACCATTCGCATAAAATTGTGCAGTTTGCAGTTTATGTAGAGTTTTAGGGTGTTGATATACAGACTGGAGCAAACGTCAAGTATTTGAAGTGGATCCGTCAAGCTTTTGATTCATATCTTATCCGAAATAAGAAGGAAAAAGTGAGCAGTGCTTGGAGTTAGTTTTTTTCATCGCAAAAATGCTATAATAATTGAACGCTCAGTCATGTGGCTTTTCAGATTTTACGATTAATTAAATTCGTTAGAGTAATTAAATTCGTAGATAATACGAGGGTGTAGCTATGACAATCTTTGAGAAACGTTAAAATTAAAGGATAGGTATTTTAAAGAGAAAGAACGCACATTTATAGAGTTTTGGTGGGCGTATAGTTTATTTCATTACCTTATATCTGCTAGATTGTGGTCAAGGGTGTGGAAAGGGAGGGTTTGAGCCAATGAAAGTTTCCTATCGTTGTTTGAATGATACATGCTTGAGGAACTGGCCTGTATGGTGTTACAAATGACCGTTAGTTGAAAAATGATAATATATTTAAATATTTTACAACTGTGCCACAACAGATAGGAAAAGATGAACAAATGATTCATGTAAAATTTGAGTATAAAATGATTCATTTGAAATCTGAATACATAAAATGTTGCTCCAAAAACGCAATAATGCTTAAACGGAAGCGACCAGAAAAAAATGTGGATACTGCTTTAAGTCCAAATGACCTTTATGACAAGGTTAAAATATCATCCGCAAAAAGCCTATGAGTTGCTTGGACGACTCGCCTCCGAGTAATATCTCTTTAAAGGGCGAGAGGATTCTAGCGAGTCATGTATGTATTGGGAATAGTTGAAAGGGTCTATAGGGATTGTAGCGAGTCATGCGTTGATCCGAAATAGTTGAAAGGGTCTCGCGGGCAAACAGCGCAAATGATGGGCTTAAATAGTCTAGGGGTTTTGTTGAATTGTAATCATGCTTGTAATATATCTTTAATACAAGCATTGCCCAGCCTGCCGTCGTTTTGTTTTAGGTGAAACGATATAAACATTGAAAGCAGACTTTCGCACAATAACAGATTATTGCAATTAGGATGTGGAGAGGTGGCCAACTGGTCATTAGCATGAGTGGTGCCTGTAGCAGGTCATTGTGGTAAAGAAAGCGCTTCGGAGCGCAGAGAGAGAGCACGTTTGCGGTAGGTCTGACCGCCAACGAAGCATACAGTGAACTGCTAGAAAGATGTAATCTGGCTGAAGATCTACGCCGGGGCTCTCAGCGGGTATGTGTACTCCGACTTAGTTAAAATCGCTTCTGACTTTTGATCAGAATTACGCGATTACACAATTGTGTGCTTCGTTACGACTTGGTTTTTGGTACTAAAGTTTTCAGTCGCATGACCGCGTCCTAACTGATTGAACGTCAGAAGTCATTATAATGGGGCGTACGGAAATTGATGTACACAGACAACTGTTTCGGAGAGAAATATTTACATCTATTTACAAAAGAAAAACATAAGAAAGTTAAATATACACACATTGAATTAAACCTCCGGCAACCTTTTCCTTACCCGACAACCCCGCGACCGTCCCTAGGCGTACAAGCCCAGTGCCACTGCTCTCAATGCAGGTAAGCGAAGCAAGACGTGCTGCAATGTTATCGAACGCTGAGACTCCTGTAACAACAGTTGCTATATTGCCTGACCCCAAACCGGACTCCGCCTGGAAGACCACATAGCTTGAGAGCACAGGAGATTTCACTCAGTCTTTCGACTCTCAACATATCCCGCGCGAGTGCAGACGACGCTGCGTTATGTACCATGAGGGCTTGCTCCTTCCCTTTTGCCCCCCCCCCCCCCGGCGCCATACTGTCGGCTTCTCAAAGGCTCGTCGACCAGCCTTCTCCAGGGGTTTTGCACAATCATCCAAGACTCGCCACTAACCTTTCTCAATAGTTTATTTTAGAGCGAGCCTTTCCTGACGCCACCTGCCCCCGGAATCTCTCTATTCGGCGCTGGTGCACCCCTCGGCGTCGCCTCCACGGCGCCAGGCACGCAAATCTGGGATGAGCGTACCAACCGCCCCTTCCCCAACAGCGTCCGGCTCAGGCATGTCCGTACAACGGTTTCCTCCAGGCCGAAAGCGTTGCCACCTCACCACAATAATTAATTCGGAGAATACGTATTCTTCGTTCTAGGGGCAGCTGTACTTGGGGCTGATGCTTTGAGCAGGTCAAGAAAAGTGAGATGTATTTGAATTAGCTACTCATGCATTATGGCATCAGTCAAATTTCTATTTCATGATTATTCGTTTGCTTTTTGATTAGGAATGTTTTGTAGATTAAAAATGTTGAAGTCCTCGAATACGTTCTGCCGGAGCAGTACCATAACAAACTTCACATTTCTTTCCTCTTCCTTGCTATCATCTCCCTTCCCCCTCTACTCTTACATGTACTACACTACCTCACGCTGGAAGAGCAGTCGGGAGCTTAGACCTTATCTCGGGTAGGGTGGAGAGCTACTGGTGAGAGATCGGAGTGGGAAATGCCTCATAAGCCAAAGCACAGGTAACCTTGAATCCACCGAGTGGGGAAGGAACACCATCGCCACCCGGAATAAAAACATTCAAACATTCAATACCGTGCACTAACGGGACTAATGATCATGGAAGTTACCGTGCCCGAAAACATTGATCAGTCGAATAGGATGAAAATCATACTATGATGAAATTGGAAAACTGTTTCGACCTGGCTTTGAAAGAGCTCGGTCCACCGTGACGTGCTGCCGAATCGTCGGGGCGTGCTACTGTTATTCAACATGGCGTCTCACTTTCCGCATACAGGACTTCATTTGTACTCGACTGATGAAAAGGGGCCCTCTTTGTGTGGGATTTCCCTGATTACTACCTAGTAGGTAGGCACCACGTGCAGAGTGTCATAATTAAGCGTCTCGCGATGAAGTACAGCTTTGACTAAATTAGAGGTGACGTTTGTTGTCTAATTTGCGATTATTCTTAGAATATAAAAAACGTTCTATAAATATCGGTTTGAGAGTTTCATTCATTAGGCATCAACGAGACGTTGATTAACTGTACATTTGGGGTTATTATTGTTTTATGGATTTTGGCCTACCCATAGAGGAAATGGGAGCAACATGAACAACGTATGTAATGTGAGTCCCCTTAGTATCTGTTCCCATATCGCAAACATTCTAACAGGAACGATTTTAACTACTAGTTTCGTAACGTCTTTGGCCATCATAGCTCTGCGGTACAGATGTGAATGAGAGCTGATGAGTAACAGAAGTGTTCATTTTTTCTCGATTCTAAAAAATTCTCAAAGGCAAGTCTTTGGCATATACTTACGTTTGCATTCGCTCAATGTGTATTACGGTAATGCTAGGAACTGTCTTGAGTGTGATTAATGAATTGACATATATCACCCAGGAATGGCAAGAGGAATATCAATAAATAGATTTGAAGAACGTCTAAGATATATCCATTCATCTAACAACAATAACCTAATAAAAAGTGACAAAATATCGAAATTTGACCATTGTGGGCCAATGAAAGGTGACCAATGAAAGGGGCTTACTTTCTTTTCATATATTTCAATTACTACATATATTTATTTCAAAATGCGAACTTGTGCGTGCATGAATCTATAGTTACATACCTTGTCGCCATTCCATAAAACAACACCTGCGTGGGAAACCATCACCTTTCGGTTTCAAAAGATCGTCACTGTACATTCGGTTGTTCTCTTTCAACCGAAGCAATACCAGGGAGCATCTACTGAGAGCAAAAAGCCATGTTTTGGTGTGGGTGGATCTATTGTAATGAACTTTGACAGAAATGTAAATATTTGTAAATTTAAGAAGAAGCTCCGCCCGAGAAGAAAAAATACTAAGAAAACAAACTCATACATTACAACTCGCTTCTTGCAATCTTTTGGAAGCCTGCTTACGCTGATGCGGTGAAATTTTTATTAGATATTTTATAATAACACAATTTCGACCAATGCATTTGGCAAGTTTATTGGTCACTTTGGCTACGCCACCGGGTCTATTAAGTTAATTTATTCTCTGAAACTTCCTCTGTTAAAGGAACGACTTCCACGAACACTTAGGGCACCTGCCAAACTTGTTTACTGGTTTGACTTTCACACGCGAATCCGAGCATTTTTTTCTCTGAAACCTGGGGTAATAATACCCTGGGGTAACTTCTCCTACTACTGCTTTGCTTTGTCAATTTTTTTGAAACACTTTCTATAACTTACTCTCATAAATATTTTATTTAACATATTGGTGACGAGCGTTGGAATTTTTAGTCTCAGAGTGTTTATTCAGCGTTGACTTTGAGGGAAAATTTCGCGCCAGGATCTATTGAAGATTTTGATAATGATAGTATATCTATGCAGGGCTAGGTATTGAGTAGACAGTCTGTAGATCGGTTTCATTCATTTTTCTTGGATCCCCAGCTCTTTACGAAAATCAATTGTATGCATGCTCTCGACGTGTTGGCGAGCGGAAGTGCCTGGTCCTGAAGGACAAAATAGGCACCTCATCACACAGTCACCAATGTGTTAAGACTCAGCACTTTCTTCTTTTTTCTTTTTGTGTTATTTAAGGTCGCAATAACATCTAGGGTCAAGAGTGACTATTGGTTTTAACGTTATGGTTATCTGTGACCTAGATGAAATGATATAGTGATGATCGAGCTGAAAGGATGAACATAATCACAATTATGCCCGGGGCGGGACTCGATCCCGCGATCCTTTGGCCTGAGATCGCTACGGCACTACTGACTTAGCGATCTCGGCTACCGGATCGACTCCTCAGCACTTGAGTTTTCATGGTTATAGCAGTTTCATTCATTCATTAGTTGATTCATTGTGAAGTGTGCTTGTTTGGTAGGGCGTGTCGCGGAGGCGAGAGGCGAGAGGGTGGACGGGGTGCGCATGTTGCAGCGGCGCGCTACCATCGGCATGGCCGAGGCGTTGAGCGTGAAGGTGAACGGGCTCTCCGCCCTGCCCGCCGACGCCGACGCCCAGCGCCGCCTGCACAAGGCCCTGCGGCGCCAGCGCCTCTCCGAGTTCCTCGCGCTGTTGCAGGAGGCCGTGGACGTCGACCACGCCTACGACCACGACCAGGTACGCTCCGACTCCCTTAACAATCTTCTACATTTCTAATATTCCAACGCGCGCAGAAATTGAAGGAAAATTACGCTGCCTCCACCCATGTGAAGAGGTGTCTTTGGTTTCGTTGGATACGGAACTCAAAAAAATCCAAAAAGACATTTATATTAATAATTTCTAGTACGAGAAAAAATTGAATGAAAACTATGCAGGCCTCAGTCCATGACAGTTTCACTGGTTTTGTTAGGTACTCAGAGAACTAAGAAACACTAAGAAAGAATCCCATAACATAAATTTTGTGTTTGGGGAATTTTTCTTAATTTTTCATTTAATGTTTTTGGATTCTTCCTAGTTCAAATGTATTAAGGTTAGCACGCACGTGGTACTTTTAGAGGCGAAGTAATATGAAATATAATATCTCAGTCATTTGAAAGTTATCTTTTATATGTCCAGTTAACTACCGGCCAACCGCTCAAACTGGTCTTGGGAAATAACGTTTTCTCAACAAATAGCTTTTGTGTCAGTTAATTTTCTCGTTTTACTTTTCATACATTTTCTAAAATTTACTGAAATATTCCGCCGTTCATGGAATTTTTAACATACTATAACTAAATCCACTACTCATGGTCTGAGAAACTTTTCGATCCAGACTACCCGATCTTTCAAAGCGTTCTAGTGTTTTACCAAATGCTGTTCATTGGTAGGCAGAGGAGAGATCACTATGATACAAAAGATCTCAAGTAAACTTCATGGCAAGTTTGGACGATTAGAACAATGAGAATCGCAATTCGAATTAGAAAACACATGGTCAATAGATACATTCAATGACACATGGACAAACAAATGGCCTGAAGGAATGCTATTACCGCTTGATGATTGCCGTTGATTACTATTGCTTGAGAAAAGTATTTCATAAATAAAACTTATCCTTTATTAATGTAAATACAAACCCAATGTTTTTATCTTTCTATGCCAATAATTATTATTTTGAATGTAGGACAGAACAAACAAAGAAATACATCTTGGAGCCAGTCATCTTCATACCAATTTCGTATTTCAAAATTATCGAGACTGTATGGGGCTAGTTTTGTTCTCTCTGGAAAATAAACAACTTCTCGTGTGAGACATATGTCACATGCGACGGAATATAAATTGGCTGCTATATATACGGCGTAAAGTCAGGTTGTTGTATCAGCTGAAGCAATACACGAATATAAATAAGAATTTCAGAGAAACGCAGTGTGTGACTTAAAGAGTTTAGTTAATGTTTATTGTTTAAATCTAAAACTACATACTCCAAAATACTATTTATTTCATGCAATGACGCGACTTCAGATAAACAATTTTTAAGGAGCATAAGGGTTTGAAATTGTAGAGAAAATTGCGAAATAGAGAGAAAAAGACATATGGTTGAATTTAACTCTCAAGTCTAAAATACAACAAATGAATTGAATTTGAATTTCGTAAAATGTTTGCCCAGACGTCATGTCGATGAACATTGATGTACAAATATTGAACGACTTCGAAAGTGCAGCGGAAAACTTTAGGAATCATTTAAGAAGAAATTAAAAACTTCCCTCCTTATATTCCCAAGACACATATCAAAAATCGTAATTTATCGGTTGAGTGGAGAAATATGTTACTTAAACTGTATATTTTACTACAAAAAAATACATAAAGATAGTTCACAAGACAAAAATTTTAAACTGCGAAACGTTCTGTCGCTGCGAAATAAACGCCAATCGCCTCTTAGAATAAAACCCTTCTTCCGCAAAATGGCAATTTGTGGCATTTTGTGCGCTGGTGACACTGTATTGATGTAATTTATTTTACAATAACATTTATTATTAACATTTAATGTTCCAGCGGATACAGATTCAAAAGGAGTTCCAGTTGCACTGTAGAATCAATTTTTACGTTCTCGCAACGGAGTAGAAAGAAGTTTCGTAATGCTGCGCCCAAAAACGGCGGATTTACAGCAGATAAACTCGCTAATGACCTAGTTGTCGATGCGACGTTAAATAAACAAACAAACAAACTCTTATTACTAAGTGAATAAATCCAGTTACTCAAATTATAAAATAGATTCTCTAACACGTGGTGTAGTTACAATCCATGTTTCGTGGGTCCTTGATGTCGAAAAATCGAATGACGGCAAAACGTCGGTCTGTCCCTCTGTCTTTTTGTGAACAATGCTAGCTGCTAAACCATTCAGCCGATTTTCTCCAAAATTGACATTCCCCAATCGATCTGGCTGATGTCGCGGCCCTTCAGTTTGATATCGATATTTTAATTTTGTGGGTTCTTTATATTGGGACATTTTCCAAATGAAAAAATGGCTACGTTGATTTTGATTAAATTTTGTTGTTGGATAGTGTAAAGGAAGAGAATGGTGCAAGTCTCATGTTCGTTGAAAACCGTTATTTGTAGAAAATTGCTAAAGTTCAAATTTTTTTCGGAGACTTCCTACAACTAAAATATGAAAACATGTTTTCCCTTGATGAAACTGTTCCTTAAAGATAGATTTTGATATAAGGTCATGTACAACATTTCGAAAACTTTTGAGTACTTTCGCAGATTTCTGCGTGAAAATACGGTCGAGAAAGTGCGTGCAGTTTTAGTACCTGTAGTTGCTTTTATGAATTCTTTGGTGCGAGCGTTGTTGTGGAGTGCAAGATTCGATAGGTCAGTGGCTGCGTTTACGAGTGAACGCATTTACGTGCACGAATGCCATTCGCTGCACCGCACATGAACACTTAGATCGCTCAGTTGATAATCTTAAATGATCTGCGTGGAAAATTTCTTTAAATTATTCAATTGCAAGCGTCGAAAGTGCAAACGCAAATGCAGCCTTAGATAACAATAATGTACGACAAATGTTTGATATTTTTGAAAGATTTTTAAAAATATTACGGGGCTTTGCCCGAATAAATTTGTGGTGCATCAGAATGATACAGACCTTCACAGAGTTTTTTATCCTTTTAGTCTGAACTATCTTTTCGTTTTTGTCCCAACCTCTTCTCAGCTGCCATCTATTGGCATTTAAAGAAACTTTTTCACATTTAAAAAATTGTTCGATTCCTTAATGGTCGACTTGAAATATAACTTCAAGAATACTACTCACAAATTCGATGTGTAAAAAATGCCCATATTGTAAATACCAACAACATAAGATATATGTTTAAAAAATGCATTTGGGTTAATTTTGAAAAATAAAACAACAAAAAGATACATCAAAACAGCATTAATGTCATTTTATGTAGTGTACTATCCATACAAAAAAATTAAAGAAAACATTTTCAGCAGTTTTCGGGGAAATGGCTTTTGAGCGTATCTGAAAATGTCTCAATTTGGAGCTCGTTTTCGCAGAAAACGTCTGAGTTTGCAGGGAATGTTTATACATAATTTCTCGCCCCTATACAACTAGTGGTGCTACAGAATGGCACAGACTTTCCCGTATTAGTTTTCTTTTCCTTGAGTCTCGGTTAGCTATTCAGAATTGCCACACACTCTTGCAAGATGCCATCTATCGCCGCCCTCATTACATTTTTTTTTAAAACATTTTCTTAATTTTTCGGTTTCCTAATGGCAGAACGAAAATAACAATTTGATCATACTTAAAGAACGCTAAAACCTCGTCCTAACTGGCAATTTCCTTTAAAAATTTGTAGCCGTTTTTAAGAAAATGGCTTTTAAGCGAAACTAAAAATGCGAAATTTGAAGTTTTTTCACAGAAACTTTTTCAGTTTTCAAAAAACTTCATTTGAAGTCATTTGAAGCACTTACACTCACAATAATGTTACAAATTGCAGGTAATGTGTATATTAAAGTTGTGAGATATATTTAAAAAATACATTTGTGTATTTAAAAAAAAAAAACAAAAAAAACTCAAAAGAAATTTTACGACATATTAAAAAGTGCAATTAGCCCTATCCGTTCCAAAAATTTGAAGAAAAAAATTGGAGCCATTTATGAAAAATGGCGTTTGAAGCGTTTTTGAAAATGAGGAATTTTCAGCTAGTTTTCATCCAAAACGGTTGAGTTTTCGAGAAACTTTACTTGACATTATTTAAAGCACATGTACTCATTCATATAATAATATCAACAAATCGCCGCTAGTAAAAATATTACCGTGAGAGAAAAGTAAAAAAAATACATTTTTTCAATTTTTGGGAAAACAAAATTATAGAGCAATATGGTGTTAGTGGCATCTAATACAGTACGGTTACCAAAATTTAAAAGAAAAAAATTTGGAGCGGTTTTTGAGAAATTCTTGTTTTTTGTATTTGTTTGAAAAATTGCACATATTGTACACAATTTTGCGCGAAGACTACTAAAATTTTGGAAAAATGTTCATGACCTTAAAGAAAGAACTTTCTATGGAAAACAAATTGTATTTGAAGGAAAAATCTCTATCTGCAATTTTGTAGTTGTAGGAAGACGCCGAACAAAATTCAAACTTTTGCAATTTTCGGAAATCCAGAGCTAACAGTGAAATTAGGACTTATGCCACCTTTATAAGTGTATTTTATTCTATTCTTACAAGAAATATTAAGGAAGTATTTTTCGAATAAAAATTGAAAGTGTCCTGGGCGGCTTCATGTAAAGTGCCCCCAAATTTTAAGGAATCTTTTTCAAAATCTAAAAGATTTGAGTCGAGCCAGATTGACAGGGGGTTCTTGAATTTGAAAAAATCGTACGTATGGTTTAGGCGCTAGTAGTGTTCACAGATGGGCGGACGGACGAGCAGACGGGCGGCTGGACAGACGGACGTTTTGCTTTCAATTGGTTTTTCGGAATCAAGGACTTACAGAACTGGGATTCTGGGCACACTACATGTTCGGGGATTTTTGTCTTAATTTAGCAAACTGGTTTTATCCAGATTTTTGTTAATAGGGCCCGGCAATGAATTTTTTTCTGTCGCAAATTCGCCATGTTTTCGCGCAGCATTACATAACCCTATACTACGTATATTACTCCATATATACGTACGTATATACGGGAAAGTAAAAATGTATACAAATCGCGTATGCGTAATGTAAATAATTGCGATATGAGAGAGATATCAAAACTACTACATATTTTCATTAAAAAACAAAGAATGTAGCGAAATAACGTCTATGTCATAAGCCTATCTCACAATGTAGTCATCACAATTTCTACAAAAAGTGTAAAAAAATGAGATATGACTTTCAGAAAATTCTTGCTTAAAATATATTTTTAATGTTACCTTTATTTCACTGAAAATTTCTCGAAAACCACGGAAAGTTTCAAAAAAGTACATGACCGAAATGAAAAAAGCTAATTGTGGAGAATAAATTTCATTAGAGCAATCGCTATCGTCAATATTGTTGTTGTAGGAAAACGCCGAAAAAAGAAACAAACAAATTTTTTCACAAGATATTTAACTTATTCATGAAAATAATGTTTCATGAAATATTACTTTCTTTCTTTACATACATTCTAAACATTCTAGAAATTCTAAATATTTAAGCCACGTGTGATTCTATTAGAAACAATGTTCGTAAAACATTTGTAATTGAATCAATAATTATTCTGGGAAAATAAACTTTACCTCTACTCGAAGCACTGCAAATATTTTATATTAAAATGTCTGATTATTCAAAAGTCTTTACTAATATGCCCAACAATCTTGTTAAATACTAAGTAACAGTTATCACGCATTAAAAAAGAATTATGGTAATATTATGCATACATGTTGAGGCCAATGGTTTTGAAACACGAATACGGAAATGACCCGATGAATATGAAAGGTTAGTGCCCACGGCTGCCCACGGCTTGTGAGTTCACTCAACTTCCGTACTGACGACGTTCCTGGAAACGGAAGTTGCGTCACGCGAGCGAATCCTTGAATTTTCTCCCAAAATACTACATCAGGTCAGGGTCGATGCAGGGCCAACAAACCAGTCGAAAAGAAGAGAAGTGATTCGAATTTACTTTCTG
The DNA here is from genome assembly GCA_031308135.1 of Acheta domesticus. Taxonomy (NCBI): domain Eukaryota; kingdom Metazoa; phylum Arthropoda; class Insecta; order Orthoptera; family Gryllidae; genus Acheta; species Acheta domesticus. The sequence goes on along the minus strand of JAHLJT010000631.1, from coordinate 159,621,684 downwards.
TTGTTGGTACGTTCATAAGTTGTGTACGTACAGACTACACGTTTTAGTCCTATTGAATTTATGTTCATGTAATTGTCCTTTAAACCAGCTATTATTAAATAAATGATCACATATTTAAAACTTGCGTTATATTTTACTTTTTCATTCCTTTTTTCCTGGGCTTTTTCCAGCTCCAGAGGATGCCGATTTTGGCTATCCACCCGGTACTCACTATGTCCCTCATGGGAATTTCATATTAACCGTATTAACACGCACACGCGCGCACAAATACAAACACACACACACACACAGGCTCCTCGGTCTGTGGTCAGCAGACTCACAAGGCCTTCCGCGACCACATACGTACATGAAAGACAAAGAACAAACAACCATGCTCACGGATGGGCTCGAACCCGCGACCCTTCGGACTGAGGCGCTCAGTCAGTACTAGCTACCTCGGCCATCTGAGTTGGCTCTGCATTCCTTTGGAATATGATTTTTTTAGACGATGCGTTTTGGTTAATAATTTTTAAAATGTTTAATTTACGAAGACTACAATTTTTAAACCACAACATCTTTTTAATTTGTCAGACATGAATATAAAATTCTAATAATTTTTTTTTACTAAAAGTTCTCGCTCTCGTTAATACTAAAAGTTCTCGCTTGTATGAATGATTTTAAACATGGTACGTCAAGATTCTCTCTTTTATTAAGTCTTATTAACCATATTATAATAAAAAATCCTGTCATCTAGATGTTATCTCCAAACCACTTTTCTTAATTGAATGTTTCTGGGCAAGAACAAGGTACACATGGGACCGGTTTTGAACTAACCGTAATGTTCTGGGCAACATTCTTTCCAGGAACATTCAAGTTCGAAAGTATTGCAACACTATAATATTTTCTGGCACTTTTCATCATTTTTCGCAACATCTTTTTTAGCAACATCTGTGTTACCACAATCCCACAATGCTTCTTTAAGTTATTTAAACATCCTGCAAACGTCAACTTATTTGCGAAAATAACAAGAAATGCATCATGAATTGTCTTGATATTTATTGACATTGAATATTTTCATCAATACAGTTTCCAATAAATAATTATATACTACAAATACATTTATGCGTGTGTATCTACATTTGTAAATCTCAAATGAGAGTTGAAAGTGATCTTGCAAATATGCGAATATAAATAATAATGCATGCACATCAATTAACAATTAGAACACTACATTTTCTATAATACACACAATTTATGGATAGTTTATTTAAAACTAGAAAAACTATTTTTGTTCTATATATTACAGTTCTCTAAATTATAGTTCTGTAAAATAATATATGTAGAACTCTGAAGTCAGAAATAAGCCTCATTTACGTCTTTTACAGAAAGCATTTTTCCACAGTTCACTCTGTTGATGCTGGCGTGCGCGAAGCCCGGTCTCCACGAATTTGCAGCAGCGCTTTTGGCAGCCGGAGCTGACCCCAACGCCCGAGATAATGTTGGTCGCACTGCCTTGCACTATGCGGCGTTCCAGGTAGGTCATCATGTTGCACAGACGGAACGTATTTGTCAGTCACAATTCGTTTTTAAATATCCTTCTAGTGCATCTGTGGCAGTCACACCAACAATAATGTGGTTCAGTGTATGATACAAATACAGGTGTGGCACGAAACACCAGCCAAAGAATTGTCACTAACAACAACAACTAATGGTGTTACAACACCACGTACATCCTCGCACAAAATAACGGATATGTGATATTATAATACCGCAATTGCTACCCATATTAACACACCGCAATCATCTCTTGTAAAGCTCATTACAAATCGTAGCACAAGGGCGAAAACTAATTCTTTTTAAGCTCATCAAATCAAATTTGACAATTAAATGTGTAATTAGCCTTAACTAGTAGTTCTATAACCGCACACACTTTCTCATGTCATTGGAAACAGCTATCTAATACTGAAATATTGGAATTTCTGCGCTACAAGCACACCAACTATTACTTGAAAACGTCCAATTCAACCACTTGTGCGCCTGTGATGCATTTCTGCATTCATTTTGATACTCAGGAGCAGCAGTCATATTTTGATGAATGAAACAAACAGAAATACATTTGACTGTTATAGTATTCACAGCAAATTATACAGACGCGAGTAACGCACTATTGCCAGCGCATCGTTGTCAAAACTATGTGCAAGGAGTGGTACCAAACCGCGCCGGGTGCAATATGGCTGTGACTTCTGAGGTAGACAAAAATGAAAGGGGATTAAGAAGCGGGACAGGGGGATGCCAGGTGGGAGGCATAGACCGACCACTCGGGCTATGCCTTTTGAGGTAGTCAAAAGTGAAAGGGTACTAACTAGGGCACAGGTGAGAGGGAAACCGAAGCACCAGGGGCTATTGGGCTATGCCTTCTGAGCTAGCCAGAAGTGAAAGGGGATTAAATGAAAAGCAAATGAGAGGGAAACCGGCTCGCCGAATGTTATCGAGCTACCTGTGATGCCTATTCTGGGGTCGCCGAAAGTGAACGCGGATTCAATAGGATACGGGTGAGAGGGAAACCGCAGCACCAAGTGCTATCGGGCTATGCCTTCTGAAGTAGCCAGAAGTGAAAGGGGATTAAATGAAAATCAAACCAAATGTTATCGTTCTACCTGTGCTGCCTATTCTGGGGTCACCGAAAGTGAACGCGGATTAAGTAGGAATCGGGTGAGAGGGAAATCGAAGCACCAAGTGCTATCGGGCTTGTTCGGGGCTACTATACACTTAATGTTCATGAGTGGACTGTATGAATGGACTGTATTGTTGAAGTACAGTAGTCCCGAAACCCTTTGATAGCTCTTGGGATTGGCGCAGGAGTGCAGGATGCATATACGAGCACGTTTCCAGCACAAACAATATTTAATAAGTAAATGTACAGTATTCACACAGTAAATGCACAAGAAGCACAGAATTAAGATGAAACTTTCTCTTGGTGCATTAATACACCTGTCCAAGCGTAGTCATTGTAGTGACACCTTGGACCGCCGTGGCTACCTTACGCCGACCAGAAGCAGCCGCGAGTTACATAGTTCATCCAAAATTGCGGGCGCAAATCCACGCAAGAGCGACAGACACAATTAAAGCGTGCACTGCCACGATTAAACAATTTATGTGCGAGCCGTATGCAGCTCATTTGCACGATTATAGATTCTTTACACGCTACTGCGCGGAGCCCTAACACACGCGTCTATCTTGCACGGTGTCTTTATGCGGACTAACGAAGTCGGTTAAGCCGAATTCGGTTGGGGCAGAGACGTTAGAAAAGGGCTCACACACGCGGCAGAGGTGGGGATGGCGATGGCCAATTACCATTTGCCATTTGATCTGGATTTGCAATGATCTGGCAGTTTTTGTCCGTTGCTCCTCCAACGGACCAAGCTGTGGGGGCGAGTTGGGCAGGCGGGCACGTACGAGCGGCCACGCTCGTCCGTTGCCGTCCGTTGGGAGAATACGCGGAACAACGGATGTGAAGGCGATATGTGACACCTACTCAACGGCCGCGCTCTGCCGATTACGCAATTCAACTGTTCTGCCTTGCTTGTGAACGTATTTATTTCTGCTTTGCTGTGGGCCCGAACAGGGCTATGCCTTCTGAAGTAGCCAGAAGTGAAAGGGGATTAAATGAAAATCAAACCAAATGTTATCGTTCTACCTGTGCTGCGTATTCTGGGGTCACCGAAAGTGAACGCGGATTCATTAGGAATCGGGTGAGAGGGAAACCGAAGCACCAAGTGCTATCGGGCTATGCCTTCTGAAGTAGCCAGAAGTGAAAGGGGATTAAATGAAAATCAAACCAAATGTTATCGAGCTACCTGTGATGCCTATTCTGGGGTCGCCGAAAGTGAACGCGGATTAAGTAGGAATCGGGTGAGAGGGAAACCGAAGCACCAAGTGCTATCGGGCTATGCCTTCTGAAGTAGCCAGAAGTGAAAGGGGATTAAATGAAAATCAAACCAAATGTTATCGAGCTACCTGTGATGCCTATTCTGGGGTCGCCGAAAGTGAACGCGGATTAAGTAGGAATCGGGTGAGAGGCAAACCGCAGCACGGGATGCAATGGAGCGATTCCCAGCCACGCGCGTGCGCTGCCCCGGCAGAGCCACGAGGAGGCGCTGCGGCTTCTGCTGGGCGACAGCCGCACCGACGTGCGCGCCGTGGACAAGGAGGGCAGCACGGCGCTGCACTACATGGCGTCGCCCTCCTGGACCATCCTGGACACGGAGCCGCACCTGCGCTGCATCGCCATGCTCATGGACCACCCGCACTTCGAGGTGAACCGCCCCGACGGCATCGGCCAGACCGCCATCACCACCGCCGTGCTGCTGCACTACAACGAGCGCATCCAGGTGAGCACGCCACCCGCACGCACGCCTCCTCCGGTTAAACGCATTCAGGTCGCATCTTTTCGGGTATTGTCTTGAGACACAGGAAATGTAATGTTCAATACTTTTCATTTGATGATTATTGAATGTTGGGATTGAGGAGATTTTTGGGGGTACATTTTAAGAATTAAACTTCAGCTTTAAAATTATATCCAAAAAACCGTTTTTGGATGACTTATTAGTAAAAAACTTATGATTTTGCTTCTATCTTCGTAATTGGATTCATGAATCACCATGAAATAGTAAATTGTAAATTTCTCTGAGTTTTTCGCGATTTAAAAAAGGAACTGGAGGCGGTGGCGTAATTCTTCACATTGGGGTTCAGAGCGTTGACATCTTTGGATCAAATTTTTGGGTGTGACAACTTTTGTTTGTGTGTGCCAGTGTTATACAAGTGAAAATATGATGCAGTTCCTCCTTACAACTGGGAGAGATGACTCTGTGCATCAACGGATGTCACTGCAGTCCCTCTTACCGGGAGGTCCTAGGTTCGAGTCCTGACGGCGGCAGGATTTTCGACACTAGCTTGTCAGCTAGGTCGAATTCAGTCGCTGTCTGGAGGAGAATTATAGCGGCCGGTTGCGCTGATCGGTAGTTCAGGTCGATCCGAGGTTTCTCCAATCAACACCAGGCGAATGCCAGAACAATACCCCAAGGAACGGGCCACGGACCGCGCGCGATCTTTCCTTCCTCTTCCTTGTCCTATCCTCACCCCTTACACACACACACACACACACACTAACATGCACTACACTACCACACATGCCATGAGACCAGTCGGGAGCTTAGAGCTTGTCCTGGCTGAGGCGGTGCCGCGTTTGTGGAAGATACCTGGTTGAGGGTAACACCCCGCTAGTCGACGATAGGTCGGCGCCGGATCTCGCCATCCAACGGGGAAAATATCACCGCTACCTCCCGGAATAAAATCACGCACTACACCTACGGGACTAATAACCTCTGTAGAAGCGCCCGGAATCAGTAACAATCAATCAATCAATCAATCCTCCCTACCCAAACGAAGCCCGAGAAGAAGGGTGCGTGCGCAGGTGATGCTGGAGCACGGGCGCGAGCGGCTGAACCTGGACTGCTCGCGCGTGAGCAACGGCAAGTCGGTGCGCGAGATGATCCGCAAGCGCTTCCCGGAGCTGGTGCGCTTCCTGCCGCCGCGCCGCCTCGAGAGCCTCGCGTCGCCCGACCCGCACGTGCAGCTGCTGGCCGCGCTGCAGCACCGCGACCTGCCCGTCTTCCGCGCGCTGCTGCACCACGACGCCATCGACCCCAACAACTGGTGAGCTCATTCACCCAGATGGTGAAAACTTCTCGACTAATGCATTTAGAGACGGGTACAACCGTATTCTCCGAGGGCCAGTCACTCACCGAGGCATCTGCCAGACCGCCATTACCCCCCGCCGTGCTCCTGCACTATGAGCACATTCTTCTGGGGGCAAGTGCAAATAGCCTTGGGGGGATGGAGTAAATGATGGTGAAGAAGAATGAATGGACAATCACAAACCTATAGACTCACCCAAACGTCCATGCCGCGGGCGTGACTCGAACGCGCAAACCCTCTGGCGCGAGGCAGCTACAGATCTTCAGTTTTAGCGACCTCGGTTATCCGGATGGCACAAGGGTGATTTTTATTATAAATTTTCGTTGCTCCTATTGCCTCCAGATACTTTACATAGAAAGAAATGACAGTCATCGTAATGATTTTATTCCTAGCAATAAAGCTAAAAACCACCAAATAGTTTAAATGCACAATTACTATCAACATAAATTTTATTTTGGATGAGAAAAGAAAAAGTCTTATTCTGTTTTGACTTTTACAATTTACTGTAAATATTCAAAAGTTCAGAATTGACTTTTTGATTATATCAAACTTTAGTGTTTCAAGCCATAAAAATGTAGTAGTTTAAAAGATTCTATAAAATTGGAAATTTCAATCGATTTTGTTAAAAATCTGTCACAATACGGAAAACAGATAACAAATTAAAAGTTACCTTGCCAAAATTGGGATTAATCTGCTATTTAATCTGCTTTTACAAAGCAGTCGCAGAGAAGCGTAATTTGTTTTACTCTCGGAAGACTGTAAATATTCATATAAACTACCAAGTGGAATAATTAAGAACACCATTCGCTTTCTTTTTTATATTTCTACACAGAATTTTCATTTCTTTCATTTTTTTTGTTTCGTTTGCTTCAGAATGTGAACAGAAATAAGACATGTACGGTTTTGAAAATTTGCACTGTATTATTAATTTTTTGTGTCAAGTAAATATTTCGTTCTGGTTCTTTTAGATATTAGAAGAATTAAGCGGTACGATAATTTTATCACTACTGTAATTTAACTTGCAACTGGCCGCTAGCTAGCGGCTGTTTAGCATGGGCGATACGTACCCCCTGATTTAGTACCCCCTCGAGGTGGCAGCTGCTCGACTGCTTTGAAATTATAGGAGGTACTAGAGGGGGAAAGTAAACCATGTGACATGAAGAAAATATCACATCTGCTTACGAGGATTAAATTATTGTACTAAAATGAGAGATAGAGATGATTTCGTGTTGCGGGAAGGTCTGGATTACATATAATTGCTAAAGCAAATTAAAGCTAACTTACATCTTATTGATAGTCTTTTTGTTTGTTGCTGTTCCCTTAAACATTCTCGTGTACGCGGACGACAGCTTCCGGCACTCGGAATTGTTTTGGGGCCGGGAGGCCGACCAGTGGCTCACTCAACGGCGCGGCGGGGGGCGCCTACGTGCGAGACCTCAGTGGACACCTTCAAAGTTACCCACATAGTGACCGCAGGCATCGTGGTCCACACGGAAGTAGCGGCCAGGGCGTGCCATCGCTACGTCAACTTGGCACGCGAACACTTCTATCGCATTCTACTGCGAGTCCGGTGCGAGCACTTAGTTGCAAGCACTGGTGGTGTTCCTATGGTATTAATTGATCTTAGCTACTCGTAGACTCGCGGCTAATCGACTTAATTTTAAAACGCCGGCAATACACGAGCCCCGTAGTTGTAGTGGCAGTTCACTACCGAATATCGCCTACATCCAAAGTCCTGGCGGCGGCGGAGCGAGATCGCGGCAGTGCAGGCGAGGTTCGTTCTCGTTGGCAGAGTCATCGACCCGTCCATCCGTTAGCCCGCGACATGCCAAGGGCACGAGAAGCGTGAGTCTGGTTCATCCTGAAAGATCGTGGACTAGTGGTGGGGCTGGCAAGCAAGTAATCAGTATACATCGAAGCGTTGGTCGTTTGCGGTATGTCGATGGGTGGGCGCTTGCGTCCCAGGCAACGCTGCTTGTGACTCACATCTGGCGTGCACGTGTGGCGACCTCAGCTGTTGTCCAGTGGCATAGCGGTGTCTCTCGCATATCAAGTCATAAACTACCCATCTCCATCTCCCTGCTCTCTCGCCCGTCCTCAGCGCTGATTTATAATGTCCGGCCTCAGCACCTTTTCTTAGCTCGTCCTCAGCCACGTGCTTATAGCACGTCCTCATCGTCCGACCTCACTGCCCGTTCTCTCTGGTCGTCCTCCCTGCGTGATGTCATACCAATATTTATGGTGCCAACTGCAAAACTACTTTTGAAATTAGTTTCCACCATTAATTTTGATTATTTTATAAATTTATAATTGTTATACAAAAAATAGCAAATCCAACTCGTTTATAAGTTCCTTGATTGCTTTCGTAAAAATTTGAAAATTTGCTGATAATATCGCTCGTTTTGAAAACATATTAATGCAATAAAGCATACGCACGCTATTAGCTAACGGCGTAAATCGTCTCGCGTAGGTAATTACATTACATTATTATCGCTTATTTCTAGAGACTAGAAAATGTTGTACAAAACGCCAAAATATGTACATAAATATGTAATAAAAACAGGAAGAATATGTAATAAATAAGTAAAATCGGATATAAAATGTAATATTCAAATTCACTAGTTATAAAACACTTTTACATAATACAAAATTATATTTTTTAAATTTTATAAACAAACTTAAAAAATAATATAATCGTAAAAATCATTTGGAGAACGGAAATGTATGTATACATTGTACCATACTTTACCGTCAGTAGTAGAAGCTTCATCTACTGCTATCCAGGTCCGTCATTTTCAGTCTGACTAGACGCAATAATTGTATTAACATCGTACAAACGGTCTATATCTACGACCAGCATACAATCACTGCAGCGTAAAGAACTCTCATTGAATGTTTAACGTCGGTGATAGTCAATGTTTCACCGAAATTAAGGTTAAAGGTCACGATCAGCGGCGTCAGTGATATTTTTCACACCAGAAGGTGAAAATAATCTCAGTCGCTGACGCGCACTTCCCGTCCTTGACACCGAGGTAACTGAAACAGGGGCATCGGACTGTGAGAACTCCACGCGTCTTCGTATAGAGTACATGGAGTAGACAGCACGCAGTAATAATAGATAAAAAATGCTTGATTTTTTTGAAAATACTTCTTTTCGTAACAAATATGTAACTAGTGGTGCTACAGAATGGCACAGACTTTCCCGTATTAGTTTTCCTATTTTCTTGGGTCTTCCATAGCTATCCGCAATTGCCACATACTCTTCCTAGCCAGCTGCCATCTATCATCGCACGAACTACATTTTTGGTCATTTTCTTAATTTTCGATTTCCTATTGGTAGAACGGAAATATTAATTTTAGAATATTAAAGAACACAAAAACCTAGTCATCAACGGCAATTTTCTTTTAAATATTATGTGCCATTTTAAAGAAAATTCCGTTTTAGCGCTACTAAAAATTCGAAATTTGAACCTCATTTTCATCAGAAAATGTTTGAGTTTTCAAAATACTTTATTTGAAGTTATTTGAAGCACTTACACTCACATGTATAATAATGTTTACAAATTGCTGGTAATGTGAATATAAAAGATGTGAGAGATCCTTTAAAAAAATTACATATGTGTAATTTTTGAAAAAACAAAAAAAAAACAACTCAAAATAACTTTACGTTATATTAAAGAGAGCAATTAGCACTATCCGCTCGAAAAGTTTGAAGAAATATTTTTAGCCACTTATGAGAAAATGGCGTTTGAGCGTTTCTGAAAATGCGAAATTTTGAGCTACTTTTCACATAAAACGGTTGTGTTTACAATAAACTTTACTGGATATTATTTACAGCACATGTACTCATAAATATAATAATGTGAACAATTCGCGGCTAGTGTAAATATTAACGACGTGAAAGAGAAGTCAAAACAATTATATTTTTGCAATTTTTGAAAAAAACAAAAGAATACAGCAGTAAGGCGTTTATGTCATCTCATAGGGTACATTTAGCACTAACCCTACCAAAAGTTTAAAGAAAAAATTTAGAGCCGTTTTTGAGAAAATCTAGTTTTTGTATTTTTTTTAAATTGCACGTATTGCACGCAATATTGCACGAAAACTACTAAAATTTTCAAAATAATGTACATGACCTTGAACTAAGAACTTACTTTGGAGAACACATTTTATTTGAAGGAAAAATCTCTATCTTCAATTTTATAGTTGGAGAAAGACGCCGAAAAAATTCAAATTTTCACAATTTTCGAAAATTCAGAGTTACCCGTGAAAAACGGACCTATGCCATGTTAATAAGTGTATCTACCTCTCTTCTTACAAGAAATTTAAAGAAAAAATTGGAGCCGTTTTTGAAAAAATTTTGATTATCCCCGGGGGGCGTATGGTTTAGGCGCTAGCAGTGTTCACAGACGGACAGACAGACGGACGTTTTCCTTTCAATTTGTTTTTCGGTATCAAGGACCTAGAAAACAGGGTTTCTGGCCACACCACCTGTAAGGGGATTGTTTTTCTTAATTTAGCAACTGGTTTTATCCACTTTTCCGTTTTCGCGGCCCGGCAATTAATTTTTTTCCGCCGAAAATTCTCCATTTTTCCGCGCAGCATTACATAACTTTCCCTATACTACGTATACGTCCGTGTATACGTACGTATACGGGAAAGTAATAAAATGAAAGAAAATCCATAGAATAAAAATAGTTTGTGAAAATATCAACAACTACAGCCTGCAAAGTTTTCTCAACAGCTATAGCCTGTTGTTTATTACTAAAATAACTTGAAATCCACGATAAGGTAGAATGAGAAAACCCGAGGCATTTACATTTGGCCAGAAGCACGTCATGGTCTATTGAATCGAAGGCCTTGCTAAAATCTAAAAGCGTTAACGTTGTTATATTGCCTTCATCCAGAGACTGACGAATGTCTTCGGTGACTCGTAACAAAGCCGTCTGCGTACTTCTACCTTTTCTAAAATCAGATTGCAAATTATTGTGAACAACATTTATGGCGAGATACTTGTCTATTTGTTGACGTACAATTTTTTCTAGGACTTTGGATAATGTTGGTAATATACTGATAGGTCGGTAATCACAAGGATTTAACGAATTTAAATATTTGGGGAGGAGGACGTATGTATGCTAGTTTACACAATTGGGGAAAGTATCCGGTTGTTAAAGAAAAGTTTATTATGTGTGTAAGTGCTGGAAGAGCGTCTTTTAAAACCAATTGTAACTGCTTGGCCGTTATATCGTCAGAGCCTTTTGAATTTGATATGAGTGCCTTCACTATTTTTTCGACTTCTTGGCAATCAACATTGTTGAAATAGAAGCTATCGTCCCGGGGTGGCGCTGGTGATTCCAGAAAGCGTAGTGACTTTTCTTTAATAATAGGGTCTATTGGATGCGCAACGGAAGCAAAATAATCATTTAGGTCATCTAATGAAATTTCTAATGAACTGTCATTTTTGACTTACGTTTGAAAATTCCAAAGTTTTTCAACGTGTTCCATACTTCCTTTGTACTGGATTTTTTTGGGAAAAGATTATGATAATAACGAATCTTAGCGCTTCCGACTTGTTGTTTTACATAATTCCTAAGTTTTTGGTACTCTTTTTCATTTTCATCGGTTTTAGTGGCTCTAAAATGACTGCGTGCAGAATTTCTATCTTTCATAAGAACTTTTAATTCGTTTGTAAGCCATGGAGCAGCAGGCGGCGTGACACGAGAAGTTTTCCATGGAGCGTGCTTGTTAAAAATGTTCGTTATGACACCATTAAACACATTTACTTTAGAGTCTAATGAATATTGTTGGTAAACCTCGTTCCAAGCTGCAAGCTCACTGTCGACTTGAAATGCTGCAAGAGCCAGATTTTTGGAATCACGATAATGGATTGTTTTATTTTTGTATTTAGTGCACTTAGCAGAGTACACAACAAGAGTAAGTCATGGTTTGAAATACCCGAGAACAGGAAACTGACCATAGAGGAATATTTTAGAAATATTTGAGACAATCAAGTAATCAATCCACGATGCCGTTTTAGATGAGCTATGAGTAGGATTCAATTTCAATATTTGCAGATTATATGAATTGAAAGTATGAATAAAATTAGTGGCAGATTTTTTGATGGGATTTCTTAAGTCACAATTAAAATCCCCCATTATAATAATATCTGATACTTATATGTGAGTTCTGAAAGTGATTCCTCTAATTGTAACAACATTCCCGTATTTGTAGGTCAATATACAACCCCGACAAATAAATGTTTTGTGCCAATCATCATATCAACAAACATATATTCCAAGCGTGTGCTAGTATGTGTTAGTACGGTGACTATTCGCCAAGATTACAAATTTGAGATCGGTAAGGAGAAAGACAAAATATGTAATTACATGAAAACCCGGTCTCTACTGATTACACTCTTAAACGTAATTGCACAGTTCTTCACTTGAGTTTTTGACTCATTTGAATAAGATATAAAGTATTTGATACCTCGTTATTTAATGACAGTCATCATTTAGAAGTAATTATTGTACAATTGACACATTTGTTCATTTTCACTCTGGTTTGATTGATCATGCACCCATAAGTTCCTGCTCTTAAACGGAAAAAATGGATTGTTGAAAACTAATTATCAAATGACCTAGAGATGAGGTCAGACAACCACGCTTTCCCGTAGGGAGGACACCACACATCTAACATTATAATTGTAATAAATGTATGATTTCTTATAAACAAACACATTTTCTATTTATTTACATTCAATGGAATGTCAAAAGACCATTCAAAGAAAATACACAAATGGATGCTTCATACACACTGCTGTGTTTTAGTGTCTGGTCATCCTGCACACAGGTACGACGACCCTTATTACTGCACGTGCCTGGAGCTGGCGTGCCGGCAGCACCACGCCGAGAAATTCGTGGCGGCGCTGATCGAGGCCGGCGCGGACCCCAACACCAGCAACCGCATCTACGGCATCCCTGTGGTGCACCAGGCGACGGAGAACGCCAACCACCAGGCGCTGGCCGTGCTCATCCATCAGGGCCGCGCGCGCCTCGACGTCACAGACCGCTCCAAGCACACGGCGCTGCACGTGGCGGCGCAGAAGCAGTGCGCCTCGCAGGTGACTAAAAACATCCATGACAATATTACTGGGGATTTTAAATGCAGCCACATGCAAAATTATCGCTTGGTTAAAGACATTGAAAAGAATAAATGAAGCACGTTTTAAATTCAATTACTCCTTCATCATGTTAGTTTTCTTTGAAAATTATCACTTTTTTCCACTTGCCAATGTTTCTCAGTACTTCCCGATCTCCACGCAACATGACGGCCAGCGTCAAGTTCCGCTTTTCAAACGTATTGTCGTAACGTATTGTTGATTCCTAGATAAAAATCGTTTCAGGAATTGATACCGTAATTGAAATATCTGAATCGATTGTAGAATCGAATCATACCAAAAAAGACGATCCCTAAAGAAATCGTATTCAAATGAGTATCCTTTTGTTAAACAGCGGTGCGTACTTTCATTTTAAAAAAGTTCCCAACTGAGAAAACACGAACACTGGAATTGAGGCGCGAGAAAGGTATGGATACACAAAGGAAATCTATATTCACGAAACAATAAAATCTATCCAAAAGAGTCGTTTCCGAAAACGACCATTTAAAATAACGCATACTTTTTCTATACACTAAGGTTAAGATAGTTATGATAAATTACAGAAAAGTGCAAAGATGATCAGAACCTAAGTATTTCTGACTTCAAATTATTTTCATTGACAAGAAATTGTGAAACCTTTAAGAACAAAGTGTCGCAATAATACAACCACAATACAAAGATTTGCATTGGCATCTAAATGAAGTCCAGATCTACTTGAAGATTAATTTTTTAGAAACACCATTTAAATTTACTCCTTACATTGAAACACAATGTAAGATTACAAACTTTGAAAATACTATGAATTCCCATAGTATGTCATCAGACTACAATATACATGAAAAACATAAATTTAATTCAATTCCAGCCTTCTGCAATAGATTACAGCTAAAACAAGGAATTGAATATAGAATCTATAGAAATCGAAAAAAAGCTGGATTCCGGAGGAGAATCGTCAAAATCGGTCAATTCTTAGAGGCGACCCAGGCGGCGCGGTGAAGAACTACGTGCAGCGCGACCTACCCAATTCCCTCAACTCATGAAGCCGCACTATGCGCACCGCAACGGTCCTACAGAATAGTCTGTAACCCGGCGCTCGTAGAAGATTGTTAATTATTAGGAAGTTTTAACATGTTTGTCACGTCTTGACCTCTTGCACTACGAGCCACGTAACTTCCAAGCGTAGAGAACGCATGTGAAGTGCTCGGATAGCGAAGAGAAGGCCTAAAAATGGCAGAGGTCTCATATTCGTGCAAATCCCTGATTTTTTAAAAATTGCAAATGTTAATAAATATATCAGCGTCTTCCTACAACTACACAATGAAAGATAGAGATTTTTTCCTGAATGAAATCTGTTGTTCAAAGATAGATCTTAAAATAAGGTTACAGGCAATTTTTCAACCATTTGAGTAATTTTCGCGTAATTGTGCGTGAAATAAAGGAAATTTAAAAAAACTTCTAAATAACGGCCTGAATTATTTTTTCTTTAAACAAAAGTACTATACTGATGATAGAGATTTAAAAAATAGAACCGTCCTAAAAAAATAGAGCTCTAAATACGGTCATTTACATTTTTAATCAAGTAATTTTTGGTTGATATTAATGCAATTTTTTCTCAAAAAATTACTGTAATTTATTTTTTATATTTTTAGGAGGCTTAAAATAAGCCTTATTTCCGTTAAACTCTCTAAAGAACCGAAAACTCCACAAGTTAAAAACCATGCGAGACAGTATGCCCTGTGGAAGCACTAGTAGTTTGTCGAAAAGCTGCTGTAAGAAACGCTGGCCCGCTGTGACGTGGGGGCGCCGCGCGTGCGCAGGAGGAGCAGGAGGACATCCAGCGCTGCATCTCGCTGCTGCTGGAGCACGACGAGGCGGCGGCGGAGACGCTGTCGCGCGCCAACTGGTACGACGCCGTGGACGCGGCGCTGCGGCCGCGCATCGACATCGACGCGCAGGACGAGTTCGGCGACACGGCGCTGCACGACGCCGCGCACTACGGCAACCAGCAGGTGGTGCTGGCGCTGCTGCGCAGGGGCGCCAACATCATGAAGAAGAACCAGGACGGCGACCCGCCGCTCGCCTTCATCGACGCCAAGACCATCGACCAGTTCCTCGACGAGCAGATCAAGAGCAACGGCCTCTCGCCGCTCAGTCAGGACTACCAGGTCTCTCTTTGCTTTCTCAAAATATGCCAGCTCGTTACATTCACGGCGGGCGTCGTGGCGGTAATATACGTCGTGACAATCATTCGTACCGGGAGGGGTGTCTCAGGACATCAACTAATGTCAATGCAGTGCGGGAGGTCCTAGGTTCGTGTCTCGACGGTGGCAGGATTTTCGACACTAGCTAGATAGCTAGGTCGAGTTCTGTGGCTGTCTGGAGGAGAATTCTGGCGGCCGGCTGCTCTCATCGGTAGTTTTCCGTGGTTTCTCCCATTAATACCAGGGGAATAACGGAAGACAAGAATGCTGTTTGCGTTCGTGTCAGCTTTAGTTAATTAAAGCCTTAAATACAATACCATTTAATTTTTAATAATTAATGAAAATCACTCAAATTCATGCTTTCATTTTCGTTACTCAGGTTAGAATGTAATTTTGCAAGAATTTTTCTGATGGCTCCAGAATTCTGTATCCCATATCTTTCACTCTGTCAAGTTGTTGTTGTAACGTACTCCCCGTTTGAGTTTCATCTTTTGTCAAAAATATTGCTGAGTTCTATGCGTTTTTTTTACTTTGTAGATGTTTTATCGTTTTGGTTCATTTATTTATTTAACAAATATATAATTAAATGAATCACTTTTGTGTTTCAACATTACAATTTTATGTGAATAAAGATTTTAATACTTTTTTTCCTTTTCTCCCTATCATAACAGTCCTGTTCTTTCAAACTTTTGATTTTCAGCAATTTATACATTTCTTCAATTCATGTATTTTTGGATCTTACTTTTTCTTCTTCGCAATTGAGTCCAATAAAATAATTGTTTCGTTGTACTATTTAATTCCATACTGTTTACATGACCAAGCCATTCTAATTGTAGTTTACGTAATCAAAAATTGATTTATTTTTTAAATCAATACTATTTTTGAATCTTTCTATTCTTGATACTCTTGCGGATCTTTAAAGAATCCATCACAATGAATTATAGAACAGGTCTTAATCGGTTTGGTTAACAGGGTGACTTTCCTGTAATTGATTTTGTCTTCAATATTATTGACATTTTCTTGAAAGTTAATGGTTCACAAAGCCTAATCGTAAATGTTCTGTAATTATTTCGACCCTGTACTTGAAACCAAAATAGAAACGAAAAGAGAATTGAGAATGCAAACGATCATATACCTTTTATTTCCTGTACAGACCATAGTCCGTCGGTGGATGATCCCCGGTTCTAAGTTCAGAAACTGTTTATTCAGAAATTGTATATGTACATGAGGCTGATTATTATTATTATTATTATTATTATTATTATTATTATTATTATTATTATTCCACTACATTTACTATTCCACTACAATAAAATCTACTCCAGGTTGCAACCAGCTACCTAAGGAACAGATCTAGGGACTGTCGGTGCCTCTACAATACTTTGCGCAGTGTGAGCTGTTCCAAATAAAACAATTTCTTGCGCTTTGTAGTCTTTTGAATTACCTGGGAGTTTAGACAAGTTCTTACACAAATTTTGCGGAACAAATCCCAGAGCTCCGATGACTATCGGTATGACCTGTGCTTTTACGCCCCACATTCGGCTAATCTCAATTTCCAAACTCTTGTATTTAAGACGTTTCTCTGCCTCCTTGGTAATGACGTTTTGATCGCAAGGTTCAGCAACATTATTATTATTATTATTATTATTATTATTATTATTATTATTATTATTGCTATAATTATTAACTGTAGATATTTTTCCTTGATTGTAGGTTATTATTCGTTACACGTTCTTGGAACCTTCTTCGGAGAAAGCAACAGGTCGCTCTGAAATGGATGCCTTGCACTACATCAGCCGTTCTAAAGATCTTCGGCCATTGCTTCGTCATCCTGTCATTAACAGCTTCCTCAATCTCAAGTGGTATATGGTGCGGTGGTTCTTTTATATTAATCTAATCGTATATATACTATTTGTAACGCTAATTACAGCTTATATTCTCCTCATAAATGTTGATGATGAAGATATTACAAATTGTACTATGATTAATATCACCAGAAATATGTCAAGTGCCAAGATAATGGACGTAGTTGATCCGGAAAAGAGTTCTTTGGTTTTGAATTTAGAATGTAAAGAATTTGATGAAAACTGCACACAAAATTATGTGCGACAACTTAGTCTCTCTGAAGTCGATAAATTTCAAGTTGGTTCTCTTGTCAAAGCCGTGTTTGGAAGTAAAAAAAGGTGTGTGCATCAGCATGATGATCCAAAGCATTTGAGTGCAGAAGAATTTGCTGCCCATATACTGCGCATTCCTTGTATATATCTTCTCATTGCTTTAGTCCTTCGGGAAATAGTACAGTGTGCAACTGGCTGGAAACGATATGCCAAAGACTGGGAGAACATAATTGAATTCTTAATGATAATAGTTTGTGCTATTGCATTGAGCAGCGACTGGGATGCTAGCAATTTTAAACAGCATATTTCTGCCATGGCCATTTTATTGACATGGACGGAACTTGTATTTATGACGGGACGTTTGCCTTTTCTGTCAGTTCAACTAGAGATGCTAAAAAAGGTGTCGTTTACTTTCTTACGTTTTATGGCTTGGTACTCGCTGTTAGTAGTTGCATTTGCATTAAGTTTTTATACTTTATTTCGTCGCAGTAAGGAGTACGATCCTGAAAGTAAAGAAGCTTTTTTCCTAGACCCCGGATTATCAGTGATAAAAACTATTATAATGATGGTTGGAGAATTTGAAGCTTCTGAGCTAGTGTTTGATTCAGTTCCAGGTACCAGCCATGTCGTTTTTATAATATTTGTATTTCTAATCGCTATAATTCTATTAAATCTCCTCAATGGTCTTGCAGTATATGACACACAAGCCATTAAAGAAGATGCAGTTGTTCTGGGTTTGGTTTCAATGGTGAAACTTGTAGCATATCTTGAATTGATGCTTATTAAGATAGCAGTAGCTACTCAATGTATGTACAAGGGGTTGTATAGGGAAGTACTGGAACCTCGTATAAGACTTTTTAGAACAAATTTACCGAAGAAACAAATACATGCATTTCCTAACTCAGGGGAGATAAAATTTCTACTTGATGCTGCCACCACAGCTCGTTTCAAAGCATTTAGAATGGAACGAGACATCATGGTGAAGGCAACGGATATTGTCACCGAAAAGAAGCAAGTGTCCGATGTTGAACAAGTGAAACGTCGTCTCAACAAGTTTCAGATCAAGTTCGAGGAAATAGAAAGTAAGCAATCTAAGACACATGAACTACTAATTGAAGCTCTAGAATCTCTCTCTAAAGTTCAGAAGACTGTTCGTGAAAGTACTATTTGACGTTTAGTCACACATTCTTCAGCTCCTGCAAAGCTCTAATACATATCTGTTATTTCGTAATAGTCTTTAATAGTCGTTTTCAAGATGAACGTAATAAAATTCGATGTATGTGATCTAAATATCACAGCTCGTACTTGTATGTGGCAATAAAAATAAGTGTTCTTCATAGTCTTCGTAGAAGATTGTAGTCCAATGTAGTACATGTGACGCAAACCGATACATTTAAATACTCCAAATGTAAATTCAACATAATTTACCTGGTACTGAATACTTTTTGAAGTATGTATTAATGATGTTCTATCGTAAGCGATACTCTACACTATCAAGAATCATCAATTTCAATGAACAAAATACAATAAAATCAATATTGATTCGTTTACAATAATTTCTTTTGGAAGTAATTAGTATGTCAATCTGCACTAGGTGTTCCGTCTGCATGTTAGTGTAGAATTTTATTTCACTACTCCACAACTTAGAAAAGAAGGGGGAAACAGTACAACATGTTATAAAGTACTTTTCAATAAGAAAAGTCAAGTTGTTCACAAAAACGTATGATATCAATCTAAAAAATATTAAATACCATTATTTCGTTAATCGTTAGAAGGTAAAAAGTTATGTACAAATTAATAATATTTAGTTTGTTCTTTCCATTAATAATGTTATTAATGCATAGTTTGGTTACTTTAATTGTTAAATGAAAACATATTTTATTTCCCTACTACTACTTTAAAGAACCACCAATACTACTAAAGAAATATTTAAACTATATATATTAAATTACATATCTTATCAAAACGATTTAGAAGAGATTCAGGAATGTAAAATTCTGAAACTGTATACCCCTTCCTAAATATTTTACAAACATTTGGATGTTGATTGGTAATAAGTATGTTCAAAAACTGAAAATGAAGTAGATAAAATATATCATCCATAAAAGAGATTTTGACATAATATATCTAGAAGTATTTCCTTCTAGATCTATTTTCATATCAATATTTTTATTATTAATTATATGTTTTATAATCGACATAAAATTGCTGGATAAATGACTGATGTACAGCAAATAAATAGAATCTGCACAAAATTTCAAAGATGTTTACGGCAAAATTGTAATTGGAGATATGATCCAAAGAACTTAAGAAAATATGACATTTCCAAAACTGAAGACACTACTTTACAGCACAATGGATAGAGAATTTATGCGTCCGGTGTGTTTCGGGACTGAAAATAAGTTATTTCGCTGTTGCCATTAGTGAGTAACGTAAACGGATGTTCGAGAGAAAACCTGGAACATAGGTCGTCGACGACAGATCTCCTGAATTCTGTATGTTTACGTACTAAACACGCAGAATTATTTTAATTCTGCATATTTTAAGAGAAGGCAATGGCGCCATTTTCCTTTCTCCTTGGAACATTCCACGATATATGTACAAATTAGTTTCAATAAGCTAAGAACATTCGATGTAGCTGAATTAAAAATAAAAAGCTTACCTTCCTTTACCTTTAAAAGATTGGACAATCTTTTAACCTACTGAATTATGATAGAGTTTACAAACATTTCTATTCCAGGAAATTCTGAAATATCTGATTTTATTTTTCCTTTAAAATAAATATTGTTTTTATACCTTGTAATGGAAATTTTGTATCATTGTTAAAATAAAAATATTTTTGAATCTGTAAATAAAGGGTTTAATGAATGAAATGCAAAATATTGTTGATTGTATATGTGGTTATGTTTTAAAACCTTTCCGAATGACAGTTCATAAAATCATAAACGACAAATTTCCCAATACATAAATGTAATTTTCACTTTCTTTAAGAAAATTCCTTTTCCGACTTTGAAACGGCTCGAAGCGAATGGAATATGCCTTTCCAGCTCTCTTGTTTTGAAACAAATATGCTAAAACTGATATAATTTGGAAAACATAAGCGAACTACAAAATTTGTAACTACACAATCTAACTTGAAAGAGAATTATTTTAACTAAGAAGAAAGTTCATTAAATATATGTTAATATGTAGGTATAATTTTCAGTGGAAATGCAGTCAAAACATCCCCCCTCTTTTTTTGTAGAAAATCCATTACATCTGCTAACTTGTGCTCACGTAGCTGATTTTTAATGCAATGAAACTCAAGAGTTTAACAACATTAAAAATCTAAAATGTACATCATTAAAACAAATAATAATTAATTGTCTGTAATAAATTGTGTATACAGGGAAAGATCAATGTACCAATTGACATAATTAAAAACCAAAGATGAAAAAATAATATAATTAAAATCTACATTACTAACAATCTTATTACAAATCGGTATAATAAAGCTAATAAGGAAATGAATTGTTGTTGACGTAAAAACACTATGGCCTGTCAGAGCAGAAGGCTTTCGCTAAAGCGAGTACATTCACGTTAAATAAATTGAAAATATAGGCTTATTCATGGGTCATCATTTACGAGAAAACTCTGTCTTATTAGTAAGTTAACATCTTCGCAAATTTGAATATTTAGTTTATGTTCATCATTTTATAATAATTGGTATTAGCTGATCTACAAATCGTTTTAGACATGGTTCAGAATTCACCCCCAAGATCGTATGAGAAACGCTGTACTACAGAAATGGCATGATTACTAACATCTCTCCTCTGATCATAATTTACGAAACATATGCATGAACAACAAGTTGTGTAATGTGTATACGTATCTTATATTCATGTTTGTTTCAATGTTTGCTAATAATAATTGCCAATTTTGAAATTACATGATAAATGTGACTCTCCTCGTAAGAAACCTGAACCGTCACCAAGTGATTTATTTGGCATTTACACACAAGAGATATTCGTCCGTCCCAATGCTTTCTTCTTGGGAGAACGGCATAGAAAACATTACATCTAAATGCGAAAATTGAAAGCGTGAAGACATTTACAAAGCAGAACTTCAGTTTTCCAGGGAGAAATATCAGTATAAATACATTGTTACAAAAGGAAGTAAAAACAAAACAACAGAAGCAATCTATTAATTCAATTTGAAACATATTTTGTCGGTATTTAAAATGGTTAAATTGTAATGAACAGATAAATGTTAGCTTAAAGAACCCATATTCTTACAAAAATGAATATTTCATAAACATATAAACACAGCAGGAGCATGCAAATTGTTTATTGGCTGCGAAAGATATAAATACATTTGTTTGCAAATAAAATCTAATGCACAAATGAAGCAAAAGGTGCAACATTATTACACAGATTATCTTGTACTAGTTAGTTGTCTAATCTCTTTAGTCTGAAGTAGATGTTCGGTTCTGCACCACCCTGTTCCCTGCTATCTATCTGCGCCTAAAATACTTTTTTTAAACATTTTCATAATTTTTGGTCGGTTAAGAGAAGAATTGAAATATGACTTCAAAAACATTTTAGACGAGTAAAATCAAATTTTACATGCAAATTTTCATTGAAGAAGTTAGAGCCGTTTCTGAGAAAATGTCGTGTCAGCGTTTTTGATAATGCAATATATTAAGATCATATTTACAGAAAATGTTTGGGTACTCGAGAAACCATTTCAAGCGCGTGTACTTACAAATGTAATAATGTATAAACAACACACAATAAAATATTAACGACGCGACGCAAGAGATATTTAAAAAAATACATTTGAGTAAATTCTGAAAAATACAAACAATACATCAAATTAAAAGTATATTATGTGTGATTTACAGCGTTTAGCTCTCACTGTACAAAACGTTTCAAAAATAAAATTGGAGCTGTCTTTGAGAAAATGCCGTTTGATCTTTTCTAAAATGACGCACTTTGAGCTAATTTTCACTGAAAATCGGCGAATTTTCGTCAGAAAAACTTTTATAAACTCTTATTAGAGGACCCTCATAAAAGAAAAGGCGGATAAATCCAATTGCAGAATTTGAAAAAATAATCATCTAACGCGTGATGTAGCCAGTTTTGTGGATCCTTGATACCGAAAAATCAAATGACAGCAAAACGTCTGTCTGCTCGTCCAGTCTGTCCATCTGTCTGTTCATCTGGCGACTATAACGTTGAGCCTATTTTCTCCAAATTTTATATTCCCCAATCGATCTTCCTGATGTCGCGGCCCCTTGAATTTGAAACCGATATTTTAATTTTGGGGGTGAAGCCCCCGGGACTTTTTCAAAATTTACAAAACATGGCTCCATTGTTTTTTATTAAATTTTATTGTTTGATAGTGCGAAGGACATTTAAGAAAATGGTGCAGGTATCACATGTTCGCTGAAAATCCTGTTTTTTTCGAAAATTGCAAAAGTTCAAAGTTTTTTAAGAGTCTTTCTACAACTAAAATATTAAAGATAAAGATTTTTTCTCTTAATGAACTCTGTTCCTTAAAGATAGATTTTGAAATAAGTTTCATGTAACGCTTTCTCAATATAAAGAAAGAAGCTTGATTGAAGAAAGTGCTTTTAAAAGCAAGAGTGGAGAGTTGCTTTTTTTAATGTTTAATGTATCGCTTCGTAAAGACCTTTCATCACAGCTGATTTATGTCATTAGGAACATTATAGTAACTCAGAAATTTGTATAAAGGGCCAAGAGAATATGAAAGAAATAATAAACCAAGGAGTAAGACAAGGATGTTGTCTACCACAATTCTTTTTAACGGTTATTTAGATGAGGTGTGGATATGTGATGAGGTGATGATATGTGGATATGTGGACTAACAAGAAAGAAACCAAATTACCATACTATATCCAGATTACCAACTTATAATATCAAATGATTAATATAGCATCCTGAAAGCACTGTTTGAATTACCAAAGGTAACTGAAATTTACGCGTTTTGAGATATTTTTTTAATTAAATGCATTAAACTTAAACAGAAATAAAAGGAATGCTACTAATTTTAAAAGAATATTACATGAATTAATTTACATTTACAATTTTTTTAGAACAGATTTAATTTAAGAAACAATATTTCTGTCATTAATATTAAAGCGGAAAACTAATTACTAACAAATCACTCAATTTTTTAGGTAATAAATCCTATTGCTACATTTACTAATATTTTGAATTCGTCTCTTCGTTTTCACTATTTTCCTAATATTTGGAAATTAGCTATAATTATCCCTATTTGTAAATCAAAGAAAGACTTAAGATTTCCTTCTAATTATCGGTCCCATTAGCTTTACTTTCTTCTTTGTCAAAAATTTACGAAACTATATTACTTCACAGACTTTATACATTCACTTCTCAAAATAACATTATTCAACCTTCACAATTTGGATTTATTCACAAACATTCTACTCTTCATCAGCTATTGCGTATTACTGAACACAGAAAATTATTTTCATTTAAAACAACACTCACTTGCAATCTTTTTAGATATAGAAAAGGCATTCGACAAAGTTTGGCACGATGGTTTAATATATAAACTTCATCTTGTAGGTATTCCTATTTATCTAAACTATTATTCTAAATTTCCTATATAACATAACTTTCATAGTTAAATATAATAATTCCTTGTCTCAAAAATTTAACATCTCTGCCGGGGTCCCTCAAGGTTCTTGTCTTTTTCCTCTGCTATTCAATATCTATCTATCCGACATGCCAAAATTCGCTTCTTCTAAATTAGCCCTTTTTGCAGATGATACAGCACTTATTAACTCACACACTGATATTCTTCTTGCCAGAAATAAATTTCAAATAGATCTTAATCGTTATTCGGTGTGGGCCAACAATTGGAGAATCAAAATCAATATGGATAAATGCCAAGCCCAAATATTTACGTTATGTAAGCCAATAACCCCCCTCCCCTTCTAATTCATAACACTCCTATTCCTTAGCTTTCTTCCTCTTCATCTATTAAATAGTTAGGTCTCCATCTGGACACAAAACTGAACTGAAAAATTCACATTAAAAATGTTATACAAAAAACTACCATTAAAATACATAAACTTAATTCTCTCATAAATAATAATTCAACTCTCCGTATTAAAACTGCTAAATTAATGTACACTTCAATTATTAGACCAATTTTAACTTATACTTGTCCAATATGGTCGAATGCAGCAAAATAAAATATACAAAAACTTAAAATCATTCTTTATAAAAATTCTATATGCACTTTGGTTTATTCCCAATACACAAATTCACAATGAACTAAATCTCCCTACAATCCATGATTTGATTAAAAATTATAATCTCAAATTTTTTAATAATCTTCCTTCATTACATCATGCACAATTTTTTAATCTTGGTAAAACTTATCCCTTTCCTCGTAGAATTAATTCCAAATTTCCTAAAGATAAATTTCATCCTCCGTAATTTTATTTATTTTCTCTTCTTTTCCATGTTTCTAAGTATTATATATTTGTCTAATTCTTAAAAATTTACCTTCATAAATCCTCTTACAGAGGGTTACTGTTAGTGTCCAAAACGACTGTCCATTATTGTAAATTTCAATGTCCTGAAAGACAAATTGTCGTACAGGAACTAATAAATTAATTTTTAAAAAAAGAAATACTGATAATGCGTACTGCGGAAATGGGACCAGCATTCTGTTGATCCTCCTTTTCTACATACGAGTAAAAAAATAAGGAGAATGTGGAGCCGTTTTAGAGTAAATAAGTCTTTAAAAATTGACTGTAATTCACCAAAATTTTGCACAAACTACTCATATTTTTGAAAAATAGTACACGACCTTATTCTTATATATGTATTTCAACAACAGACTTTATTAAAAAACAATGTTTTAAATATTGTAGTTGTAGAAAGACACCGAAGAACGTTTGAACCTTTGTAATTTCGAATATTCAGGGATTTGGGGAAATGGGACCTGCACCAGATTTTTAAGAGGTCTTTGCACTATCAGAAGAAAAAAATAATTTAAAAAATTGGGGTCATTTTTGAGAAAAGTTAGAAAATATTGTTGATTTTTCATGTAAATACTACCCTAATATCAAAATATCCATTTCGAACATGCAGGGCATTGACTTCGTTGAGATCGATCACAGAATATCATCGGAATGGTTTAGGCCCTAGCTTTGATCACAGTCGGAGGCACTGATGATCGAACGGAGAGTGGGAAGGGCAGGCGAAATTTTGATTCAGAATGTTAATTTGTCATAAATGTTAAAACTATATTTTCTCAAAAATGCCTCAATTATTTTCTGTGATCATTTTAGGCAATAGAAACCAATGTTCTAAACTACATAATATAAGTATCATTTTCGTTAAAACTTTTCAATCGTCAAAATTATATTAATATAATTTTCATCGTGCCTCTCAAGCTCGACTTTAATTCGCGTTTACCTTACTCGTATACGACCCATTTAATGCATTTCGAGAACACAAATTCTTTGAATGATCTCTTATTAACTCTCTGGACTTAAAGGTCCAGAGACCATTGATTTGTTTTAACAATATTGATAATTTTTCTGTGGTTTTTTGTATATTCTTAGTTAACATGTCATCTTTTATTTAATATTTATTGCATTTCGAAAGCTCATTCTATGAAATGGGAACTTTAAGTTGATAAGCTATGTTTCTAATTTCGTTACATATTTCATTAATAAAGTTGTAACCCATTCGTGACCAGTGGGACATAAATGTCCCACCTAAAATATATCTCGAGAAGTTCACTGGGGTTCACTGGGTCAAAGGCACTTGGTTGGTGCATTCTGAACTTTTGTTGAGAGTGTGTGTTTTGAGTTCCAATGTTTAGTTACGAATGATTCCATGAATTGTGTGCTTTCTTCTCGTTGTCACAGGATGGTGCATATTTCCTTCCTCGTTTTGGACAATTTTATTTTATCCTGTGTGTTTTATTTTATTGTAAGGTTTCTTTGTGTTTGTTTTCAATTATTTAGTTAATTATATTACTTCTAAAATTAATATTTTTTCAAATGCACTGTTACAAGTGATTTTGCGAATTTTTGGCCTCATTCATGCTCCAAAACGTTTCTCCATTTGTACAGTTTTATTTTTTTTCTCAGTGTTTTATGTTGTATAAAATAATATCTCTTTGTATTATTTAATTCATTATATTGCATCCAAAACTGATTTCTGGGACAGACACAATGTGTTAGGAATGCAAAGTAACCGATTGCATTCAATCCAGCTTTTCCAAATTTCATTTAAAATAATTGTATTTATTATCCGTTTTGGATTATTTAATTATCTCATTATTAAAAATATAGACAAGGTGTAATGTCCATAAATGAAAGTCGCACGCTAACTTAACTATTTATTGATTCCTTATTTACATAGTTGCGAGTTATTACAGGTTTAGGGAGTAGCCTCTCCCTGAGCTGTGCCGTCTTCCTACGGCATCTAACAGACGGGTGGTAACTACCACTAGCCGCCACATTGCCAGTTATACGCAATCTCCAGTCCCCAACATCTCCACACGTCCTGCTTCAGGACGTCCCCCGTTGACTGCTGACTGTGACCGTCGCCCCCCCGACGGTCAACTCCCGACTGCTGCTCTCTGGACTCGACTCGGGACTGGCTGGCTGACTCCATTTAAAGGGCCGATGCTAGGCGGTGAGACTCGCCCTAACGGCTCAAGCCTAAGCCATCTAAAGCTAGCAGCGCCCAAAAACCAATCTCAACCAAACTATATCCAAAATTTTAGGCTAATTTTAGGCTAATTAAATGCTCTATTCCCGAATTTTAGGCTCTTCTGGATTTCCGAAAATCGTGGGCGCTGCTAGCTTTAGTCTAAAGCTAGCAGCGCCCACCCAGAATCTATCTCAAAATCAATTGTAAAATCCGAAACACATCCCAAAATTTAAGAATAATTTTAGGCTCTTGGAAAAAAATTATCCCCGCCTTCAAATTCCAAAAATCAGGGCTATACAAAGCGAAACAATTAACATTGATTCTTACGGGTGAAATAACACCAAAATCAAAAAAACCTTAGGAAAAATCTGAAACCCCTCCCAAAAGTTAAGAATAATTTTAGGCTCTTGGAAAAAAATTATCCCCGCCTTCAAATTTCAAAAATCAAGGCTGTACAAAGCGAAACAATTAACATTGGGTCTTATGGGCGAATAAACATCAAAATCAAAAAACCTTAGGAAAAATCTGAAACCCTCCCAAAAGTTAAGAATAATTTTAGGCTCTTGGAAAAAAATCATCCCCGCCTTCAAATTCCAAAAAATCAGGGCTGTACAAAGCGAAACAATTAACATTGGTTCTTACGGGTGAAATAACACCAGAATCAAAAAACCTTAGGAAAAATCTGAAACCCCTCCCAAAAGTTAAGAATAATTTTAGGCTCTTGGAAAAAATCCATCCCCGCCTTCAAATTCCAAAAATCAGGGCTGTACAAAGCGAAACAATTAACATTGGTTCTTACGGGTGAAATAACACCAAAATCAAAAAACCTTATGAAAAATTCGAAAGCCCTCCCAAATGTTAAGAATAATTTTAGGCTCTTGGCAAAAAATCATCCCAGCCTTCAAATTCCAAAAATCAGGGCTGTACAAAGGGAAACAATTAACATTGGTTCTTACGGGTGAAATAACACCAAAATCAAAAAACCTTATGAAAAATTCGAAAGCCCTCCCAAAGGTTAAGAATAATTTTAGGTTCTTGGCAAAAAATCATCCCAGCCATCAAATTCCAAAAATCAGGGCTGTACAAAGGGAAACATTTAACATTGGTTCTTACTGGTGAATAGGGTATGTTGTATTCCTAACGGGAATTTTCCATTTTTTGGAAAGGGAAGGGAGAAAGCCAAAATTATTTGTGGGTATAATAGTATTCCCTATAATGTGTGGAATATGAAGTTCAATTTTCAGAAGTTAAGTCGTTGTAGTTCAGGTGTTATAAGAACTCAAATATTGAATATCGAAAAAAAGTGGGTGTGTTTCGATTAATATTGTATTTTTTTTTCAATTAGAACGGTGCTAGCCCAAAATTATTTGAGGTTGGCATATCAATAGGTAATGTATGGGCAAGTGTTAATAAAGGGTCCCCCCCCGATAAGATGGTAAAAAGTTCCCCTCAACCAAATTACATATGAGTGGTTACACTATAATTCTAACATAAAAATAATATTTTTGAAAGGTTTCTTAGCCTCCGTCCTACCACCCACTCCCCTATACAGCCAAAAACGTGTTATTTTAATTTCAATTTTTTTCGACAACTGAACACTATTTTATCAGACTGAAAAAAATATGATAAATAAGAACACAACTTGGACTATAAGAAAAATATTTTACAATATTTTCTCAGGCCCAAATTCGAACACAAAAAAATATTTTTCGAAAAAAAATATCAAGAAATATTTTTTACTGTGTCTTAGAAGCCTGGAACAGGCTCGAAAAAAATGTCAAAGGTTCCTCTTTACACACAAATTGTTGTGTATTTTTTTCAGATTTTTTCCGATTACTGGGCTGCAGTTAAAAAAATAAAAACCATTTTCCCGCCTTTAAAACACCTGGACTTTCAATATACTTTGAAAATGACTGCAACGGTTCTCTGCATTTATTTTAGTGTTTATTATACATTTGTATACATTGCTGTATCACCCAATAAAGTTTTGATTTTGGAATGTACTTACGAAGTATCATTTTTAAAGCTTTCTAATCGTTTGCATAAGTAATCGTATGCTACGGAAAGACGATAGTTTTGGCAATTTATAAGAAACAATCGACACAAGACCTTGTAAGTGTGATACTGGTGGATAAAGAATGACACCCCATCCTACATCAAACAGATTTTAGAAGAAAAAATAGAAGTTTGCAAATTATGACATACAAAAAAAAGATTATTGCAACACGTATTATAATGGTAAATAACTCGGAAGCGATGCTTCCTAGGCCTTTTAAACCACGTTTGCTTGTCTCATGGGGACACGCCTTTTTTTTTAGAACAAGTAAATTCTAACACACATGTTTTGGGGGACGGGTAGATGACAAATGGGGAAATGATAAGGGACATTTCGTGTGCAGGATAGATAGGGGACAGTGGGGAAGTGAAGGGGAACATATTAGGCCCGATTATGTTGTTGGGATGTATTTTTCAAAATACCACTCTTATGATCATCCCATTTTACAATTTTCCATATTAGTTCTTTTGGGTGCGCCTTTTCCGTAGCACAGATGGACAGAAAAGAGAAGCCGATATCAATGTAAAATTAAATTGAAGGAAAATACAGAATTATCTTTCACGATAAAATTAACGGGACTATTTTATTTTCGGGGAATTTTTATCTCAACGCTCAGCAATATTGGAATGAATTCTCTCGCACAGTACCGGGTCTATAATGCCGTAAACTGCTTTTCGGGGGATGAGCGTTTGCAGTTGGATGCTACATTAAATCAATTTTCAATTTTCGTACAATTATTATTTACAAAGTGCAGTTTTCGCACGTGTACATTGTACAAGTCTCTCCATATTTATACGTATTCAAGAACAAATACTTAGGTAAAGGAAAAGACAACTTTTTCTCTAGTCTGAAACAATCTACAGACGTGAGACCACAGGCTTCC